>JARFIW010001293.1:1427823-1594697 GCA_036346225.1 Platerodrilus igneus | reverse complement strand
CAAATTTTGCAGTGGAAAATATTTCAATATAGACTCATTAATAAATTGATCAATCTCTTTCAACGCACTAACACTTGACAAACAGTTGAATCCTTTCAAAAGTTTCAATACATCCACCGATAAAATTTTGATATTCCGGATTCTGTTTTGTAGCTCATTACCCAAAAGGTGTTTAATTACTGTTGCTAACAAGAATGGGCTACAAGACCAAAAACAACACGTCGAGGACGAAAGGTTTTAATATTGTCCCTTTCATCTTGCCATAAAAACCTAAAATAGTCTCTATCTTTTTCTTGGAGGTCTATTTGAAGAAAAGCTTTTCTCATGTCTCCACTAACACCTATGCTTTCTAATCTAAACAGTAACATATTACACTATTAGTGGTGATAGTTTATATCGTCGATAAAACAGTTAACAAAGTATTACACTTAGATGGTGGTACATTTATATGGCGATAGATGGTTCTTAAAAGCCTGTAATACAGTTACCAAAGTTCATAAGATACATCGCGCAAACGCAATGAATAAAGCAAGTGACGCCTCTAGCGGAGGAAAGCGCAAACCTTTTACAGATTTTGGCGCGGCCATCCACCATGACGTCACAGCTACAAAAGGTACATTACGCAATAATCAGAAATATAAAAATTAAACAGTAAAAGATAGAATTGAATAATTTTAACAAACAAATTACTCACATAAGATATCCGGTTTTCCCAGGTACGCCTATCATCCTTCCGGGTCGATAATGAAGGTATTGCTCCGGGCTCCGGTGGTGTTGGCTGAGCATGGGCATCCGGTCGTGGGCTGCTCCAGGAATCGTATCAGTCCTAAATGTAGTGGAACGACAGGAATAGGTTAATTAAGGAAAGACAAACAAAGATAAGCAAGACAAGGGAATCTACATAGTAAGATAAGATATGATACCCGGCACGACTATTTCACTTGAAGATCAAAAGAAAACAGCCACGATTCAGAGCGTCACCAAAACCTCTCACCACTCTTTTTCTAGTATTGCTCTACCCCTCTAGGGATAAGCACACTGCGCAAACTCACTACTCTGACGTACGGAAGCACACTCTTAGTCTATTTAAAAATTCCCGCGTACTGCGTATTTGAAAATATGGCGGGAAACTTCCGTACAACAACTTAACCTAAAAACATGTTTAAGTGCAATGGCACGTAACAATCAATACCGAGGATATCAACTCTATAAGATTAGGACCCTTTTCTAAGCGATTATTAAGAGTGGGAGACCATTTTGTTCTAGACGATACGTCGAATACTGGACGAACTAGCGTTGAACTAGCTGCTTTTATAACGGCTCTATGTGGCAAATAATTACCTTAATTGTCATTACTATTCTCTACCCTTTCTATGGGTTCTTTCTGCCACTCTTCCAGAATCTGCGTATACTTTTCATATAACCCCTCTTTTTTAAACTTTGCCAAACTCGTTTCAAAGGTAGTTGTACAATATACCTGCCTTCTTGATCTCGTCTTACAGTCCGATTAAAATGCTCTTGTGCAGCTGTTTCCAACTGCATTTTATTTATTTTCTCAATGGGATCTTGAATACAGATGTCCACACATTAGTAATTTGAGCTTCTTTATAAAGTAGCATGGTAACAGTCATGCTCGCACTACTTACAGGCGCTTCTAACAGCATTTTTCCTATTAGAATCCAGCCTAGTGTTGTTTCGATTGCATGTAAACTACAACTGAGAGCATAGCGGTGACCAGTAAACAATTTTCCAGCCATGTCGGCTCCAATTAACACCTCGATGGATCCATTGTGATCATCGCTCAATCGAACACCTTTAGCAGCAAGATTAATTACCTATGGACCTTCGCAAACCGATGATATGGGACTACAAATGACAGCTTGATCCAGTACCTCGAAATCATTGAAAATATTTTTAAGCCTCACCAAAGATCTATGTTGTGAAACAGGTTTTGATTTAGCCCCCCCCCCCCCCGAACAGTGCGTGTATAATGCGTTCTTGGCCCAATGATAAATACGCAAGTTGATGAACTAGCTTTTGGGTCACATATGACCTTTGCGAATCAATGTCTATTAAAATATGAACAAGATATCCGCCTTTTGTTCTCGTGCCCAAACTTTCAACACCTGTAGCAGAACCTCTGCATAAGTATTATTCGACAATGCCTTTTCTAATGAAGCACAGAGATTTTCCGGCTTGTCAACATTGTATTCATTTCGCTCTCACTTTTGTTTCTCTAACTTCTGACACATAACAGCAACATGTTTTCCGTCACACAAAATACATTTGACATGATAACGACATTTGTTAGATTTGTGACCTTGATTCAGGCACAAAAAACAGCGCTTCTTTGTTGCTAGCAGTTTTCTCTTGGCCTTGACATTATAATTTGAATAAGGGCCGCTATGCCTGCGGCCACGTCCCCAATGCTGCACCTGAAGGTAGTACATTGGATTCAAACGCGAAAATGTTAATGTCCTTCAAATGTAATCTAGCTTCAAAATTAATCAATCCTAAATAAAAATCTAACAAACTAAAACAAAAACTAAAAATAGGGTTTGAGTAATGGTATCCCTAGCTTTGATTTTGGAGTGTGTCCGATCAACAAGACACAAGCAAAGGTAAAAGAGAAGAATCCGTAATACCAGATAGTAGTCGCCATCTCTGCTTACCGGTGTGATCTGAAGGGTCGTCTTAAAACTATCCAAATTTAGCTAGCTAATTTTAAAAATGGATTCAAATTTTCTAAGGATTTGCCAAATATTTTAATAGTGAATCCAGCTATTTTGCCTACTCTATAAATTTACAAATTTGTGCTCCCTCGTCTAAGTATTTAATTCTAAGTAAATCTTATACTAGTTCCCTAACTTGACATATTATAATTACATTCTTCTTTCCTATAAATACTGCGTCCAAAAAATAGGCGGCAGAACGTCAAACAAATTATATTAAGCTACAAAACAATACAATGCAGGCAAAATATACATATTATTATAAATAAACATAAAATAAATACATAAATAAATATCTAAATAAGCAAAAGCATGTAACAGTGCACAAATTAGCGAAAGCTTCACTGAAATTATCAGTTGCACTTGCATAAGCATTATGTTAGCTAACGCCATTACACACAAAAACGTGCTCATTAAATTATTTCAAAATCTTATTAATACAAGTCAATGCTTACGCGAGTACAGCCGCCACAATTTTATTCCTTCCTCGTATATAAATTTCTCCAGCATCCGAAGATCTGGTCGTCTTCTTACGTCAATTGATATCTTACTTCTAAGGGAAGTTGAATATGCACTGTTAAAGTAGTGGTGGGTATGCACTAAACGTTATGGGGGTTCACAATCACTATCACTTTAAAAGTCCTGGGGTGGGGGATGGGATATGCGGTTTCACTCTATTTTATTTTCTTTATTTATTTTACTGATTTAAATTAATGAGGGGTTTTCTTGGTCTTGACAGCCATTGTCCTTGCTTTTGGACAATCTTCAGTCTTGTGTGAAAAACTACAAAAAATGCAGCCAGCATTATCGTTGGAATTTATCAAACCTGCCGTAGTAGGTATGCCTTTTAAATCCTCCTCGCATTTCTGTGAAACAGACACTCTACTGTTATTTTTCATTCCAAATCCAGCCACTGCTAATATTATTTGCTCCTCGTTTTCTACCTCTTTCCGTAAGAAATTCATTAAGTTTGACAACTGATCTTTCAAATTCTTATTTCTATCACATTCAACAGATCTTTGCCAAACTCTTAATATATTCTCCGGTAGGCACGATTCTACGAACGGATAAAGCATGACCGCATATTTTTCGGATGTGACGTCAAGAGTTGCCAAAGCCCACAACTGACATTCCAACTTATATAAGGTCGAACGACTAACCTTCTTGTTCAAATTCTGCAATATAAGCTTTTATAGCTCTCTCACATATACCTCCACTAACAAATCATCTTTTTCGAACCGATATTTCAAACTTTGAATCGCCTTTTTATAATTATCTGTGGTGGGGGGAAAACTTTCTATCAACAGCCTTGTGCGAGACCCTGGTACTGTTGCTTATACTAAATATTGGAACCGATCCTTTACATCATCTCAAAATATTTTTAATTCAATAGAAGGTAATTTAAATCTACGTTTTCTATCGCCATCTGGAGATGTTATTGCCGACGCTGTAATGGTTTTCCCGATTTTCTCGACTTGAACTTTCATCCTATGAAAATTCTTTTGATACTCATCATGACCATCTATCTCAATTTGTAATTCAGTTTCATCTATTTCGCTTTCTATCAATAAATCATAAATTTGACTGTCTAAATTACACAATTCTATTTTTATTTTTTTTTATTTTTATTCATTTACGGCAATGCCATTTTACAAAGATTAGTTAAAAAATGTGAAATTTTCTATAAGAATAACTAAATTTATTATTTTATAAGTTTTTTAATGACTTTTTAAAAGATTGAATGGAAGAATCAAACAACTCCAACCTAAATTCGTAGGTGTTTGCTAACTTCATAATACGAGTGATAGGTTCATTTTGACCATAATTTGTACAATGAAAAGTTATACTAAAAACTTCAGAGTTCCTAGTTCTTTTCCCTGCAACATTTAGTTTAACTAACTGCACTAATGTGGAATCATTGATTCTACCATTCAAAATCTTATGTAAAAAACACAAATCTGCATTCACTCTACGACTTTCTAAAGAAGTCAAATTAAGAATTTTTAAAGTCTCACAATAATTATATGTATCGTAATTAAAACCTAGCTGATATCCACAATGTCGTACAAATTTACGTTGAACAGATTCTATCAATTCTATATATAAACTATATCTAGGGCACCAAATAATAGAATTGTATTCTAAAGTAGATCTAACTAGCGAGCAATATAGCAGTTTAACTGAGAATACAGAAAATAATTTGGTAGTTCTTCTAATAAAACCCAAAGTTTTTAAAGATTTTGAAGTAATTTCATTAATATGAGTATTAAATGTTAGTTTTGAATCTAGTACTACACCTAAATCCTTAATACTAGGTTTCCTTACTAAAGATTAATCATTAATTTTATATGGGAAAATAATAACATTATAGTTTCTTGAAAAAGTAATTTCGCTACACTTGTTAATATTCAGGCTTAAAGAATTTTTGTTGCACCATTGAGCTAAATATTGTATGTCCATTTGTAATATTTCTGCATCTTTGATGTTAGTAATAGTTCTAAACATTTTTAAATCATCCGCAAAAAGTAATATTTCACCACATTTAATCACTTCTTTTAGGTCATTGACAAAAAGGTTAAATAATAGAGGACCAATATGAGAACCCTGCGGTACCCCGAGGTCACTGTTATTGGATTCGAAATTGAATTACCACATTTCACATATTGGGTTCTTCCAATAAGGTAGCTGTTTATCCATTTCAAAATATTGCCTTGCATTCCCAGTGCTTGCAATTTAGCTAATAATATTGAGTGATTAACCCTATCGAAGGCTTTAGCAAAATCTGTGTATATGGAGTCCACTTGTACTCGATTCTCCAAAGCCATAAAGATATAACGTGTGTACAATAAAAGATTAGTACAAGTAGATTTGCCTTGTGAAAAACCATGTTGCTCTTCAATAATTACATTTCTACAATCCCATGTAAGCTTCTTATTAACCAAGTAATCCAATAATTTAGGAAGTTCCGACTGATTACACACAGCTCTATAATTTGTTACATCCTCCCGAGAACCTGTTTTGGAGATTGGTTTCAAATAACTATTTTTCCAATAATCTGAAAAAACTCCCGCATCTAAGGATTTATTAAACAAGTATTTTATTGGGTGTATTAAAGTATACAAGCAGCGTTTTAGAACAACCAGTGGAATTCCATCTGGTCCATGTGTTACTTAATTTGGCAGCTTCATAACACGATCTATTATTTCTGATGCTTCAATGTAATAATTGCTAACTTCTATAGTGTCTGTATAAAAAAATGCTGGTACTCTATTAACCTTTGTATTACTGTATACTGTTGAAAAATATGATCCAAACAAATTTACTATCTCTTCATTACTACTACCTTTCATGTTGTTATAGACAAGTTGTGATGGCAGATTAAATACTTTTCGTTTGTTATTCACAAACTTCCAGAATGAATTTGGTTGTAATTTAATATCAGCCTGGATTTTATCTATATAAGCTTTATAACATAAATTATTTAAAGATTTACATGTTTCCCTAAGAAAGGCAAAATGATCATAATCATTCTTACTACCACTTACTTTGTATTTCTTATGTGCTGCCTTTTTCTGTCTTGTAGCATTTCTTAGCTCGGTACTGAACCATGTTGGAAAACTTGACACTTTAAACCTTTTCAACGGTACAAATCTTTCGATGGCGTTGTCCAATATATTATAAAATTCTGATATATCTATATTGATGTTTGTGCCTTTAAGCATAATGGAATTCCAATCAGTACCAGCAAAGCAGTCATTCATAGCTTCAAAATTAGCATTCTTAAAATCGTAGTATAATTCTTCAAATTGTAATTGTTTGTATTGACTGACACTAACATCAAAAGAGGTTGCAGTATGATATATACTATTAGGAAACAATTTATCAATAGCTTCTATAACGTGTGTTTTATTTGTAGTAGCAAATATTAAATTTAAAAATGTATTCCTACTATTTGGGATAGTATTAATTTGAAATAAGCTATGGTAACTAAAACAACGCACTAAAGATAACTCTGAATAATTATCAGGACAGTAAACTTTTAGCCCGAATTCATCATTGTACCATTGTGCTCGAGGAAGATTGTAATCGCCACATAAATACATTCGACAGTTAGGATGAGCTTCAAATATATAATCCACTGAATTTACATGGTTATCATATACAGCAGTGTCAGATAGGGGAGGTATATACACACCCCCTATAATTAGATTATAACTTTTGCAAGGTATTTTAACAAAAAGTTGCTCAATATTGTTATTAAAGTGATTGATTATAATAGGAGATAAATTACTTCTAATTGCAATTAGTATTCCACCACCTTGAGTTTTATTTGAATCAGTCAAATCCCAATCAAATCTGAATACATCATATTCTTTCAAGCCAAGTTCATTATTTTCTATATTAGTATTCAACCAAGTTTCCACTAACACTATAATGTCATAATTTGAACACAATATTGATTGCTGCAGTAGTAATAATTTTGTTTTGAGCCCTCCCACATTTTGAAAATAAACAGAAATAGGTATTTGTGTATTATCGACTGTATAATTTTTGCTTAGTTTTTTGAAGTATGAATATAAGGTACTCCTTTAATATATTTTATAAATAAACCTTCCTCGCCCTTTCCCTTTCTTATTTCCATCTCATTACGTAAATTCTTCCAATGCTGGACCTGTTGTGGTGTGAGATCTGCACTAACAAAGATATTTTCCTTTTTTAAAATGTGCTTTGGCCCCCTAATCACCTTCGTGGCATCCTCATGATTAGAAAATGTAACCCTAAATGCTCTCGATCCATTTTTATTCTTCTTTCCCATTCTATATACACCGGTTATCTTTAAATCTTCCTTAACCACTGATTTAATTAAGGCCTGAGCATTAGCCATATCATTTTGTAAATCTTTTGCAAAATTATAAATCATTATATTATTCATTCTCTTCTGCCTTTCAAAAATTTCGTTGAGCACTTTTTCTTCACAACTTTGTTCTGGTACCGCAATGGAGTTTTTCAACTTATTAAATTCAATATTCATTTCTTAATTTTCTTAATAAGCTTGAGAACTAATCTTACTCCTTCATTGCAATCCTCAGTAAAATTTTAGAGAGCGCTTTCCCTTCAGCTCCATTACTTTTATTTCTGAGGATGTAAGATCTGAACATTCTTTATGTACTGGTCTTTCACATCCAACACAAAAAATAACTGCTTGAGAATTACTGCTGTTGCATTTAATGCATTCCATAATATTCCTTATTATCCACAATTTAGAAATAAGGCAAAAATAATTTCATATAATTATGTAATAATGTTTATCATCTGCACATGCATGAATATTGTTTGTATAGGAAAACCAGTATTGATAACAGTTTCAAGAAAATGTATTAGCTTGATAATGATATTTAGGTTTAAAATTAATGATAATTGTAATTTAGTGTTTAACTATTTATTTCAGGCATTTAATTTTATCAACACTGTCTTTCTGCTCTATATAGCTTTATTTTAATACCAAACACTATTAATAAATCACAATTTTACTGCTTATAAAACCACTTTTTGAGGAGTAAACAACCAACAGTTCTTTTCACTATAACTGCACAACATGTTTTTCTTCAAAAAACCCAAAGATAGCATTTAATTCATCTACATAATGTTTTTCCATGTCGATTAATCCTTTTAATTGATTAAACAACTTAGTGAAAGGCGTTCTTACAGAAGATCTGCTTTTGTTACACTTTTCCATATTGAATATTATGACAAAAAACCGTCCTGACACGGTCGCCAAATGTTAAAACTGCTTTGCGTTGCCTCCAACGTTCCAGTGTATGAAACGATTGATCTAAACAAGAATCTTTTATAACTCAAAAACACAATGCTAATATCTTCTTTTACAATGGAAAAGCAAAACAAGAACTGACTGACAAATTACAAACTTGACAACTCTTTTCTATCAGATTCTAAACCTACTCGCATTTTTATTTTCTTTTTAAAAATATACAATTTTAATAAATGTTTCTCTCTCTTAGTACGAATGCCTCGCGCATTTTGGAAATAGCACCTAGTTGTTACGGGCAGTTCAGAATTCTGTGACTGTTATGAGGGTTTACGGATATATTTAGTTCAATTCCTCAATTGATTTACAGCAGAAATATACATCGCGCATGATGAGTCAGATGCAGCATGATTCACAGGCAGACTTTGTTTATTTACGTTGCTATTGTTATATCTTACACAGTTTCCGCATTTAAACTTGGTAGTGGTACATTGCATCGTGACATGCGCTTCAGCACACAAAACACATACAGGCACCACGATTTTGCAATCCCCTGCATTGTGCCCTAGCGCTGCACATTTAAAGCATCTTTTAAACACCTTCTAAGGCCAACATATAGTTTACCCACAGTAATAATTGAGTTAAATGTTAATGGATCTACTTCCAAAATTATATTTAGCAGACTTTTGGAGTTACTTTTCCGTACGACTTTGCAGCAAAAATCATCTACATTTTTATCTAATTTATTTAATGATACTATGTAATCAGCCAACTTGTCATTGTTAGTAGATATTTCCTCTTTATTGCAACCGAATATAATTAGTTTAGGATTTATTTTGGACGATTGAAAAGCGGTATAACTACTAGATAGGTTACCATTGACTAGCTCTTGTAAAGTTACAGCCATGGCATCATCTGCACAATAGAACGTAACCAAACCATTTAAACCATTCTTAGTAAAATTGATTTGCATTGATGCTCCATTGCTCTGTATAACCCCATTCATGTTCTTGAGAGTAGTTTTAGATAATTGCTGAGAATACGGCTTAACAATTACAACTGTATTTATCTCAGTTAAACCCTTCGCAGCCGAAATACTGCCACTACCCTCATTGTTTTGACGAACTTCAGATTCATCAGTATCATGATTAATAATGTTACGCATTTTTACCAACTGCAAAGCTTCGTGCATTTGTTTACTATTAACATGTTGCTTTATATCACCAGGATTAGTATTATTAGATATAGATCATATTTGCACTGCAGCAGATTCAGATTGTGAACAGTTACTATTATCTTGTGGACAAGAGCCACTAGGCGTTTTATAATTAACAGCGTCTACTATGTGTGGTAGGTCATTAACCTGTGTTACATCTGTTTGCCCATCAGTTTCTACAGCTTTGTTATTTAATTTTGATTTTTGTATATTAACATTTTCAGCCAATAATTCACATTTGTCATTAAGTTGCTTCACTAACAGTTTCAAATAAACATTTTCCAGCACATCGATATTATCGTGATCATGTTTTGAGGTTAGTTTAGGTGAACAACAAATTACACGTGTATTATCAATTATATTAAGAGATTTGACTCGTGCAGCACAACTTTTGTGAAATATATTTCCACAAATTACACAATATAGGTCCTTACATTTTTTTTTACAGCATTTATAATTGTTTTTGCGATCAGCCTCGGTAATAACGTCTTCATCCGCGGCCATCTTAAATCTCTTCAAAACATAAATACACTTATCACATTATATCAAGCTCTTATGCGATCTAAATTGGAGTATGGCTGCAATATTTGGTCACCTATATATGATTGTCCTTTACAGTCTTTAGAGTGTGTTCAACGAAAGTTCCTAAAATACTTGTACCTTAAAGTGGAAGGCTCCTATCCAGTCATAGGTTACGGTCACGATTTGTTGTTACGAAAGTTTGACTTTTCATCACTGGAAACACGTAGAGCCATGTTATCACTAACATTTCCATGTAAGTTGATACGCAATGAAATTGATTGTCCGGAAATCTTACAACATCTGAAACTACGAATTCCTAGTTGTTGCACCAGAAAGCATGCTCTATTCTCTCTGCCTACACCACGCACTAATATGTTACTAAAGTCGCCAGTATATGGTATGTGTGCGCTGTACAATCTACTAAGTGCTGATTGTGACATTTTTTATGATTCACTTTGTCATACTACAAATGGCAAGCCTTCAGAATTTGTAACGTGCATTTTTGGTGGCCTAACCTTTTTAGTCTACTTAATTCTTAAAATACATCATTTTTGGATCGCTGTTTGAATCAAGTAAATACTTCCGCCTAGTTTTCAGATTGATATGCAAGTTGACTCGCCGGTATTAATTTTAAAAGATGGTTTAGTTGTAAATTGGAATACTCGTAAAATTACCTTCCACTTGTCGTTAATAAATAAAACCGCTGTAATTAATATGTGGATATACAAGTCTAGGTAGGCGATCGGAAGTTGTACTAGTAGAAGTAGATATAAACAAAAAAGGGTCGTGTTTTTGTTCTTGCTTGAAAAATGTCAAAAATGAAGTGAAAGATACGGTTTTTCTGGTTGAACTAAGAGTGGTAGAGCTGGTTAAACTCGAGGCACGTGTGTTCGAAGAACTTTTGACGTACGGCTTTAGTGCTTACGCGTGTCTACTAAACGTTTTTAGTCGTCTTTCTTATGGAAAAAGAAGCCGTAGAACTAACTGTCGCGGAGTTGTAGTTGGTCTTTGGTTCCGATATAGGAATTACGTTAAAGATACTGTTTCGTTCTGCTTTTAACTCGATGCACGCGGGTTTTAAGGACATTGTTACGGACTCACTTTAGTGATACAGGTGCTTTACGTATTATGGCTTGTGTTGCTTGCTTTGTCTGGTGATATTTAGACTGTGACAGACTACCGGTATACAAAAGTAGTGGTTGAAGTTCCTCGCTGCTTTTGTATGGTTATGCAACTAATATACATAGTTCCTTCGCGTGATAAGGTCCGCTGATAACCCCAGTGAAATCAGTCAGTGTGATTAGGGTAAGTGGTGATAAGTTCCATCAACACCTCACAGTTTAGGGTGCAGTGCTTCGTTAGTGCCAGACATCGTGGATCCCACACTGCAATGGCAAGGAAGCGGTACTGAAGGACCTTGTGTAAGTCGCCCTATTTCCTATTTGTTCTTACTGTAAATATCTACCCGTTGTTTTTGCAATATTCCTTGTCGTTCCGATACCTTTTCCATAGACTTGTCCGCTATTTAATAACAAAAAAAAAAAGAACAATCAACCATACTGAATGACTCAGAACAATTGCGCTTATCTACTTATTTATGTCTTTGCTAAAAAATTTACTAAATTACTTAGATTAATTATGTCTTACCTATTTATTTTTTTGTTACATTTTACCTGAATTATGTTTAATTGGTGTGTGATGAAACGTTTCTGCTACTCCCCAATATGGCCTCACTTTGTACTCAGAATTTTTCTGTACTGCTATTACTGTTGTTAGATTATAGAGTTTATCTAAATAGTTTCTTTTATTTTTATTCTATAACGTACTGAACAATTTATACGTGATCCATCGACTATGCTTTTTCTCTGTTTCAGGTTTGCAGGACTAATTTGTTTTTCTTTCAGGTTTACTATTCTTTTCTCTATTGCAGGTACTGGTACTAACTCCTGACAGCCGCGTCCCCTATAGGTTGGTCTGCTTTCTACAGCCCCCCCCCCACTCCCCGATTGAGCCCGGTCACTGGTTTTTCTCTTGGATTTTCTTTTGTTACGCACGGCTGCGAGCCAACGTGACATAACTTTGACGTACAACGTGGCGTCTACTAGAAATACGTAACAAGTTGATTGACTATCAACATACATATGCTTGCTAGTCAGTTATATTTATTTTTGTTTGAACTGTATTTTTATATCTATTTATAGTTTAGATTCCTGTAATTGGGTTATTGTTACCTGTAGGAAAAATAAATTAAATTAAAATTAAATTAAATTAAAATAAGTAACAGCCTGCTCCAATACTGCCAACTTAATCAGGCCCATAAATAGTTTTTCAGTAACAGTGCATAAGCAGATTCCATTTGTAATAGCTCCCCTTTTCCTGATTGCTTTATAAACTATGACTCATAACTCTTACAAAAACTATTCTCTATGTAACAAAGGTTTTGTTACTGATATGTTTAAATTTGGTTCTAAAAACATTATTTTTTGAGATTGATACTTTTTCTTTAACACAGCTGGGGTAGCAGTTTTTTTGTACCATCAATCGTTGCACTAAACATCGAGTTCTAGTGTATCCGGTTATCATTCCGTTGATACCCAGCTGAAAAAATTACCATTGAACTGCATACATTAATAAGCAAAGTCCAATGCCAGTATCTGGTAATATACATCTCACTCCATATACAGTAGCTGTCGCAACAGATTTTGAAGTCTGGTAAAGTATTTATTAACAATTAAATAAACATGTAGTTTATTGATTTGTTTACAAAAATTAAAAAAGAACATCTTGATTAAGAATATTATCGTTAGTGCCTGAGATTAATACAGTTTAGACATAATTCTGGTTGGTTTATTTTCACGACCTTCACAGTATGTATTTACCTTTGTATTTTTTGTCGGCCTCCATGCTTTTCATTTTTGCTGTGTCAGGATCTTTAACGTGTGAGGTAAAACATTCACACATAGGACCTACATTTTACCTACAATCCGAACGAGGGCGTATTTTTGTGAAAAATGTTCACCTTACATTTTTCAAATGCTGTGTCGGAGTTCGAACTTGGGACCTTGGGTTCAATCGTCACTCCTATATGAACTGAACCACAGAGCGGCCTGGCATTGACTACAGCAGCATCAAATACCAAGTCAACCGCTACCTTGCAGTACCATTTAAGCGCCTTCCACAAAGTACTATAATAATTAGCAGACAATGCCTTTCTGAGCATTGTAATCCAATACAACTTTCGATTTCAAAATATCTAACATTAGAACAGATTTTTTGTCTTGTCATTGTATAATTTTTATACCGTACTGATTGTCTACTTCACATCTTTTTTTTCAGTCTTATTAACGATTTCTTATGGTAGACCCTCTCATGTTCCTGAGTATACCACAGTACATTTGCCAATCTAATAATTCTTTTGTAAGTGGGATTCCAGAATAAAAACTTGTTGGCATAAAAAGTTCAGTCAGTATATAACAACCCAGACATTTATTTCAAAACTATAAATCGGCAGTTTTGACTTTGTATTAAATTCTCTTTTTTGCAATACAATTTTTATACTTGTAGTTACTAGCCTATGAACGTACTTCAGTAACATAAATACTAGTCATCCATTTAATACTTTACATATGATTGTCAATCTTATATTATACTGTTGTTTACGACACTATAATACATTTTGATAACACGACAAAGTAATTTAATTGTTTATTATACCCCTGTTGGCGAGGTACGCGAGCCACTACAGTCAGTTGGTAGCAATGTTAGATAATTGCGATTTGACGCGCAAATAAAAGATTACGTCACGCAATATTCGAATTATTGCAACACAATTAAAAGGTTATACAAATTTTAAAGAAAACCCCAAAGGGGTATTCACGTAAACATATAGGGTGGCTCAGCGCTACTCCATGATGGTTGATCCTTCTCGGGCGTGGGTGATTGGTCGGCCATGGTCGAATCCAAATTTAATTGTCTTCTCCTTATGTAGAGGTACGATGCAGGAATTGGTTTAAGGAACGGTAATCAAAAATAAGGCAAGGAACCTACATAACAAAAAAGACACAATACGATACGGCACAAAGATTACTACCCTTGATGGCGTCTTGATTACCAGTCCAGACACGTATATCAAAAATCCCCCATCTTCCTTCTTGGCACACCGCGTCGGCGCAATCTGGCGCAAACGCACTGTCCCAAGTGACGGAAATACGCACACGTCCTTTTAAATTTGTGGCGCGAAATTCTTGCAAATTAAAACTTAATTGATAATGTCTAGTGCCGATTTCGGCACGTAACATGTTATTGTTGTTGTTGTCTTCAAAATCTTACGGAAATGTTATAGGGATTACAATTTTGATAAAATCCTAAATTGGTTTAGATTGTTTAGGGATTTTAAATTATCTGTTTATTAAATGTGCTTGAATTAGCTAAATTTTGCAAAGATTCCTAGTATATCTTTTAAAGTGTATGTAATTTTAATGATAAAATTTTTAGAAAAAATGAAGAAATGGTCTCAGTTTAATCACTTTGAAGCTACAATTAAGGAATCTTTAGAAAAATTGAATGAATTAATTGACGAGAGTGATCCAGATATTGATCTACCTAATATTGTACATGCATTTCAAACCGCAGAAAGAATAAGACAGGATTATCCCAAATTAGATTGGTTTCATCTCGTAGGCCTAATACATGATTTAGGAAAGGTGAGTAAATAATACCTTGTTTGTCTTTATAATAAGTGCAACCACAAAATTTTTTAATTCTAACTTCAAAATCCATACTTACTTAAATTTCTGTTTGAAGTTTATTATGAAGAGAGATATGCCTTCACCACTTCTAGTCCGCTTACAATAAAAATTATGCAGATAGTTTTACTTGTTTTTAGCATAACCATTAAAGTCGCTGTAACTATAGGATGGCATCAAATGTAATAATGAAATGTTAGCAACTGTAGGCAGATGAATATTTAGAATTGCACTTGAAGGATACTGTCATTAAACGCAATAAAGATTGACAGTTCTGTTGAGTGTTACCACCAATTCCTCTTGCAAATCAAAGCATTCGGCACCTGCCAATGTGAATATTCGTATATCTTTCATTAAATACGATAGAATTTAAACTAACATTGACAATGTAGCATTTTATCTAGTTGTGATGTCATTCCAAAGTTTAAACCGAATGGGCCATATGTAGTTCTTACCTGTGATTTCTGTTTCTTTGAAGAGGATTTGTTATTCTCATCACCACAGACTTGAAGCTTCTGTGATTTTGCCAAAAGAGATCTTTTTTAATTTGACTTTTGTTTTGTCAGTTTGTGTGGACTGCAGCAATTCCAGTTTTTTCAATAACAGTTGAATCATTATTTAACATGTTAATTACTTATGATTAGGTTTGTACAATTATTTAACGCAGTCGATTATTAGATACATTTGAATGCATACTAACCAAATCATAGAGATTTACTGTATTTTCATTCTGAAATTTAAAAGTTTTTCAGACAATATAATTGTATAGTTAACAAATCGTCAATATGGGCTTTTTGCAATTAATGATTTGTATCTGCCTTACTGTTTGAGCATCCACCAAAATTGTGGCAGACGATCAGCAATAGCAATTTTCGGTGTACCCATTTGAACATTTTAACTTAAAATAAAAA
This sequence comes from Platerodrilus igneus, assembly GCA_036346225.1. NCBI lineage: Eukaryota > Metazoa > Arthropoda > Insecta > Coleoptera > Lycidae > Platerodrilus > Platerodrilus igneus. Next base: position 1,578,804 of record JARFIW010001293.1, on the reverse strand, counting down.
GCAATAGCTTTAGGCATTTTAACAAAGGTTTGGATTTTTACGGCTTATCTATGACCTGGTCTATTTTAATATTTGACAAGTAATGGGAACTGTCAAAACTTGTTGGGCAAAGTTCAATGTAGTTTCTATATAAGTTCAAACAATTGGGCCCATTGTATATTCGTGACCTATTAAAAAGAATTAAAAATTATTGGAAAGTATGCAGAATCACTTACATTTTCAACTTGCAATTAACACTTTGAGAGGTATTCGGTAATTGTGGCTTGATTAAATTCCAAAAGTTGTGACTACTTATAGTTCTGATTCTGACGTTGTTGAATTTGCAACAGTAAGCTTTTAACTTGGTATAATTCGATTAGAAAAATAACCAATCTCCTCTCTTAGTGCGAACATATTCGTTTATAGACTGTTGAAACAACTTTTACTATTATTGAAGCTAACAATATCCTGGTGCCTATCGCAGAAATACTTTATAAATTAATGTTCACTTAAACCTCTGTATAAAGTCTAATTTTTAATATGTGGTTTCTAAATAATAAGCGCTTCATATAACAGTAACGTATATATGGTCCTCTTGTTTTTTTTTAGTGCTGTCACAAACCGTTTTATTATATATAATAAACAGCAAAGCCGTTACACGAACACAATTTTTGCACTTGTACGCTTTTGATTATTTCGTTTTAGTATAGTAAAACATTTCACTAATAACCTAAGTCGAAACTTTAACAATGTTTTTGCTTTTGCTTTAACAAAATTTTTGCACATGGGTCCAATCAATTATTTTTTCTGAGTAGTAAAACATTTTGACGTCTAACCTAAGCTGAAAACTCAACAATATTTTCGCCTCGACGCAATTTTTGAACTTGTATAGATTTTGTTTATTTTGTTTTAGTAAAACATTTAAACACTTCACCTACGTTGGTACCTCAGCACGATTTTCCCCTAAACATAATTTTCGCTTTAACACAATTTTCGTACATGCATCTAATCGATTATTTTGTGTTAATAGTAAAACATTTTGATTTGTAACCTAAGTTGAAACCCTGACACTATTTTCGTCTCAACACTATTTTCACCCTAACATAATTTTCGCCTTGACATAATTTTCACTACAACAAAATTTTTGCACACGCCCAATCGATTATTTTTCGATAAATAACCTAAGTTGAAACGTCAACACTAATTTTGTGTTGACACAATTTTTGCTTTAACAAAATTTTCGCATATGCACCCAATCGATTATTTTTTCTTAGTAGTAAAATATTTCAACGTCTAACCTAAGTTGAGACCTCGACACTATTTTTGCCTATACACAAAATTCGAACTTGTATGCTTTTGATTATTTTGTCTTAGTAGTAAATCAATTCTACAACTAACCTAAGTTGAAACCTCAACATTGTTTATTTTTGCCTACAACACAATTTTCGCCTCAACACAATTTTTGCTTTAACACAATTTTATCACATGTGTCCTATCGCTCACTTTGTCTTAGTAGTAAAACATTGCAACTACTACCCTAAGCTGATACCCCAACACTGTTTTTGCCTTGTTTTCAGACTTGTACGTTTTTCATTATTTTATCTTAGTAGTAAAACATTTCAACAACTAATCTAAGTTGAAACTTTAACACTATTTATTTTCGCTTTCAACACAATTTTCGACTACACAATTTTTCGCCTTAACACAATTCTTGCACATGCGTCCTATCGATTACTTTTTATAGTAGTAAAACATTTGGACTACTAAACTAAGCTAGAACCTCAACACTATTTTCATTTCAACACAATTTTTGCTTCTACATAATTTTTGCTTTAACATAATTTTTGCTCGTGCATTCTATTGAGTATTTTATCTTAGTGGTAAAACATCTCGACTACTTACCTAAACTGAAATTTTAACATTATTTATGCCTTGACACAATTTTCGCACTTGTACATTTTTGATTATTTTGTCTTAGTAGTAAAATATTTTGACTACTAACCTAAGCTAAAACCTCAACACTATTATCGTTTCAACACAATTCAATTTTTGCACGTGCCCTTTCGATTATTTTGTCTTAGTAGTAAAGCATTTCGACAACTAACCTAAGTTGAAACCACGACTCTATTTTTACTTATACAATTTTTACCTCAACATTATTTTCGACTAACACAATTTTGGCACATGTACCCATTGGAGTATTTTGTTAGTATTAAAACATTTTGATTACTAACCTAAATTGGTACCTTAACACTATTTTCGGCTCGACGCAATTTTCACACATGTACGTATTTGATTATTTTGTGACTTTACGTAGGTAATTACAAATAAATTATAAATAAAACGCAAGCGAAATTAAAATAATAGTTGATTTACTTAACCTCAATCTCGCTATACAAAATTATATTTTTGACACAGGTATCGATAAAAATCCAAAATTGTGTTGTTTTGATATTTTGGATATCCTAGAAGGTGTTTTCCACCAGACAGGGGTGTCTAATGGTGGTCATATAATGTACAACGGATTCCAAACAATTCTAATGGTGGTCATATAATGTACAACGGATTCCAAACAATTTTCATTCACTACAAACAATCTCAGATTATTTATCTAGGTTGTTTTTTGTATGTTCCTCTCGACCTTAAATGCTGGGTCTGCCAAAGGTACAAATAACCTACAATAAAAATAGCAAGGCATATAATTTTAATACTCAGTTTTAATATTATAAATATTTCATGAGGTGTTTTGAAAAGAAATATCTGTATTTGTTTCTTCAGCATGATTTTAATTTTTTTGGGTTCTAAATGACACTGATGTTTTAAATAAAACTTAAATTAGTGTACTTTTGTTATATTGACATTCTCTTTTATCGGTAAGGTTGATTCATCTGAATCAAAACAAGATGTTTCCTTTATTTTAATTTTGTCATAAGTAATTCAATTAAAGCTGTATTCATTGAGTCTAAAAGTTATGAGGGAGTTTACATCCTAACTTTTTCATATTTTCACATTCTAATAAGTGCCATGTGATTACTTATACAAAAAAATCGAAACCTGCACTATATACATATCATGTGGGGACACATATCTTATTAAGGCGCAATATGACCAGAGACCTAGGTGTTCTTTTTGATTCTTCACTTTCGTTTACTCCTCACATTAACAGCGTTGTAACTAAATCATTCAAAACCCTTGGGTTCATCATAAGAAATTGCAGAACATTTTCAAATATTGACGCTTTGAAATCAATTTATCAAGGACTGGTCAGGTCAAAACTTGAGTATTGCAGTATTGTATGGTTTCCTTTATATAAGTACCACAAAATCTTAATTGAGCCCGGTCAGAGAAAATTTCTTAAGTTCGTATATCTGAGAATTGAGGGTGTTTACCCAGAGCAGGGTTGTAGTCAAAAAATGCTATTAGACATGTTTCACTTGTCTGATCTAGAATCTCACAGGACTGCTGCTGGCCTGACTTTCTTATACCAATAATTATATAGAATCTGTGAGTTACTTGCCTGTATAAAATTTTTGGTTCCACTTTCTGAGTCAAGGCCATACAAGTTTGTTCTTTTTGCCTACTGTCAGAACTAATTTGCTACTGAAATCACCCTTATATGTGATATGCTCAATATACAACTGTGTAAGTGGCCAATGTGATATAAATGTAGACTCATTGAACAGTATTCTGAATATTGTAAAAAGCTCAAGTACTGCTAATTAATTTTTTTGAATAATTTTCTTTTTTTAAAGTTTTTTTATAAGGTCTAGTGTTTTATTCGTTCCTATAATTGAGATATATACCTGTTGGAAATGTAATGTATAAATATAAATATAAATTACTTTCCATTCTTATTTTTAATTTCTCTTGATTAATATCAACTGCAACACCAAAATGCACAATTATATCACAGTTACTAAAAAAATAATTTTTAATGACCGTGATATAAATTATTTAACTCGCCGGCTAAAATGTTGGCTCTTGGGTCAACATCTATTGTTGCCTGCGAATTTTAAAATTATTTAATTTTCCATTATTATTTTTATAGGTGTATGAACAATGTCATTTGAATATATATATATATATATATATATGGGTAATTTTGAAATTATTTGTTGAATGGATTTAAGGTTGCAACAGCTTTGGACCCAACTTCAAGAATTGATAAGATTTTTTGTGGAAAATTATATCATTATTAATGAAAAAGAGGCATTTTGATTTACAAACTTTATTATCTGTTAGCAAATTCTACATCTTGATAAATTGGATTAGTTTTGTGGTCACCACCCTCTAATTAATTCTGCTTAAACTTATTGAAGGGTGTTTTTTAAGGAAATTAGTTCCTGATGTTTTCAGATAATAGCAATATGCATCATAAAAAGATCATTTCTGATCGACACTTCCATACAGAAGGACTATATTTACTAAGGATGTATTTTGGCAGTTTATGGGGTTCCTGTTTGCTGATTGGCTATTTTTGCCACTTACATCAAAGTTGTTTATAGATTTGTTGTAATAGATTGCAGTATAGCATATTTATAGTTATTAAATGTAGGATTCGTAGGTAATGAACTTTGTGCTATCTATAGCACATCAATATGTAACAAAGGAAAAATAGACATTTCGGCATTAACGTTCAAACAAACAACATAAAAATATGCTTAACATAATTAGTGAGATAGATATTTCACTTCTGACGACGAGGTATAAATTCCTCTTTAAAATTATGAGTGTAATTTAAGAAAGATGGTTCAAAATTAAAATTTTTAGGACATTCTTTTATATTGACAAGTAAGGGTTGTATTTCTTCCTCCAACATCAAATAAATGGTACTTAGTGCTCCTCTGCGTATGACTTGTCTTTATCCTTCAGTTGTGCAGGATCTGCTACATGGGATGCTTTTTCTCTATAAACTTAAACATACACACACACATACACAACCCAATAATTCTGTAAATGATATGTCTTCTGCATCAGACTGTATTGCTTGTGAAAACCCCTTACATCCATAGGGGTGTAAACTGGGATGTATAAATCAACATGGAAACGTTCTAATTTTTTTAATATATTTCTGTTGATGTAGATTGTAAATTACATTCTGTACAATCGAATTCCACTCCTAGAAAATCCCTTATTGAACCAATATCAACAACTTCATGGTGTTGTCTTGAACAGTCCAAGATATTTGTCAGGATGTCGTTATTTCGGCAAATATTGCAATGTCATCAACATACAACAAAATAATATATTCCGTACCTGATCAAAAGATTCAAGGACAGTATTCAGATACTTTAAATCTCATATGTTCTAAAGTATTAGAAATGTAATTGTAAGTGCATAGACTTTCTAAGATGTAGAACATAAGATTTATTATCCAAACTATTGTAGTCAGGGGGCATTTCCATAAAAATCCTTTCATCTAGGTTACTGTAGAAATAAGCACTTTTATTATCCCAATGCACATGAATCCAGCCTCCAAGGACAACAATTAAAACAAAAAATAGTTTTACTAAGTAAAAATCGATTAACAGGGCAAAAGTATTAAAATAATCAACTTTGAACGTTTGTCTAAACCCATGAACAACTAATCGTGCTCGGAATCATGTAATAGTACCATCGACATTAGTTTTTTAACTGTATACCCATCTACTGAAGTGCTTCATCCCAGAATTTTGCATGCAATTTTGAGAAAATTAACAACATCCTGATTGCATCAACTGCATCAAAATTGATCTCTTCCACAACCCCATTTTGTTTTGGTGAATAAACATTAGTTAATTGATGATTAATACCATTGCTACGTAAATAACGCTTCGTTTCTTTTGAACAAAATTCCATGCCGTTGTCCAAACGAACTAATTGTCTTTCAGCTTTTGCTATAAAATCTTTAACCCTATCAAAGACTTCTTACTTGTAATCTGATACACAGCAAGCCATACTGAGAAATCTTCCACTATTCTAAATATTTATGATTCCGGGTTGGGACCATGTCATTTTATAACCTAAGGTCGACACGGTCCCAACCCAAAACCATAAATATTTATAATGACTCCGGCCGTGAAAGCCTCCGACAAAATTTTCCACTATGCTTAAGAAATATTTAGCACCACATCCACTAATAATGGGGCTTCTCCCGAAAGATCCATATGTAGAAGCTCCAGAAGTCTACTAGCTTGAATTCCTGTTTACCTTTTGAAGAGATCCTGTTTAAACATTCGTTCAATAAAAGAATGACATTTGAAGTATTCTTTATTAATATTGTTAGCACCCGAGACGATTTTATGCATAATTGCTTTTTTAAATGTTTTTGGAATTTAAATTTCTTGTGCCATAAAGACAGTGAATTCTCATTATAAGAAACAACATTTAAAGTAGATATTAAATTGGAAATTGGGTCTGCTTTTTCACCTTTTGCTACAAACGAGCGTTTTGACAAAAATGCGAACGAATAATATGCCATTCGCAGCATATACATCAATTGAACCCAGACTAATTAAATTTTTGGATAAGCCAGGCTGTTACGTGCCAATTTGGCACTAGACTTTTTGTTTAGTTTTAAAATGCGGGAGTTTTCGCGCCATAAATTTCAAAGACTCGGTGAGCATATTTCCGTCACGTCAGAAGTGGGTTGGACGAACTTCGCGCCGACGCGAGTGGCGGAGAAAAAGTGGGGAAGTTTTTCTGGGAGACGCTGTAACGTGGCCTTTTGCCTTTGAACTTCCAGAAGAGTGGTAGGGTTTAGGTATCGTATCGTATCGTTATCTTTATTTATGTAGATTTCCTTGCCTTATCTGATTGTCGTCCCTATTACCTGTTCCTTATTCGTTCCTTACATAGGTAGAAGGTAATTTGCAAGCAGCCTGCCCGAACCGTAGTCCACGACCCTAGAACGAGCTGGAGTCCATGCGTCGCTTGTATTGCAATAACACCCAATATTAGGTTTACACTTTTTATTATTACTATTTTTAGCACACCCTGAAATATTAGAAGCATTAGTTAAATTATGTTCAGAATTTTGCAAACGGCCTTCTTCTGCCAATAAGGCTGGTGATTCTGCAGCGGCGCCATGGCTTAGATGGTATGCGTGTGACTACTATGCGCAAGGTCCCAGATTTGAATCCCGACATGGTCCGCTTAAAAAAGTTAGGCGTGCTTTTTTCACAAAAATGCGCCCTCGTTTGAATGAGAGCTAAAATGTGTGTGTATTGTCATGCACGTTAAACATCCCCACGTTGTTTGGAACGGCAAGGGTTCGACAAAATTCAAAATTTCCAGGTAAAAAAAACTCGCTTCCTGGTCAATGTAGTACTTTGGATGAAGCATTGGAAAATCAAATGTGGGGTTACTACTGCAGCCGATATAAATTGATTATCTGGCAATTGATATAAATGATGGGCAATAATATTGTCTTTCTGGCAAATCGCTTACTATTTAGTAAGTGACGTATAAGTCCTTAATTTCACAATTAGCATTAGACAGTTCTCGTTGTAGGTCACGCAGAGCTATGCACAATGAAATTGTTTTATTTTCTAACATAACTGCTAGAAAAAAACTCAATCAGCAATCTTCCGACCCTGGCTTTTGATGACGGTTCGAAATTGTATTCAAGGATAGTCCAAACACTTGTTTGCATGTCAAGTATAAATTATTTTGTGTTTCTATGCCTTATAGGTCTAGATAAATGTGATACTTAATATGTACCACCGTGCTTCCGAGAGTTAAGTCTAAAGTTTTGCTCTACTTTAATTTATTGTGTCGTAATTATTGAATTACTACTTTTATTTTAAATTATTTAATATTTGTGAATATATTTTTTGTCTTTTATAGGTTCTTGCTTTTTATGACGAACCGCAATGGGCAGTGGTTGGTGATACATTTGTTGTAGGATGCAAATGGAGTGACAATATAGTCTATAGAGATACGTCATTTGAAAATAATCCAGATGCTAAAAATCCTTTATACAAGTAAGTATTTAGGTTATTTACCTAATTTTAAAGCAGCGTGTGCTTCTGATAAACCAAATATTAGCAAAATCATTAACACACAGTAAATCATATTAGTATCTCTCTATGGGTAATAAGCTAGCAGGTCTACCAAAACTCAAGTACTGCTATTTGCCTTCTGGTAAATAATAAAGCCTTATTGGTGTATTTGCATTGCATTCTGAGCTAAATGCATGTTCAACTCATATTCAGCTCATTAGTTGTATATGCAGCCTGTAAAACTATATTTAGCCCAGGGAAATTAAAATCGGCCCCATGCATTTTTCGAAAAAATTGAGGGATCCAGTTTGGATGCAAAGTGGTATTTTAGGCACTTTAAATTCATTTGCAAGTAAACAAATTAATCACTTTTAAACTATGAACACTCATTTTGTAGGTCTCTTTCAGGCGTGCACTATACATTTGAAACTTTTTTCTCTAAATATTATAGTTTTCCATTAATCATGGAAAAACATATTTTTCACTCCTTTAACGATTGTTTGAAAATATTAATGAAATGATTTGGTGGGATTCATATTACAGTTCATTGTAATGGATTACACTATTGCATACTGTTTTTTCCATAAATGATTTTTCATGTTACAGCTTTGCAATTTTTTCTAAATTGCTGTTTTAATCAAGTAAATATGAAAAAAACTCACAGTAAAATCTGTTTTGATTGTGTTATCAACAGTTATACCTATAACCGCTGCTCCGTTAACCTAAGTTCCCGAACTAAATTAAAATCTATAATTTTTAGTCTAGTCTGAACAAGAAACCTAGGACACATTCAGCTTTATATTATTTGTTGGCTCTCCTTACTTAGATATGAAATGAAAGTCAGTACAATAGTGTATTGCTTGAAGTTCCAATCCTCATTTTATCTTATTGACACTTGACTTCCTGTTATGCATTGAATAAATGTGCCCACTTAGTTCAAGTTGGTTGTTGCCCTTTCGGTATACAGGTTACATTGTGTAGTCCAGCAAAGGTTTATCTCTTGAACAAACTGCAGTGTCTGAAAAAGCTAGTAAGTTTACCAGAAAATAATTCCAAGCATGGTTCGATTTCTGGTGACTCATATACGGATGACGATTATCGTCCTGGTAGTGAGAGCATCGATGATAGCGAAGTAGAAAGTACTTCTGGAAACGCTAATACTAATTCAACAGAAAATCTTCTTAAAGAGAATAATACTGTCGAGTTACAAAGTTCTAGTGTTTTAGAAACATTGCCTAAAAATTTGTCCGATGCTGAACATGCACGTGTGTTGTCTTTAAATTCAGATCAGATAGTTTCACGTGACAGAAAGAATGAAACCAAGAAATATTGATTCATCTAGCAAACGTACAAAGTTATGCAGAAATTCTGTGGAAGTGGGAAGCAAGCAAATAGCAAGTAATGGAAAATTTTGGATACAATTAAAGCTGGTGTTCATTCTCCAGGAAGAAATGCTCAAAGAACTATTTTTTGACAAGCTCCAGGACCAACAGCATATGCTAAACAGAAGACAAACAATAACATAATTAGTCGTTTTTGGAGGTTATTTATAAACGAATCTATACTGAAGCTATTAAAAAATTACACGGAAGAAGAAGCACATAGACAACTGGTGTGTTCCTTGCAAGAATTAGAAGCTTTTATTGGTATTTTGTATGGTTGTGGGGCTTACGCAGCACAAAACGTAGAAGTTGTTTTCTTGTAGTCCACAACTTGGGGCCGGCCATTTTTTCACGAAATATTGTTTCGAAATAGGTTTCGAGAAATTATGAGATATCGTAGATTTGATATCAGATCCAGCCGAACAGTTCATTTACAAAAGATAAGTTTTCTTTGATATCTGAATTATGGAACAAATGTATATACAATTGCAAAACTTGTTATACTCCACGTCCAAATATTTCAGTTGACGAACAATTGTTTCCCACAAAAGTACGGTGTAGATTTTTGCAATATATGGCAAACAAGCCAGATAAATTTGGAATTAAGTTTTGGATGGCAGTAGCAGTTCGAAATATATGCTAAATGCGATCCCTTATTCGGGTAAAGACGAAACTCGTCCAAACGATCAGCCGCTTGCTGAAAATGTAGTAATGAGACTTTTTGAACCATACCTCAACAAAGGCTTGAATGTAACAACAGATAACTTTTTCACCGGACTAAAATTAGCTGAAACACTAGCTGCTAATAATACTACATTGGTAGGAGCAATGAATCGTGCTAGACGGGAAGTTTCAATTTTTGCCAAACGTAACAAAGAAAAGTGTACGATACTATTATTCTAAACATCAATGAATGCTCACTAGCCGTTTATCAAAGAAAGCCGAATAAAAACGTTCTACTAAGTTCTCTTCATACATCAGTTGGAACTGATAACGACACTAAGAAAAAGCCAGAAGCGGTTACCTACTACAACTACACTAAATATGGCGTCGATGTGTGGACCAGATGGCACAAAAATTTATTCAGTGAATGCAAGTTCTCGAAGCTGGCCAGTACAGGTGTTTTATAACGTTTTAGATCTTGCCGCAATCAATGCTTACATAGTGTACAAAGAAATAAAGGGGATGAAAAGCAGGAAATTGCGAAAATAAAACAATGCAGGCATGTAGGCAATGCAGAAAGTGCGTTTGCGGAAAGTGTACTTCAACATCATCATTAGATTTTCAGTCCTAGAACTGGTCGGACGCGTACCCTCATTGTTTCCTAGTCTGAACCAACCTACACATTTCGCTGAAATTTGCTCAGTCTGCATCTATCCCTATCTGTGTGTGAGAGAATGATCTCGGTCTACCCCTATCTCTGCTTGTAATTTATATCCCGTATTATTCCCCAGCAATGCCTTAGAACGTATCCTGTCCTTCTATTTCTCCTATTTTTTCGTTTTCCACAGATATCTTTATTCCTTTACTATTTCTACAACCAATTTGTTATTAACTTTGTCTGTTCATGCTACCATCCTCATACATCTGAAGCACAACATTTCAGAAGGCTTCTATCTCTTTCTGTCTGCTTTTCCCACTGCCCCTATTTCATAGATGTACTGTGCTGTGCTCCACACTATGCTTTGAACAGTTTTCTTCTTGTATCTATGTTCATTGTCTTTGAACATAGCTGCTGTTCTTTCTTGTTTGATGCAGTTCGGTTACCTTCTATTGTTTTTCAGTTTATACCCTATTTCCCCGATATTCAGAGTGGTATGTGAAGGGGGGTAAGCAGCCTTTGGCTGCCAAGTTCCCCCAGCACTAGAACCTTTGTCGAATTAATAGTTTTTCCAATTTATCGTTTCGTACAATCAACATTAGTTGAAAATATTTATAATAATCTTCAGATTTAAGAGCACTTTTTTTTTTGTCATTAGGTTTTATGTCTTGAAACTGGTTGGACTTATACTTCAGCTTATTTATGTTCTGAGCTAGCCTGCCCAGTTCCCTGCAAGTCTCACAACAGCCTATATACAGCTCGATTCCTTTCGATTGTTTTCTAATTATATGCCCTATTTCACCCGAGATCCAGTGGTATGTGAAGGGGGGTTAGGCGTTGCCGTGGATCAATGTAGTAAGCGTAAGGCTACGGATCCCAAGGTCCCGGGTTCAAATCCCGACACGGCCGATTGCTTGAAAAATGGCAGGTGAGCATTTTTCACAAAAATTACGCCCTCGTTCGGATGAGAGGTTAAATGGAGGTCCCGTGTGTGAGTGTTGTCACGCACGTTAAAGATCCCTACCTTGCCTGGAACGGCAAGGGTTCGGCAAAATTCTAAATTTCCAGGCAACAAAAAACTCGCCTCCTGGCCAATGTAGTACCTTCTGGTGGAGCATTGGAAATGTAAATGAACGGTATGTGAAGGGGGGCATCGCCGTGGATCAATGTAGTAAGCGTAAGACTACGGATCCCAAGGTCCTGGGTTCAAATCCCGACACGGCCGTCTGCTTGAAAAATGACAGGTGAGGATTCTTCACAAAAATTACGCCTTCGTTCGGATGAGAGGTTAAATGGAGGTCCTGTGTGTGAGTGTTGTCACGCACGTTAAAGATCCCTACCTTGCCTGGAACGGCAAGGGTTCGGCAAAATTCTAAATTTCCAGGCAACAAAAAACTCGCCTCCTGGCCAATGTAGTACCTTCTGGTGGAGCATTGGAAATATAAATTCACGGTATATGAAGGGGGTTAAGCAGCCTGTGGCTGCCAAGGATCCCCCAACACTTAGACATTTGCCGTATTAATAGTTTTCCACTAAATCCTTTCGCACAATTAACATTAGTTGAGAGTATTGCAAAACCAGTATCTGTAGTTGTGTATAGTAATCGCCATGTTTAAGTACAGTTATTATTTTTGTCATTAGTTTTTCCATCTTGCGACTGGTTGGAAGCGTACCTCCATTGATTTCTATTCTGAGCTAGCTTACACATTTCCATGAAATTCTCACAGTCTACATCTTTCACTATCTATGTGCAGTGGTCTAACCTAGGTCTACCTCTACTTCTCTTTTTCCTATCTCTGCTTCTAATATATTCTGCACTATTCCCTCATGTCTTAGTATGTGGCCTATCATCCTATCTCTCCTATTTTTTTTACTGTTTTCCACATACTTCTTTTTATCTCTACCATTTCTAGTACCTCTTTGTTCTTAACTTTGTCTGTCCATGATATCTTCATCATACGTCTGTAGCACCACATTTCAAATTTTTCTTATCTGCTTCTCCTACTGTCCAGGCTTCACAACCATACAGTGCTGTGCTCCACACATATGTTTTAAGCAATCTTTTCCTTGTTTCTATGTTTGTGGTCTTTGAGCACAGTAGTTGCTTCTTTTTGTTAAATGTTGCACGGCCTTGTGCTAATCTTTGTTTTATATCTTTTGTGCGTACTTCAACAACGGAAAAAATTATTTACTGCTACAAATGTTAAACTTAATAGCATTTGTTTATATTATTTTACTATATTATAAAGTATTTTACACTAAGTAGTTTTATGTATTAATAAATGAAAGTTATTCTTTGCAAAAAGCTACTTTTATTAACACCGGTCCAAATGACCGGAATTGGCAGTTTTATGAAGGTATGAAAATCGGTGGTCTAAGTGTCAAGTAGTGTGCATCAACCTAACTTTCAATTACGTTTACCTTTTTGACATCTATATCTGGCAGTGTCATATTTTTTAGGTTGTGGCAAAGATAGACAGACAACAATGTTCAGATTCATTGCTTGTTCAGTACTAACTATCACCTACCTATTATACACACCAGTGCATGTTTAGTTGCCTGTATGTATTGAGGTGCATTCCGGCCTACTTAATTACAGTCCACTTACATCATTGTAACTTACTTAGCTTTCTAGCAATCGTTGTATTTTTAAAAACAATGTAATGTCAATTATGTCAAAAAAATAAGAACCTTTATAAAATTAGAAGAATTAATATTAAACTATACACTAATCAAGCGATGATATCCTGCACCTAGTAAGGATCCTCGTGCAGTGGGAAGCAGTCCCTTAACATTGCTAAAGCCAACTAATATTAAATACAAATGTAAAAATTGCTGCACAGAAAAAGTTAATTTTTAGTATTACAATATTAGTTAATAATTCAAAATTCTTACTTAAGTAACATTTTACCTACTACTTTTATTATTTACTCTGACGTCGTTAATGCTAGAAATTGTGGTCTGTTCACTCCTTATATACAGGGTGTCTACTGTCACAAAAAGTCACGAAAAAGACACTAATTTTGTTTTGCGGTAGCTAAAGTAACGAAAAGTCACTAAATCCCATATCTCGGTCACGAATTTTTTCTTCATTGTTTGATTATCGTACCTATTTCCACAAATACGTCATAAAATTTTATAGCCACACTTCAGATGCTGCAGCAAATAAATGTAAAGAATTCCTTCATCGCACCGACAGCAGCCTGTCTCTTTTTATTATACATTTATTTGGTTGGGTTATATAAACCCTGCGGTTTTTGTTTGACACCATGAATCTAGAAATTGCGCTTCATCAATGATTGAGCAGCAGTTTTGTGTGTATATTTCTGACATGCTTTTTTATTATTGTATGCGGCCGTAATAAAAACCTGCTATTGTAATCAACCCCAGACACTGTGGTGCCAATGACCTTCATTGTAATAGGGAATTGGAATGTGGGGTATATAGCAGCCGGAAAGAATATTACCGCAAGACAGTCGTAAATAAAACCATATGAGATGTGTTTCGTTTTGATTATTTGTAACGCGACAAGATTTTACGTTTTTAGGTTTACACAGTGCGTATGTACTTAAAGTGAAAGCTTTCTTGTAAAAATGCCTGGAAAGTGTTCGTTTTCTGAATTTTGGATGACAAATTCGATTTTTAAAAGCTAGTTACAATCAGTACCTGGAAATGTTCATGTTGCTTTTTGTGCCTACTGCAAAAAAAGTTTGATATTTCAAAAGCTGGAATATATAATGGAAAACTTCATTCCAAGGGACCAAAGCATTCTAAAATAGCTAATCCAATACTCAATATGCAGCAACCAACTATTGAGAATAATTTAGTTAGAAGTACTTCGGTCTCAGACTCTCACAAAATGATATTTCAGCTTCAGTAACAGCTGATTTACCTGCAAAAGTTTATTCTGAAGAAGCTGATCGTGAAAATAAAAATATTGCATCATACATGATCCGTAACGAGATTACTAAAGCTGAAATATTATGGACTATGCACAAGATAGTATCTTATTCTTCGTCAAGAGTTCATCAGGATGCTACTGAACTTTTTCCAATAATGTTCTCAGATTCTTTTATAGCGAAAAACACGCAGTTACACAAAGATAAAATATGTTATATAGCCACTTTTGGCTTGGGTTTGTTTTTCCAAAACGAACTTTTAAATAAAATTAAAGATTGTATTTTTTTGTGTATAAGTTTTGACGAAAGCCTGAATAAAGTTGTGCAAAAATGCCAAATGGACATTCTTGTCAGATACTGGGATGATGAAGATAATATGGTTAAAGCAAATTATTTGTCTTTGTGTTTTTTTGAAAAAATTACTGACATCGGTTTTTTACATGGTTTTTTAAATACCCTGGATTCTCTTAAATACCCATTAAAAAAATTTGTAACATCAGCATGGATGGACCTAATGTGAATCTGAAGATGTTTCGGGAACTAAAAGAACACATTCGAATTTCTGGTACTGATGATGACCCCGTAATGTTTGATCTTGGTATGTGTGGGCTGTACATTGTTCATGGAGCGTATAAAACAGCACACAATGGTACTGGTTGGTTTATCCATGAATTTCTACGTGCATTGTATTACCTTTTCAAAGACATTCCTACTAGAAGAGGAACTTTTATCTATTATACAGGTACAACAATATTTCCACACAAATTTTGTTCAATAAGATGGGTGGAAAATGATGGTGTTTTACAGCGAGCAATAAAGCTATTAGAGCCTCTTAGAAAGTATATTACGACAGTTTCAACTTGTCCCCAGATTGTGCTAGTTTTAAGAAAATCAGTAAAGCTTTGTGAGATAGTTTCTTGCTAGCAAAACTAGAATTTCTTTTGTCCATAGTGTCTGACCTCGAACTGTTTTTAACTAAATATCAACCAAATGAGCCTATGTTGCCCTATCTTCATCACGATCTAACTTCGTTGCTGCGTTGTATTGGAGAAAGATTTATAAAAAACGAATTAATAAAAAGAGCAAAAACGTCTTTGGATTTAATTAATATTAAACTTCAAGTTCCCAAAAATTTGTTGTCACCAATGCAGATTGATATTGGCTTTGGTGCTAAAATGGCAATCAAGAACTTGAAAAAAACTGTTTCAGAACTTTAAATTTTAGTGTTTGAAAAAGATTGTCAGACCTTTCTTAAACTCTTTTTTAAGAAAATCAGTGAAAAGTCACCTCTTAAATATAAAATTGTTAGAAGTGCATCATGTCTTTCTCCATATGTAATGAAAAGTGAAACGCTTAGGAAACAGAGGATTCAAAACGCATTAGAAGAATTTGTAGAAAAGAAACATATAAGTCCAGGTTGTGCCGATGGTATAAAAAGACAATATGAAACTTTGTGTGTATCAGAACGTGATTATTTAAAAGAGTAGCATAATGAAAGGCTGGATATATATTTTACCGAACTTTTTGTAAAATCCTCTATAAACGATAAACAATTTCTTACTTTTAAGGATAATTTTGACAATGTATCATAGCAATGCTATGGTAGAAAGAGGGTTCTCTATAAACAAAGAATGCTTACAGGACGGCTTAGAAGAAAGATCATTGATTTCACAAAGATTAATTTATGAAGCAACATTTAATAATTTAGATATAACTGCGAAAATGCTTCATGCTGTAAGGAATGCATCTTCTTTAAGACTTGAAGCTATTGCCGAAAAAAAGAAATCTAAGGAAAAGGAAGTATGCAGTAAAAAGCGGATTGTGAAGGAAGTTGCAGACTTACAAAAGAAACGGAAGAACATAGAGAAGCATAACTTTGAAGAACTAAAAGCTTTGCACATTGAGTTGGAAAAATTAAAGAAAAAATTAAAACCATTATGAATTTAAATTGTGTTGTTCTCAAATAACCTTTATATACTTATGTACAACAAATGTCCTAATTACTTAATTTTGTGATTATAATGTTATAAAACTTAACAGTAATAGAATAAACAACACAAGTAAGTTTTTTTAACACAGGTCACTAATATTTTATAAAATGGTCACTAAAAATCACTAAAAAGTCACGAATTATCGTTTTTAAATCTCAGTAGACACATCGTATATACTAAGTATGAACGCAATCTCTATATGACGTTAATATAACATCGGCATTCCACTAATGTACTTGCAGATTATACAAGAACTTCCACATTTGAAGATGGAATCTGATATATAAGTTATGTCGGTTTGAGTGATATCAGAAAACATTGTTTGGTGGTTGTCACCAACTAGATAGGTTGAAGACATACTTGGCTAATCAAAAAATATTCTCTAGCCGTTGTTTAACTGACCTCAATTGTTGTTTTGAACAGCATTGGATCAACGTTGGTAGCAGTATAATTTTAATTACCAAATTCTTAACCTCAAAGTCAATTTTGCTTTGGTTATGTGTTTTATATATATACAAACACATTTGTAAAAATTGCATATCTGTATGTAGGTGCTTGGTCCTATGCCTTAATTAATAAGTATTCCTGTGATTTATATGTAATATAAATTATTAAAATACACACAATATGCCTGGATTTGTAAGGTGATTAAAATTATCGAAATTTTATCGTTTTTAAATGATGCCGGATCAATATTGGTAGTAGCACAATTTTAATTACCAAATTCCTAACCCCCAAATCAATTTTGTTTTGTTTATATGTTTTATACATATACAAATACATTTAGAAAAGTTGTGTATCTGTCAGTAGGAGCCCGATCCTAAATCTGAACCACTAAATATATCTGTTATATATGTAATATAAAGCATTAAAATACACAGGATATATTGGCACTAGTAGCAAAATGATTGAACTTACTACTACTGCAAGCCAGTTTTGGTGTAAAAGTTTGTACTAGAAATCTTATACAGTGGAGTTTGCTTTACATATTTGGACTACATACCGGAAATGGTAAAAGTATTGTGTAAGTTTTGTTATTAATAGTCGGAATTAGTGTACTTATTTGCTCTTTGTTTGTGTTAGATTTAAAAGGGTTGTCAGCATGCTTTTTAACACAGATGTGCACAGTCATTATATTTGAAATTTTTAAAAAATGTAGATTTTGCTGTATTAGAGAAAATTACTATTTAAAATATTATTTTGTACTGCTATGGGTTAAAGTTTTGCAATATTTTATTTATGCCTAAGAGTAAACATTAAAATTCATAAACACTATTACGATAATAGTCTTAAAAAATTATTTGATAATTTGAAGGTGCTTTAATTCTTTCCACATAACTCTCCCCATTTAATCGTTAAAGTGTCCTTCGTTTACATATTCATATTTGTCCATACACAGATTTTATTTTAAATAATACACATCTTCATTTCATAAATAAAAGCACGGAAAAGTATATCACTTAGTAAAGTAAACCAACTTGTTAGAATACATACAAATTTATTTACTATTATTTATTGTGATAAAACTACTTCTGAAATTTGTATTGATTTGAACTTAAATGTCATATTGTGGGCTACAGAATTATGTTAAAAAGATCAAAAGTAGTGACTACTTCGGTCGAGTGCTGATGTCGAACCGACTCAAAATTAATTTACCAAATAGGAATCAAAGTGGGTCGTTTGAAAGTTGTGCCACCGTTGCAGTCCGACATTGGATGTGAAATACCAATGACGCTGCAACGTTAAAATGCTGTTTGAATAGACTTTTTCGCAAAGTCTGAATGATCATTTCAGATTATTAACTTGATTTGAAATGATTATTTAAATTATGCAGCATATTAAGAATGCTTTTGATATATTCTCCTGTTCATTGATTTATTTATTCTTCACGTGTATCTTGCTACTTCATTTGCTTTTTGAAATGTGTTGTGTGTGAAACCATCTCTAATGCAATGTGAGTAAATCAAGCTTCTACTAATTTTGCGCTTCTTGATTATGTACTACATAACAGCCTTAAACTTAGCAGATTAATTAATAAAGTTATTTGAAATTTTAGTAGTAAATATGGTATGTACCAACCAAACTGTGGCATAGATAACATACTATTATCTTGGGGTCATGATGAGTACTTATACAGGGTATTGAAACACAATAACACGACTCTTCCTGAAGAAGCACTGAATATTATTAGATATCATAGCTTCTATCCCTGGCACAGGTCAGATGATTACTCACATCTTGAAGCAGAAAAGGATCTGAGTACAAAAGAATGGGTGAAAGAGTTCAAGTAAGTTTAGTGGCTTTTCAGGTTTGTTAAGAAGTACTTATTTTTTTTTTTAGTAAATATGATCTATATACCAAATGTAGCACAATCCCCGATATAGAGCAATTATGGCCATATTACCAACAATTAATTGACAAGTATATCCCTGGGATACTTCAATGGTGAACACTTACTGTAACTGAGACATTAATTTTATAATGCCTATTTGGTATTTTTCTTGCTTAATCTAAAAAATTTTGCATTGTAAATAAGAAATAAATTACCTATATACTTCTTTATCTTACGTGTAAATATTGAAGGTATTTTGAGTTTTAATTAGTATGTAATACTTTAACTTTTATAAATCAAGCTTGAATATATAGGCATGATATAAAATTACGTAAGAATTGGCACAATAAATAATTTCTTTTTTTTATTTGCTGCAATTCCTATGACTTGGATATTAAAAAAGAATGAGTATACAATAGGATGGACTTTATTACATACCCCTTACCCATATTTAATTAACTATTAAGGTTCGAATAATGCAAATTTCTATATACAGATTTTAAAATTATGACACTTGCAGTTTAATTCCTGGCAATGAGTTCATCTCAGGGTTTTCAGTGGTTCAGTCTTCTGCCGATTTTTAATGTTGTGCTGGCCGATAGTAGCTGTAATGCTCTAACAAAGTACGAAAAAGGTAAAGGATCAGAAACTTGAGCACTACATCAATACTGGCAACAACCTCGAACATCACAGTTAATTCTCTCAATTCCAGTACTAAAGTATCTACATAATTTGTGGCAGAAATAGTTTGAGATACAGTAAAAGTTTCACATCATTTCCCCAAGCGATAAAAAAAACTCTAAATCAGTATCTTAGCATATTTGTGTCTATTGGAATCATTCTATACCTACAATGTAACTAATAATTTATAATAAACACAGGACCGTGTTACGTTCAATTTATTCTGTTATGACCATTATGTATTCCCAAATAAAATATCACATTATCGCTACTTTTCTCGCTTATCCTAACTTCAGAATGCATTGTAATTAGGCAACCTATGTTACTCTGTAAATGCATAAATACTAAATTTGTTATATCTAGTTAGCGGTGCTGAATATTGGACAATTGTCATAAGAAAATAATTTTGATACCGTTGTTAGGTTTTACTGTATATTTCGTCTTGTGTTTGAAATTTAAGCGAGCAATTACCAATTCCTATTTGAATTTTTTCCTTTTGGTTAATTGGTAAGTAACCGCCATTTAGTTGTACAGTTTCAAAAGTTAGTGCCTGATTTTTAGCTCGCTTATGAATGGATTTCCGTTGTATTATACAGAAAGTAGATAATTCACTTTATACTCGTACTGTTTCTACCTACCTGAGATATACCTTTTGGTTTCTACTCTCCCGCTTTACTGGAGTACTGGTTACTGTTTGTGTGGATTTGTTACCGTACTGACGGCTGATAATTGGTCACAATTCGACTGTCCGCAGAGCAATTCGAATTGGTGGTGCTGCATCTGTTCTACATCACTTTTGGTGAGATCCTTCTAGAATATCTCTTTTTATTACGTTTATATGTTCCATGTACTACTCAAATCGTTAACTACACTACTGTATATTGCTGCTAGGAGCCCGAACTCCGTTACTGATACTTTTAGAGTTTGTTCGTGTTAACATAGTTCAATTCTTCCACTATACGCCCATGAATTTAAGATTAAAATATATATTAGATCTTAGAAACTATAAAAAACAGAGTTTACTATAAATATTTCTTTTCTACATTATTACTATAAATTTCAATTAGAGATTGTAAAGCTGGTGCGTATCTGGAAACGTTTCCAAATGTGTATAAAGCTCTTGCAGTAAATTGTAAATTACGAATTATTAGTGAGAAGGTTACATAATTATGGTAACCTATTTCTTTGAGTTAAGCATTAACTGTACTTTAAAATTGTAAAGAAAACTGTCATACGTACTGTACTTATAAATAATTGTTATTAACAATCCCCACTCAACCTTCCATGAATAAACTATCTAGTCAGGCTATTTTACTTTTATTATTATAAATATTGATATCAGACCGATTAAGGTGTGGTCATTGTTTACATTTCTACATAACCTAACCTTTTTTTATTTCAGCTATTCGATATATTCGTTCTTGTTTAATCCTACACCCACTCCCAATCTACGACTACGTTAGTCTGGCATCCTTTTCGTTTATGCTATGGTTTTACCGTAACAACCGGATTTAGAAAACAAAGCGAACTACTTTACTTTTAATACAAAAATAATAGATTTAATGAATAAAAGAAATGGAAACTGGTTATTCAATAATTGAAAAAGCCATGTTATGGGTTAATTCACTTAACACATAATCACAATGGCAAAACTACAAAAACGAGAAAGTCCCTCTTGTTTCCCCCCCCCCAATTTGGGCAACTATGACTAAATTAAGTTTGTAGTGTCTTTACATAAACTACGTCCGAATACCTACACGTAACAAAAGAAAGCGGCACAACAATATATTAAGTCCACAACCGGTTTGTTTACTTTCTTGCAAACATCGAACTCGCTGGAATGTTAAAGCTCAGCTATTCATATGATGTAGCACGTTGAATGACTACTCTACACAAAAACTCCAGGTATAACAATAATAATATCAACTAGGATTGATCTTACTTTATATTGTAGACAAACTGTCATGAAGGGATGATCTTAGCAATCTTCACCGTTGGTCTGCCCCATTAAAAAC
Organism: Platerodrilus igneus; assembly: GCA_036346225.1. Taxonomy (NCBI): domain Eukaryota; kingdom Metazoa; phylum Arthropoda; class Insecta; order Coleoptera; family Lycidae; genus Platerodrilus; species Platerodrilus igneus. The sequence goes on along the minus strand of JARFIW010001293.1, from coordinate 1,557,222 downwards.
ACATCTGTTTTCACTTACATTATTCTTGACGCACTTGTTACACGTTGCACGATCGTTTGAATTATATTAACCACAAAATCACATGATAAAATCTATTACCAAGAAAATCAAAGGTAATTACCACAGGCGTATTTTCCTAACTGTATTACATAAATATGTATAACAACATAAACGATTTGGCACATAGTAATACACATCCTAAATTTTTAAACTTTGAGAATGTTTGCCATATACGATGCGAAAATTATGCAAGCCATATACAGGATACATTCTTCCATATAAACACTAGCAATCCTGTAGTATATTTATTTTCCTACAGGAAATACGTATTTCCCAACTATGCATACTAACATTAGTTACAATTCTTCTATTAGTCTCATTCATTAACTAAAGTAAGAAATGTCTGCATCATTTACAGCATGGTCGATACAAATACTAATATGGGTTCAGAAGCCCGTCTCTTATCAAAAGTTACTAATAAGCATACTTTGTTGTTAAATGCATTCAATGGATTTTTGAATTTTTGGATGTGCATAATGAACTTCAGGAGAGTCCGATTTCCTAGAGGTTAGAAGATAATGATTGGCAATGCTTTATTTTACAGCACAGTGAGTGTTAGAAGGAATTTTGGAAATAAAATAATTAAATGCAAGTTCATAACTAATTAAAAAGAACATAAGTGTTTCCGTTATTAAATACAATCTCATTTTGTTTAATAAGAAGATAGATTAAATGCATTTTCTAAAATCTAATTTCGCAATTTACTATAGTTAAAACTTGAATTTCTAAATTAAACCAAAATTTAGTGAAATATAAATTTGGGCTAGTTCTCTAATTTTAATAAAGTTGTTATTATTACAAGTAGCTGCAATTGTTGTATCTGATGGAGAGGGGGCGGTGTTTGTAGTATTAAAAGGATAAATTTTCATGTTGCTTATTGTGAACATAGAAATTTATAGCTTAAGTTGATAAATTATTTGAAGCGTATTTGATCTTAACACATATTTGTTTATTCAAGACTTTATGAAATATTTTAATAAATTATAATGTGACGTTTACCTGAATACTGATCTGAATTCAGAACATTAATACAAAACCGTAAATCGTCAATAATCTATTTGAATTATTTAAATGAATGAGTTAATTCTGAAAAATTAATGTATTTTTTCATGTAAATGAGATAATAAAATTATAAATACGTTTATGTTTATAAAAGATTACTTTGGTTTGTTAGTACACTACCAAAATTGAATAATTCTTTCATTGCTGCCAATAAAACAATGAAAGAAATTTATAACTAGCTACTAAACTTACAGATCAATCTTAGCGTGGATAAAGAATTCTATAGAGCCAGGATTGAATTCACATTGTTAGGTTCTATTTCATATTAAAACAATTTAATTCCTCATTACTGTAAAAATACCGTTCAGTCCCAATCATTTGATTCACGTTTGCTGTTCATCTATAAATTCATGGTGCATAGATAGGCAATCAACTATATATGCGATCATTAAATCTATGAGTTTGGTTGTCTATATTCTTCTCTTGTACTTATACCAGTTTATGTTACACTTTCTATTTCCTTATCTTACACGTAAACTGGAGTGTTATTATAGTCTCGTCGGCGTGATACATGCGACACAAAAGACAGTTGGTAATGGTATTACCTAATGTGGAAATTACGCGCCAATTGTCAATGACGTCACACAATATGCAAATTATTGCAACACATATTTCCAATATATATATATATATATATATATATATATATATATATATATATAAATTTTACAAGTCCCCTAAGGGGTACTCACGTGAATAGGTAAAACTTCCTCCAGAATTACTTCCTGATGGCGGCTTGTGGCTTTCTTCAGGATTGCTCCAGGCTAGCGGCTGCGGGGCTCTGTGAATTTGTTACTATATCTCGGGTGCTGGATTTTCTACCAGGTTGCTTCCAAATTTGTTGGTCTTCTTTCTATATGTAGGGAACGACAGGAACGGGTTTATAGGGAACGATAATAAAAAAAAAGACAAAAGGGAATCTACATAATAAAAGATACGATACGATACCAGACCAACCACTCTTCTTCACGTTTCAAAGGCAAGTCCCTAAGCGGTTTTCGGAAATTCCCCACTCTCCTTCGTCCACACGCGTCGACGCGAAGTCTTGCACAACGCACTTCTGAAGAGACGGAAATACGCGCAACAAGTCTTTCAAATTTATGGCGCGAAACTCCTGCATATCTAAACTATATGAATGTCTACGGCCGATTTCGGCACGTAACAGTGTATGAAATGGTTTTTTCCTAGCATTCATATAGTGTTGGATTTTAAAAACAGTTTGTGACATAAAAAAATGCTATTTCTGTTGGAGATATAATTTAAAAATGTAGTAGTTTGATATTAGTAGTTTTTTTGTTGGGCGAAAATGCAGACATTTTTGTAAAAGTTGTCGTTTACTTTTAAAAACAAAGGTTTGTGTTCTCAACCGTTTGTTTATCTTATGTGACACGAACAATTTTAGTGATGTTTCGATAAACAAGTGTTCGTTTGGTGTTAAAAACATAAAAACAACTTCAAGTGAGATATAACATTATGGCTAGTGTTACCAAGCAGTTTACAATCCTGCGATAACAGACATGACATGAAGTGAAGGACAATGTTTAAAATGGTAAGAAAGTGATTGTTTTGTTTATGTTTATATACTTGACGTTTTATAACAACAAATGGTGTTGTGATTTTCCGTTATTATAAACATATTTTTCTAATGGAAAACTATTGAAGATCGAATCTACGGTAAAATACTATAATTAAAAAGGTTGAACATTATGATAGATATTTGGAGAAGAAAACTATGATAAACTTCAACTTGAACTACTATGTAAAATCGTTGTGGCAAATCGGTATTGAGTTTTTTTCCTTTATTTGACCCCCTACTCTATAAATAGTTAGGTAGCACGGCATTCTTTCGTTCCTTTTTTTGTTGTGGTGATCGGTGCTGACTACTTATATTGCTTTCTTTCTTGTCCGCACAGAATACCATAACAACATTCTATCGGATTATCCTTTTTCGACTCTTGTTGCTTTTAGAATCAGTTCATCCCTATTCTATTGGTGTTGTCAGATTTTGTTGAAAATCTGCAAACATATGAACTGTTGACTAATCCCATAGTTATAGTTGTTTATTTGAATACCCTCACATGTGTTCTCGTCTCTGGCTCACGAATAATTAACTACTTCTTTCCTTTGCGTATCTAGTTCTTGTGTTTTTTCTCCTACCTTACGTGCCTTCGAGGAGTATGTCATTGTATTATTTATAATGAGCTTATTCCATAGTTATAGTTGTTTATTTGACTACCCTCACATGTGTTCTCGTTTCCGGCTCATGAATAATTAACTACTTCTTTCTTTTGCGTATCTAGTTCTTGTGTTTTTTCTCGCACTTTACGTGCCTTCGAGGTTTTGTAACAATCTTATTTTAGCAGTAAAAGAACCTATTCATTAAACGTACAATGAATATTGAAATACCTTTATTAACTAAAATAAAGATTCGAGTAACAATCAAATTTTTATAGTATTACAATATCTAGGATTATTAGTCTATTTGTTTCGGAGTTTGGTGAAATTCCACAGCCACTGGCGCGCGCGTGAGAGGTTCGAGAACCCCACTTATGATCCTCCCACCATGCAAGAACGCAGCGAGCGCACTCGTCGATAGTTAAAGGCAGCGTGAAGATGCATTCAAAAAGAATGGCGAGTGACCTCCGGGTCGCCTTATTTTGGTGAAACACTTCCTGAGTAACGGTTAGTACTTAATCCACATTTTGCATATTCGTTATCATATTAGCTAATTTAAAAATTTATTTAGCGCAACAATACGTCAGAAATCGCAACGACATGTCAGAAACCGCAACAACACGTCAGAAATTGCAACGATAAATTAGAAACCGCACGACCACTTTGAAATTACAATTTAGAAACCTTAACTTATGGACTACGCAATGAAAGATTATATTTGTAAATAAAATTAGACAACGGAAGATTACGCTATGAAGTAATGCTGCCGTGAACCAATGTGAGAAATCCGCTTCGCTCCTACATCTGTATTAAAGCATGGAAAACAAGCATATTTAGCTGCAGGCCCCGCACTGCGAAGTGGTTTCCATTGCAACCAAAGACGACAGCCGGTATTGGGTTCGTAATAGAATTAAGAATTTCCTCAGTACTTCCTTCTGAAAGTACATTATTTCATTTTGTTTGTTGGATGTACAAAATTGTTGTTCAGTTTACCTGTGATTAGGCTGGTTTTCCCCAGTATCGGGTTTGATTTCACTTAGTTTCGTAAATATGTGACTACACGTGGCTTCAGCATAAATTAACAGCTGCGATTACGTCACCTGTTTGTTTGAACAATGCAGTCAACAATTGCATAATGGCTAACAGATGTTTAGCATTACAGTACTGCCACTTTTGATAAAATTAGAGAATATCTTGGTGATTCTTTTGACTTCAAACTAATATTAATTTTGTTAAATTAATGAGAAAATTTCGTATATTCATTTGTAAATGACCTACACAGATCTGGTTGGGTTATAAAAATACCTTAGCATTATTAGTTACACTGAATTGTAATATATTTGAGTAAGGATCAGTTGATAAGCCTTACAACAATTTTGCAAGAATACCAAATATTTATTTTATTTAATTACAATGAAATTTTATTTACTGAAACAAAGAAAATTCTTTCTAGTAAATTAATTATCTACATTTAAAGTTTTTATTCTGATCTAGTTTGATCAGACCTGATAAACAAAAGACAGTAAGAGTTAAATTTTTATGATTCCATTATGTAGAAAATATTCTTTATGCATATTTAGGTATACTTGAAGGACGCAAATTGTGTTCCCATTTTCTAGGTGACTTAATTATTATTTTTCCTTACAGGAACAGCGTCTTATTCTGTTAAGACAAGTTTTTGAGTCAACGAAGGCGATCTTTTTTTCTTTGGGTCTCCACGTCCGCCCTTAGAAATTTGCTATGCCATTAATATAAATCAATCTGGACTTGGTGGCGCCTGTTTGTTTTAGTTTGAGTGTGACCCCCCACAGATTTCGACTTACCCCCCCATTGCTCATAGCTCTACCCCAGGAATAGACCCCTAGTTACGTCGGAAGATTTAGTTTTGCAGACACCTAACTTGAAGTATGGTGTTAATAAAGTAGTGTTTTAGTAAGTCAAGAAAATACGTTTCACTAGCGCCCATGCGTGAGGCTAGCGGAGCCAACAATTAGAGAAAAAAAAAACGTTTCACTGGTGCCCAACGTGGGGCGTCGAAATTTGTTTGTTCAACGTTTGGGGCGTCGAAATTTGTTTGTTCAACGTTTGGGGCGTCGAAATTTGTTTGTTCAACGTTTGGGGCGTCGAAATTTGTTTGTTCAACGCTTGGGGCTTCGAAATTTGTTTGTTCATAATTTGATTTACCTCGAAATTTGTTTGTTCAAAATTAATTTTACTTCGAGATTCGTTTGTTCAAAAATTATTTTTTACTCTGAAACTTGTTTGTTCAAAAATAATTTTACTTTGAAATAGTCTGTTCAAAATTTATTTTTGCTTCGAAGTTTGTTTATTCAAAAATTTAATTTGCTTTGAAATTTGTTAGCTTAAAATTTATTTTGCTTTGAAGTCCATTTGTCCAAAAATTATTTTGCTCTAAAATTTGTTTGCTTAAAGTTTATTTGACAGTTAGATTTGTTTGTTTGCTTTTGATAAAGGATTGGTCGGAACGTTAATCCCCTTACGGTCAATTAATTAATTTGGCCAAATTTACTTTTGACTTTAATTCTTTTTTGACCCCTTAAATTTTTTTTGATATTGTTTTGGCAAAAATAATTTTACCAAAAACATCTTTTGATTTTTACCTTTAGTAGTACGAATTTGTTTTGATAATTTTTGTAAGGTTTAGATCATTTGGATTTACCAGTTTGATTTCATTGAAACATTAGGCTGTTGTACTCATGTCGGATATTCCGAATTGTTTGTCTACTTAAAGAGGAACTGGAGTAGTGAGTGAGAAACCAGTTTTGAAAAAATTTTTGGAAGACTATCAGCTAAAGAAGCTGATAAGCCTGTTGTTTGATTTGTTTGAGTCAATAAAGAACATTTTTGTCCAAATTTGATTATAAGGCTAGAGATTCTATCTTGAAGGTACATTGGAGTGAGCTGTCGTCGTGTCATTTGAGAATTGCTCTTGTGCATAAGCACGTTTTTGATTTTGTTAGCAGATTTTTGTTTAGATCAGCATTGCAACGCAATTTAGTCTAGGCGGAACTTGTCGTCGTGGTTGGTCGCTCAGCAGTATGTCAGTCCAGGCGAGACTCAGGAAGAGTTGGTCGCTCGGCATTGCGTAAGTCTAGACGAGACTCGAGGTGAGTTAGGCGCTCTAGATTTTTTTTGCATCCTTTTTTGATTTGATGTAAATTTTGGTATTGTTAGTCTAGGTGAGACTCGTAGAGGGTTTGTCACTCTAGCATATTTAGGCGTTTTGAAGCATTGTAGTTGTTTCGACAGTTCAATTGGTAGTAGGGTGTGAGTGTACCTGAACACTGATTTTTTTTGTTAGCTATTGTCATGATTAGTTTTTTTATTGATGATTCATAAGCAGGTGGATGGCTTTTAGTTGTTGGTGATTGGTTTTCGAAATATTCGATTTTGCAACCTTTGCGAAGTGCCACAGCACATTTGATTGAGAAGTTCTTAGAAGAAAAAGTATTTTTTTTGCATACGGAATACCACCATTTGTTATTCGTGATAATGGTCCACAGTTGATTGGACATGTTTTTGAAGTTTTGTGTGCAAGGTACGAGATCCAAGAGATGTGGTACAATGCTGTGTATGCTCCTCAAGGCAGTTAAGTGGAAAAGCTTATAATGATAATTTTATACCTGGTGAGGATATTGATGTCGTCTCCAGTAGTAGACCTTCGTATGTTTTGGATCGTCAACCTTTGATTGATATTTTTGGAAATGTCCGTGAAAATTTGCATGTAGCTTATCAACGTTCGAGTAAACGCTACAATCTTAGGAGAAGAGACATTTCATTCCGAGTCGGAGAGTGTGTTTGGAGAGCTAATAAGGTCCTCTCCAGTGCTAGTGATAAATTTTCCGCTAAGTTAGCTCCAAAGTTCGTTATGAGTAAAGTTCGGAAAAAACATTCCAGTGTAGTATATGAGTTAGAGAACGAAGATGGAACGAGAGCAGGGAAATGGCACGTAAAGGACTTGAAACCAGTTGAAGCGTCGTGTCCAAAGGAAAACGATGATCCTGACGAGTAGTTCCGGTCCGGTCATCCCTTTGATGTTAAGTAATGAAGTAGTGGTTTGTTTTGTTTTGTTCTGATTTTTGATTTAGTGTCGGTTCACTAATATTGAGTATTTTATTTGAGAAGTGAAATAAGTGGTTAGAGATTTTGTAAATTTTGTAAGTTTGAGGTGTGCCTTGGTGTGCACGCTGGTCATTTTGCTCGCGCGTTACTCAGAGATGTGTTTGGAGGATGTCTTTGACAGATATCCTTACAATGTAGAAGTAGGTGGGCTATTTGATTATTGGTCCTGATTTCTACATATCGAGGTAGAGAGAATATTAGATTATTCTTTCCCTTGTTCCTTTTGACCGTTCGAAGTTCTTTGATTTGATAAGGTCAAAGTTGGCTTGGTGAGTCTCACCATTTGCTCCATCACTAATGAGATCAGTTGTTTGTTAGAACTCAGTGATAGGATATTCAGTAGGGTGTAGGATAGTACAGCCCTGACTGGCTCAGTTTTGTATTTGAATTTGATAAGTAACCTTATGGTTAGGTTACCTTTGTTTTGATCATCTCTTTACGATGAAGCGATGATATTTTGTATTTGGATTAGATAAGTAACCTTATGGTTAGGTTACCTTTGTTTTGATCATCTCTTTACGATGAAGCGATGATATTTTGTATTTGCATTTGATAAGTAACCTTATGGTTAGGTTACCTTTGTTTTGATCATCGCTTTACGATGAAGCGATGATATTTTGTATTTGCATTTGATAAGTAACCTTATGGTTAGGTCACTTTTGTTTTGATTATCACTTTGTGATGATGGTGTTTAAATATAGACCTATTAGTAGGGTCTTACTTTTGACTATCACCTTGTAGTGATGATGTTTTGAATAGTTATGCTGTCTTGATGAGGAAGCATTCCTTTTTTTTGTAGATAGAGCTGAATGAGCTCCTGGAAGTGAAGTTTTTTTTTGAAATTAGAAATAAATCGTAAGTGTTTGCTTATAGGTAAGAAATATTAGCCTTGTTAGAAGTATGAATCTCAAGTCAGGAAATATTGTAAATTTGAATTTTTTTTGTCCCGTGGAGTGTTTGACTTTCTAATTTGACCCCCTCCCAATTTTGATTATTACCGATTGTGACTCCCCGATTTTGTCTCCCGATGGACGTCAGGTACACGTAGTTACCAACACACTCATTTGTAAATATTTGTCCCCTCCATTTGAATAAATTCATAAAATTGCATAGTTAGTTAGGAAGGTAGGAAAGGCTAGTATTGTTATAAAAATTTTTTGTATTTGTTATATTTGAAGTTTTCTAAAAAATTTTTCTTTTAGGAAAGGGTAGTGTAACAATCTTATTTTAGCAGTAAAAGAACCTATTCATTAAACGTACAATGAATATTGAAATACCTTTATTAACTAAAATAAAGATTCGAGTAACAATCAAATTTTTATAGTATTACAATATCTAGGATTATTAGTCTATTTGTTTCGGAGTTTGGTGAAATTCCACAGCCACTGGCGCGCGCGTGAGAGGTTCGAGAACCCCACTTATGATCCTCCCACCATGCAAGAACGCAGCGAGCGCACTCGTCGATAGTTAAAGGCAGCGTGAAGATGCATTCAAAAAGAATGGCGAGTGACCTCCGGGTCGCCTTATTTTGGTGAAACACTTCCTGAGTAACGGTTAGTACTTAATCCACATTTTGCATATTCGTTATCATATTAGCTAATTTAAAAATTTATTTAGCGCAACAATACGTCAGAAATCGCAACGACATGTCAGAAACCGCAACAACACGTCAGAAATTGCAACGATAAATTAGAAACCGCACGACCACTTTGAAATTACAATTTAGAAACCTTAACTTATGGACTACGCAATGAAAGATTATATTTGTAAATAAAATTAGACAACGGAAGATTACGCTATGAAGTAATGCTGCCGTGAACCAATGTGAGAATCCGCTTCGCTCCTACATCTGTATTAAAGCATGGAAAACAAGCATATTTAGCTGCAGGCCCCGCACTGCGAAGTGGTTTCCATTGCAACCAAAGACGACAGCCGGTATTGGGTTCGTAATAGAATTAAGAATTTCCTCAGTACTTCCTTCTGAAAGTACATTATTTCATTTTGTTTGTTGGATGTACAAAATTGTTGTTCAGTTTACCTGTGATTAGGCTGGTTTTCCCCAGTATCGGGTTTGATTTCACTTAGTTTCGTAAATATGTGACTACACGTGGCTTCAGCATAAATTAACAGCTGCGATTACGTCACCTGTTTGTTTGAACAATGCAGTCAACAATTGCATAATGGCTAACAGATGTTTAGCATTTCAGTACTGCCACTTTTGATAAAATTAGAGAATATCTTGGTGATTCTTTTGACTTCAAACTAATATTAATTTTGTTAAATTAATGAGAAAATTTCGTATATTCATTTGTAAATGACCTACACAGATCTGGTTGGGTTATAAAAATACCTTAGCATTATTAGTTACACCGAATTGTAATATATTTGAGTAAGGATCAGTTGATAAGCCTTACAACAATTTTGCAAGAATACCAAATATTTATTTTATTTAATTACAATGAAATTTTATTTACTGAAACAAAGAAAATTCTTTCTAGTAAATTAATTATCTACATTTAAAGTTTTTTATTCTGATCTAGTTTGATCAGACCTGATAAACAAAAGACAGTAAGAGTTAAATTTTTATGATTCCATTATGTAGAAAATATTCTTTATGCATATTTAGGTATACTTGAAGGACGCAAATTGTGTTCCCATTTTCTAGGTGACTTAATTATTATTTTTCCTTACAGGAACAGCGTCTTATTCTGTTAAGACAAGTTTTTGAGTCAACGAAGGCGATCTTTTTTTCTTTGGGTCTCCACGTCCGCCCTTAGAAATTTGCTATGCCATTAATATAAATCAATCTGGACTTGGTGGCGCCTGTTTGTTTTAGTTTGAGTGTGACCCCCCACAGATTTTGACTTACCCCCCCATTGTTCATAGCTCTACCCCAGGAATAGACCCCTAGTTACGTCGGAAGATTTAGTTTTGCAGACACCTAACTTGAAGTATGGTGTTAATAAAGTAGTGTTTTAGTAAGTCAAGAAAATACGTTTCACTAGCGCCCATGCGTGAGGCTAGCGGAGCCAACAATTAGAGAAAAAAAAAACGTTTCAGTTTATGTCATTGTTTTACTTACAACGAGCTTATTAATATCACATGAAAAATGAGTGATTTTATATGGTTTGATGCATGATTAATGCTATCAGTTGCACTCAACATTCCTGCAAATGGGTACATTGTAACCTTTTTAATGCTGTATTTTGTCTGATTAGATCCTCTGTAACAAGATATTTGTGAAATTCACTAAATCATTGTATTTAAGTGATTAACTACATTGTACTGATATTACTATTATCTTGTATAGTGGTTACTTTGTATTATAACTACACTTGTTTCCCCTGTAACATTAATTTTGCTCAACTCTACTAAAAATTGTAATAAGCTCTTCTATTTTTGGTGTAATTATTATGTGAAACGTGCATATTGAAAATCCCACTGTTATTTACTCCTTTAATTATTCCAAAAGTTTTCTCAAAGTAACATGTCCGTGTTTTGAAAATTTATTATTGTATTTTCTGTTTACTCAACTAATTCTGGTAATTACTCTTTGTATTCGAATTTATAGTACGTTATATTGAAATCTCTTGTCCTTTTTGCGGTTTTGAAATAATTTATTAACCTTAGTTACATTGTCCAACTACGTATCACACAGAAATTATAACCATGGTTTTATGTTTTAAGTTTATTACCTGAATTCCCTTTCTAGAGCTAAAAATTTATTGAAAAACCATGCTTGATCAACACTACTATTCGTGAAACCATAATATGAGTACATCTGTATTGATTGTGTCTGTTTAAGATAAATTTTCTCCTTTTCATTCAATTTCTATTTAAAATAACACAAACTGATAACACTCTTTAAAGATGAAAATGCGTTTCATAGCATGAAGTTTGCTAGACAAAGCCTATGATATGAAATGGTTAAATTATTTCAAAAACAAATTTACGGTGATACTAAAAAAACTGGATGTAGTCATGATTTCACATGATTGAATGTTTTTCAAGTTTGTAACAATAATCTGTTTTATTAAAAACAAGTTATTTTATATCTCTAGCATATTATAATCGTACTCAATACATATAGTGGCCTTAGATTCTTTAGTAATTACAACAATAACATAATGCAGTATTATAATAGTGTCAACTAGAACATTAAACTATACAAAGAATATTCTTCTATGTTATGACGTTATAACAGAAAACGTAATTATTGAAATTATAAGATAGTTTTGTGCCTAAACTAAAACTTTTTAATTTTGCACACAAAGAACAATGTAACATAAACTCCCATATAGATCAGTAATATTAACATATTGCTTTATATTTTTAGTTCTAAATATGGTATATACGAACCAAATTGTGGACTGGACAACCTATTATTGTCCTGGGGCCATGACGAATACTTATATAGGGTACTAAAACACAATAATACGACAATTCCTGAAGAAGGACTGTATATGATTAAGTACCACAGCTTTTACCCATGGCATTTAGCTGGAGACTATACATATTTCGAAAATGAAGGTGATAGAAAATTTAAACACTGGGTAAAAGAATTTAAGTAAGCTAGATTGCTTTCTAGTTACTTCAATTATTTGATTGAAATATTTTTCAGCAAGTATGATTTGTATACCAAAAGTTCCGTAAAAGTTAACATTGATGAACTTTGGCCCTATTATGAAAAATTAATAGACAAATACATGCCAGGAAAGCTTAAATGGTGAAAACCCTACAGTTTCAAGAATATAAAGTTTTACTAAATTAATTAAGTGTTTTGAAATGGGTAGCTTTCCTCATGTTTAGTGTTGTTATATTAGTAATTTTAGTATTTGTTTCGTAGTTACTGTATAAGTTTTGTACTCATTTAATAAAATGTAATCTAATTGTTTTATTTCTATTGCTTTAGGTTTCTTAAAACTTAGGCTTCTGTTATTAAAGAATATAAATTGTTATCTGTAAATTTAAACTTTCGATATATATTAGTAAGTGGCGAAAGTTTGTTCATTAGGATTTCCAGTCAATGACCTCTTAAAAAATGTGCAACTCAATGTTTGTATTATCGATGAACAAAAGTTAATCAAATGCATAATCTGATTGTTGGATTAGTATAGAAAATCAAAAACTAGAATAGGTTTTGTAATTTTTAGTCAGTATAGCACTCTTGCATTAAAAAGTAGTTCAAACTAGTTTCACATATCAGAAAAAGAAATAAAGTTGCTACGTACCTAGACGTAGCCAGAAGAAACGTAAATACCAGGCTAACTACCAAACGCGGAGAGTGGGTGGGATTTACCTAAATACCAAAAAAAGAACACATTGCCCACGACTATCTATTAACCATAAGAATAAATAAGGGATTCTGTACAAACAAGCAAAAGAAATAAATTAAGCGTTACTATTTCACAGCAAACAATTATGTGATATGAAGAATTTAGTACTTTAGATACGAAGTACGCATCTCGTATTTTACACAAAATAAAACTAATTAGTAGAAAATAAACATATGAGAGCTTTTGTCAAGCGTTTTTAAAATTGCACATAATACCTTTTGTAAAATAAACTAATCAGTAGGAAAGAATAAGCATGTGGTAACTTTTGTCAAACATTTTGAACAATGGTACATCACACCTGTAGAGCGATACTATTGATTCGCAGCAACAAACAATAGTCCTACAGTGTCACGTTTCTTATCACGTAACTACACCAAATGCTGATAAGGAATATTCCCTTGATATACACAAAAGAAAGCAAGTTGTATACTTGAATGTGTCGGGATACTTAGCCTACACGCCATCGGAAGTGCATCAGCACCATGTTGCCACGGTCGTCGGGATCTATTTACCCTGTTACCATAACGGCACTAGCGATCTACAGGCAACTGCAGTTGATTTGTGGAAAAAAACAGTTGGGCCTGCATAAAAAAGAACTAATTTGACCTCCAGCCAAGAGCTAAAAAGAGAATCTGATTATGATGGGTAAGCGCGAAAGAACTCACCGATACACGCAAGATACCTCCTACTTGTCGAACAAAAAACGTGCATCGCTCTTGAAGTACTGGGACGAGTAATGTAGAAAATATTTCAACGTAGAAGCTGCAGAATCAAATTAAAAATTGATTTAAGTAACACGAGTTCGAACTACAATCCTCGCGTTATCAAAGCGCGATTATCAAACTGGAAAACACACTATCACATAATATCCATTATTTCGACAAGTCTTTAGATGTGATACACAAGAGGAAGCAATTATACGTTATCGGAACGTTTAACAAATTAACGGATACCTAAAACAAGGTATTGACTATTTAATTTATCAAATAAATTTTCGTTTTAAAAGCAAAATGGATTTGAGTTAAAATTATGTTAAAGCGGGCTTATTCTGAAAAGGTACACTATATAGGGTATTGTTGGAGAATTTAATAATAAAAATGGAATTTATTCGAGCGGGTAATGACAACCAGGGGAAAAAAGGGTATTTAATTTATGTTGAGAAATAAATGTAACAAATCGCCCCCCAGCAAAATTAACAGGTCGGGGTAAGAATGCCAAAAACCAAAATAACAACAAGACCGACTACAACAGGTTCCGGATAGAAAAGAAAACAAAAACAGACACCAAACAAAATCCGGCTCGAAGTTCCAATAATAAAAAGAAAAAAAAGAAGGAAGGAAGGGAAGACGAGAAATAAGCAATCGAGGAGGACTGATGTGAAACTGCCTCAGCACTGTGGAGTCGTCAAAGGACGGATGTTTCTCAGAAGAAACGGTAATCAACCTCGCGAAAAGAAAAGGAACGAGGAAGAAAACCAACAGTGCAAACCAAAACAGGACCCAAAGGTCAAGCCTTAAGTAACCAAAATGGAGAAAGAGAGGGAGAGCGCTGGTAAAAGGAAACAATGTACTACTAACTTTGGTAACCAAAACCGAAGAAAAGAAATGCTAACTAGACCTAAAGTTGACTAAGTCGTAGTTTCCGAAGAAAGAAAAACGGACTAGAAAGCACCTACCACAGAAGCGGATGGACGAAACACAATCGGTATAGGGACCGACAGCAAAGAAGACCAGCAACAGAAAGACGGAGGGAATGTGGAATGAAATGAAGGAGAAAAAAAAGAAAAAATCCAAAAAGAATAACACCAACAAGTACCAAAACCAACAAAAAAGCCTAAGAATCGTACAAAAGAAAATAAAACAGAATCCCAGTATAGCTGTGTGTGTGTGTGTGTGTGTGTTGTGTGTGTGTGTGTGTGTGTGTGGGTGGGTGTGTGTGGGTGTGTGTGGGTGGTTGTGCGTGTGTGTGTGCGTGGGTGCGTGGGTGCGTGCGTGCGTGCGTGCGTGCGTGGGTGGGTGCTTGCGTGGATGGGTGCTTGCGTGGGTGGGTGCGTGGGTGCGTGTGTGCGTGTGTTCGTGTGTGTGTGGTGTGTGTGTGTGTGTGGGTGTGTTTATGTGGGGGTGTGGGTGTGGGTGCGTGTGTGGGTGCGTGCGTGCGTGCGTGCGTGGGTGCGTGTGCGCGTGTGCGCGTGTGCGCGCGCGTGTGCGCGTGTGTGCGTGTGTGTGTGTGTGTTATTATTATTATTATTATTATTTATTAAAACGTTTCATTTTGCGTACATAGTTCTAAAACAACTGATACATAATAATTAAGTTACAATACATAGTAAAAGAATACAAACATAAAATATCTGGTAAAGTTCTAAAATAGAAACTGAATACAAGTTGCTGAATAGCCTAAAACGCAGTTGGAGAGATGTCACTAAGTTCATTTTCAAATACTAGATCATTGTTGTTAACAGTACACAGCATGCTTTTAATGCACCACACCCTTTGAAAACTTTGCAATTGTCCAAAGCTCAGTTTTCCTACGAATTCTTTTATTATTCTGGATTTTAAGCGTTTCGTGTATATAACCTTGAATCTTGCAGATCTTAAATTTTTCTTTATCGAATCAATTGTATTCCAATAGATGGTTGCTTTTGCTAAAACGATTAAGTAGTTTGCCAGCTTAATAGTGTCTGATATTCCTGGAAAGCAACAGTAAAGGTCTTTTATTGATATTTTCTTTGTTGGAAGTAGCCCTGATACCAATTTAATCACGTTCCATAGTTCAGTTGTTTGAGGACATTTCATTATCATGTGCCAGGCATTTCCTTCGGCTGAACACCAAGGACATTCCGATGAATCTCTCTCCTACTGCCGTTAAAAAAATGGGGTCTGCTAATCGATTCTTTGCAAGCCTCCATGATATCATCCCTTCTAGACCAAGTGTGGGGGCTGTAAAAAATGCGGACCAATTAACTTTTTCGTTGGACCAATGGGAGTCAAGCGGCTGTAAATTGTTATAATATTTTTGTGTAAAAATCTTTTGTAATAAACTCCTTTTATGTTTTTGAATTTCGATTATTCTAGCGTCGCTTGATTTTACAGTTATGACTAAACCTTGAGTGGGCAGATGTGATGTCTGAAGGTTGTGGTAATGCAGCTTAAAAACGGCTTGAATTCTGTTATAATGCACTGCCAAATCATTCTGAACAACGGTTGTTTCCGTAGTGATTGCTTGCAAAACTTGTTTTGTGCCCATCCAGTTAGTTCCTCGAATAAAGTTCTTTAGGGTTTTAAATCCGTGTTCAGCCCACTTTTTAGTAAATAGCGGTGGCTTGTATTCCAGACGCAATAATCTACTGTCTGTTGTAGGTATAACATTAACATCTTCAAGGGATCTAGGAAAGTTTTGAATAGATGGTTGTATTTCATCCCACACTGCTATCAAATCTGAGAGAAAAACGTTTGTCTTTTTACTATCGTTTTGTGAATGCGCTTTGGAACACATGAGCCAAGGCCAGGAGGTTTCCAGGTTATTGCTTTCCGCGATTAGAAACTTCATTAATACTGACCAATTTTGATTTTGATTTTGATCGCTATTAATTAATCGATAACCAAGAAAGATCCTAAAACAGTTTCGTTTAGTGATTAAGTGTATCAATCCAATTCCGCCTTAAATGACTGATAAATGAAGATCTTTTGATTTTGTCCAGTGTTTTCCGGACCACAAAAATTTTATGAATCGTTTTTGAATATGGTTTAGATTCGCATTGCTTAAAGGCAAAATTTGCAAGTAGTGCCAAAGTTTGGGTTTAGTTGTGTGTGTGTGTGTGTGTGTGTGTGTGCGTGCGTGCGTGCGTGCGTGTGTGTGTGTGTCAACAGGCAGGTGGTACTGTGGGACTATTCTATTCCCGGACCCACACGGGTGCAAGAAATACAACGAGAAACGAAAGAAAGGAGAAGCAAGTAGAACTGTGTGTTTATGAAATGTCTGGGTGTATGTGTGTGGGTATGTATTGGAAGTGTATAAAGTGTGTGTGTATGTGTTGGACCGCTGTAGTCACCTCTTACGACAGGCAGGTCGTACCATGGGACTATTCTATTCCCGGACCCACACGGTTCTAAGAAAAAGCAAGAAAATGAAAGAGAACCTAGCAAAATAGGGAAGTAAAACCAAATCGTAACGTCCAAAAATCAAGCCCGAAGGAGAGCAGTCGGCATAAGAATCTAGGGCACGAGGACTAGATATTGGGCTTAAGGCGTTTACGCCGCCAGCAGGAAAACCAAACAAGATCAAGAACATTAGGACTTCTCTGACATACATCTTCCGGTTCTGAAGGAGCATAAACTAAGGTCTGCCTCTTTTGGGCAGTTTTTTGCCAAACAGGAACAGTAGGGGGTGTAGTAGTCGTAACACGGGATTTAGGGGGTGGCGAGGGTAGTTTAGAAAACTCAAAAAGAAGAAGGAAGAAAATTATTATTTAGGATTGGAGGTAAGAAAGTCAACGATAGAAAAAGAAAAAGTATTGGCTGTAAAAGAATTAACCTTACGAAAAGAAACACAAGCAGAGCACACTTCAGTTACGTTAGATAGAGGGACAGAAGTAGATAAAATTTCAACGACATTACATAAAGGACTAGAAGTATCACGTTAGGAAAAAGTTCATCAACGTTACAAGAACAAACAGCATCAGGAAGAATTTCATCCACGATAAATAAGGAAGCAGAATCAGGTTGACCTTCATCAACATTAGACAACAGGACATCTGCTAGGATTTCCCCATCCTTAATTAAAAGAACAGAAGCAAGTAGCATTTTGTCAGCATGAGAAAAATGAGTAAAAGTAGGTAACGTTTCATCAACGTCTGATAAAAGAGTACAAGTAGGACTTCATCACTGTTAGACAACGGAGTAGGAACAGACAAAACTTCAGCCACCATAGGAACTAATTCCTTAACAATAGTAGATTACGAAACAGGATCAGGTAAAACTTTGACAACGAAAGCAATAGGCATTATAGCTACGAGTTCCCTAACTTCAACAGGACCTCTATCCAGATCAGGAATTATCGTCATTTCAGCTACAGCTGTTATTGCAGATACAATAGAAATTTCATGAGTAGAATCATTTAGGAAAGCAGGAACATGGAAGTTTTGACAGCAACGGCAACAGACATTAAAGATGCAGGTTCATGCACTTCAACAGGACCTTTGCTGACTGAATTAGAAATTATCGTCACTTCAGCGACATTTGTGCTTGCAGACACGACAGAAATTTCTTGGGTAGAATCGCTTACGAAAACGGGAACAAACTCTTGAAAAGCTAGCTGCAAGTCACTAATTTGAAGTATGGGTTGCAAATTTTCGTTTTAAAAGCAAAATGGATTTGAGTTAAAATTATGTTAAAGCGGGCTTAATCTGAACAGGTACACTATATAGGGTGTTGGAGAATTTAAGAATAGAAATGGAATTTATTCGAGCGGGTAATGACAACCAGGGGAAAAAAGGCTATTTAATTTATGTTGAAAAATAAACGTAACAAGTTACTCACATAGGTAGAAGACTTTCCCATAATAATTACAAGTAGAATAAACTCAATAAAAATGTACAACATAAAATTCATTTAACCGCAAGTTGCTTGAATTTGTATACTACATGCACAACCTTCTAATCAATCTGGTCTCTTTATGCGGAAAGATATTATGATTTTTAGTCAGTATAGCACTTGCCATTAATAAATAGTTTAAACTAGTTCTATATATCAGAATGAGAAATAAGTTACTCATAGAGGTAGATGACTTTCTCTCAGAGTCTTGTTTATACCCTTTGCCTTCTCAAAGTTTTATTCTAATATTAGGAATGGAGATTTTTTAACCCAAAAAGGGAAAGGTTTTTCCCAATAATTAATTTAATTAGGTCACTACGTGTAAAGTTTGTAGTTTCTGGGTTCACGCGAACCGAGGTTAACAACTCATGATTTATCGGTGTATTCTTTTAAATGGAGTTCCCCATGCTTTGAGGAATGTGTGGTTATTGCTTAACCAATAAAACCATTTTTATGATGGGGGCAATATGGGGTTTGAGTGAACGCGTTTTAGCAGGAGTCCTATATTCGACTATTGTACTGTGTTGATTTATTAAACCCAAGGCATGTTGAACAATGCAGTGAATGTTTACTCGTGAATTACTTACCTATTCAAATTATCCTAAAAAATCTCTTGCTTCCTTAAGTCTTATGGTTAAAAACATTTCACTGACGGAATCTGAAAAAACATAAGAAAGTAACTATGACCTTGCTCTACATTTAGACATCAATGTTGGTTTTCTGCTGGACGCAACGAATGCAAGCATACCTTGAACATGAGTACTAATCTAAGGTATGCCTGTTTGTCTATTGTTTTATTGCTTTTTTTTGTATGAAATTTTGTGTAGTATTACGCCATCCGTACAACCACGTTTCGTGCTAAAGTATATAAATGTCGGCAGTAGTCTAAGTAACACTTATTTTTTGTTTTGTGAAGGAAGAGTCTTTTAAATTCGCTGCATTTACAGCTAGTAAACGCCTAAACGATTTTTCAAACTTGTTCATGGCAAAATGTAACGAATAAGTTGTTTTATCTCAACCAAGTATGACAGAATGGTACCTTCAACTGTTTTGTGTTATAATTAAATTTAACTTTTTTGGTGCTTAAATTATTTTACTACAATCGATTCTTCATAGACATACTTACAATGGCAGTGAAGTAATGATATTATCTTGGGTCATTATCACCTTAGTGTATAGTTGTTTCCAAAAAGAAGATGTTTCATGCTTATCTTATTTTAAACATTTGTTATAGTTTACGGACCTGCACCTGGAAGAAGTTCTAAATTACTAGAATGGTGAAATGGCTTACGCGTTCCAGTGATCTATAGAGTTAAACTACAAGTCGAACCAAAGTAGTAGGGTCTTTAGTAACGAACCAGACTAAGACAGGTCCCCGAAAGAGGGCAGCAGCTGTTTTGATACTTAGAGTGGCATAGGGGTTGGTATGGCTTTCTAAGACACACTACTGCGATGTGGAAGGCAACAGGAAACCATCGCATTACCTCCCAAATACACAGCGTACTTAAATTGTTATTAAAGATGCTTGCATCCTCTGGGGTAAACATTTCCAGAGTTAAAATAGTCCCCCATTCGGATCTCCGGGAGGGGGACTACTTCGGGGATGTGATCGGAAAGTATAAAAAAGGAGTCGTGAACATACTGCAAGTCAGAGCGTAGAATGCCAGAAATATGAAGCAAGTAGGTAAGCTAGAGAACTTGAAAAATGGGGTGAGTATTATACATGGTAGGTGTTCGGAGCGGGAAACATTTGTAGTTTCCTAATACCAATGCGCAGGCGAAGGTGAGTGATGCTAAGCCCACCCCGCCAGGGAGGCAGGCAAGCAGATGTTAATCGCATGTAGTATGAAGCATTTTGATATTAAATGAATACACGTTTAATTGATAAGTGGTTAGTTCTTTCATCGATGATAAATTGAATTACAACACAACATAACATGGCACAGTCAGTAATACGGTAAAAGTTATGGATGAGGCTGTAATACTGTATAATTAAAGTATTAAACAATCCTAAATTTGCGATTAATTGCTACGGACAAATAGAAGTGGTTGTGAAAATTGACAGAAAAGAAAAAATCCAGGAACAATAAATCAAGTAAAATTTCCTGAATACCAGTACAAATAATTTAAAAACGTAGAAAACTATTCAGAAAAACTGATTGATCCTGTTAAATAAACGTCAAGGACAACATTCCGGAACATTCGACACATTTGTGAGGCGTGATGTGCAATGCTACTTCATTTAATTGGTGAACCAGCATATAAAATTTATACTTCATTTAAATTGGAAGAAGAGAAGAAAGACAAATTGGATAACATTATTGAACAATTTAACAAACATTTTTTTCCTCATTTGAACGTTACCAATTTTTTTTAATGCGACAATCACACAGTGAAATATTAGAACAATTTATAACGCAATTAAAAACCAAGCAAATAAATGTAGTTTCGGAGTGCTTAACGAATACCTAATTATTGCGTGATCTGTTGTGGAATAAACAAGCCCGATATTAGAGAACAAATTACTTCAAAATGACTCCACTACGTTACATGAAGCTATACTAATATGTCTTACGATGGAATTCACAAAAAATGTAAATAAAACGCTAAATGCGCAGGCTAGTTAATTGTCTTGGCTAAACGTAGAATCCAACACCTTAAGATTGGTTTAAAATAATTGAAATAAATTCCAAGGTAGATCGGATAATGTAAATTCTAAAAATAATACTTCACATCCACAATCAAAATCAATCCAAAATTGTAGCAAGTGTGGATGAAATCACAAATTAAACGAGTGTCCTACATTTAATCAAATTTGTGTGAATTGTGGCAAACTTAATCATTTTTCAAAAATGTGCAAAAGTAAAACAATTCGAAATCAACACAGAGGTAAGAAAACACACTACAATAATAAAAGTCACAACATTTGCAACGAGGAACTAAAAGAATTTGATGAATTATTTGTGGAAGAAATTACAACGACATAAATGAATTTATAAACTTTAAATTGGACACCGGTAGTATGGTAAATTTACTTCCCGTAAATAAGTTAAATATGTTACAGATTCCATTAAATGCAATTACAAAATGTAACACAAAAATCAAATCGTGCACAGGTAGTTCTTTAAAAATAATAGGTAAAATATACTTAAATTGTTTTGTTAATAACGAGGAACGAGACATTATTTTATATAGTAAATTCACAGTCAGACGCTGCATTAGGTTTACCTACACGTGATAATTTGACATTGGTTGTAAAAGTAGACAGTATTAAAAATAATTTAAGCGATAGGTTTACTAATTTAATTGATAGGGAATTTTCAAATGTATTTTAAGGAGAATGTCGTTTAGAAGTACCATACCCATATAGACTTGCTTGACAATGCAGCACCGATTGTCCATCTGATACGTAAAATTCCCATTGCACTAAGAAAATTTAAAAATTGTTTAGATACATTAGAACAAGATAACAATATCTAGAGGAACTGAGCCTACTAATTGGGTTAATGCTTTGGTATTAATAAGAAAACCAAATGGACAACTAAGAATTTGCTTAGATCCAAAGGATTTATTTAGCCATAAAACGACAACATTTCCAAATACCTACTGTAGAACAAATTACTAGCGAATTAGCAGGTAATACTATCTTTAGTAAATTTGCAAGTGGTTTTTATCAAATTAAACTTGACGAAGAGAGTTCAAAATTATGCACTTTTGGTACACCTTTTGGCAGATATAAATTTATTTCATAGATTACCTTATGGAATAAAATCAGCATGTGAGGTTTTTCATGCACGTCTTAGTGAATTATTTACAATGAATGGAGTAGGCATGTACATAGATGATTTAATCATCTACGGAAAAAATAGAGAAGAGCATGACGAAAGGCTTCGTCTTAAAAATTGCAAGCGAATATAAAGTTAAATTTAACCTAAATAAATGTAAATTCGGTAGAAATAAAATAAAATATTTGGGCCAAATAATTAGCGCAAAAGGGGTATCATTGGACGAGGATAAACTTGCTCTTATTAATAACTATACCACCTTAAAAAGTAAAACTGAGGTACAAAGAATATTGGGAATGCTAACTTATGTATCAAAGTTTACACCAAACTTAGCTACAGATACAGAACCTTTGCGTCAATTATTGCGCAAAGATACAGAATTTCATTGGGATGATCCCCAGGAAAAGGTATTTTCAACAATTAAACAAAAATTAACATGCAGTCCGGTGTTGAAACATTTTGACGTAAATCAAAATACAGTTCTCGGTGGACAGCTTACAAAAAGAACTTGGTGCAGTCCTACTGCAAGATGGTTTGCCATGTGCATATGCATCTAAATCATTAACTGATACACAAAAGCCTCAAATTGAAAAAGAGACACTAGCAATCGGCTTTGGGCTTGAAAAATTTCATCAATATGTTTTTGCTAAATAAAATGCCCATGGGATTGCAGAAATGATGTTACATATTCAAAAATATGAATTAGTGCATAAACCTGGTAAATTATTAAGTATTCCTGATGCACTATCAAGAGCATCATTAAAGAATGCTGACAATAGTTTCGAATTAGAAATTGAAGGACAAGTATGCCTAATTAAAAATTACATTAATGCTACTGATAAAAAAACTAAACCATATTTGAACCGAAACTGAAAAATATGTCGAGTTACAACAATTAGCCAAATTAATAATGGAAGACTGCCCTAAAAATCTTAAGGACAAAAACCAAACTGCAAAATAGGCTTAGGTTATACTATAAGTACACAAATGAACTAACAATAAATCAAGGAATGATATTTAAAAATCAATGCATGGTAATTCCCAAAAGTATGCAAAAAGAAATGCTGAATAGAATACATTATGCACAATTAGGCATAAATAAATGCATAGCGCTAGCTGAAACAGCAATATTTTGGATTTTAATGAAAAATGAAATCAAGCAATTAGTTATCAGTGTGATATTTGCAATAAATATGCAAATTCACAGTTACTGCAACCCTTAGTTCCACATGAAATACCATGGAATAAATTAGGATGTGATATTTTTGAAACAAGAAATACAAAGTATTTGCTTATTGTAGATTATTACACAAAATTCGGTGGAAGTTAAAAATTTAGGTTCAAACACGACAAGCCACCATGTTATAAATGTTCTTAAAGTCAATTTTTCTAGATACGGTATACCAATCACCCTTATAACAAATGGTGCTCCTCAATTTAGTTCAAAATAATTTCAAAAATTTTTGGAATCGTGGAATTTTAATCACGTAACATCGTCGCCTAGATATCCCCAATCTAATGGAATGGCTGAACGTCACATACAATTGATTAAAAAACTGATTTTAAAAACTATTGATGACAAAAAAGATATGCATTTTGCATTATTACAATATTGTAACACGCCAATAATTCAAAATTGTTCCCCAGCACAAATGCTAATGTCGCGTATGCTACGAAATTATTTAACAACTTGCGATAATAAACTGTTACGTTTTTTTTTTTTGTGGCAGCTACGTTGAGCGCCAAAGTTATGTTACGTTGGCTCGTAGCCGTGCGTAACAAAAAGAAAATCAAAGAGAAAAAAAAGGAAAGTGACCGGGCTCAATCGGAGAGTAGGGGAGGTCGTAGAAAGCAGACCAACCTATAAGGGACGCGGCTGTCAGAAATTAGTAACAGTACCTGCAATAGAAAAATTAGAATAGTAAACCTGAATAGAAAACAAATTAGTCCTGCAAACCTGAAACAAAGAAAAAGCATAGCATACGGATTAAGTATAAATTGTTCAGTACTTTGTAGAATAATAAAAAAACTGTTGGAATAATCTATATAATATAACAACGTTAAAAGCAATATAACAAATCTTTAGTACAAAGTGAGGTAATATTGGGGAGTAGCAGAAACGTTTCCTCACACACCAATTAAACATAAATCAGACAAAATGTAAAAAAATAAATAGGTAAGACACAATTGATATAAGCAATTCAGTAAAATTTTAACAAAGAAATAGATAAATAGATAAGCACAATTGTTATGAGTCATTCAGTATAGTTGATTGTTCTCTTTTTTTTTTTCTTTTTATGCTTTAAAATAGCCTGCAAGTCTATGTAAAAAGGTATCAGAACGACAAAGAATATTACAAAACAACGTATAGATATTTAAAGTAACAACAAGTAGGAAATAGTTCACTTACACAAGGTCCTTCAGTACCGCTTCCTTGCCATTGAAGTGTGGGATTCACGATGTCTGGCACTAACGAAGCACTTCACCCTAGACTGTGAGGGTGTTGATGGAACTTATCACAAATTACCCTAATCACACCGACTTATTTCACTGGGGTTAGCAGCGGACCTTATCACGCGAAGGAACTATGTATATTATTTTTATAAACGTACAAAAAGCAGCGAGGAACTTCAACCACTATCTTTGTAAGCCAGTAGTCTGTTATGTTTTGCCAATAACGAAAGTTGCGCAGGCAATGTTCTATTTTAGATTCGTTGGGGTTAGCAAATTCAGCAACTACAGTATCAACTGTATTTGGAATCACCCAAAAGTAGGCACTATTCTGATACAATAACAAAGGAACCGTGAAACGAGATCGCACACACCGTTTAACTATCAGAAGACAAAATCATCAAACAAAACAACCACAATAAGTAAAGCACGCGTATCACTAAGGCAAGTTTCGTCTAATCTGTTCCGTAAAACACTTGTGTACAGTTAATATACAATTTTTCTTTCATAAGAAAACAACTAAAAACAATTAGTAAGACACGCGAGTTATGTATCCCCCAATTACCTATATATATATTGATATATTGAATCTAATAAGAATTATTAGAAATTATTAAGTAAAAGTATAAGTTCAATGCAACATTGTAACACAAGGATAACCCAGAGAGGTTATCGACAGTTCATAAGAACGGAATGCAACTTTGCATCCGTGAGGGCAGTGATACTGCAGGTGGCAGGTCACAGGCGGTCAACATACCACAGTTACTTAGAATTAAGTTGTTACATTGTAATAAAGTGTACAATTAAGAGAAACGCAGACATGAGATCTGCAAGTTCCCACAGCCGTGTGGAGGGCAGGTTATTATAAAAAGCCCGGGAGCTCAATACCCGGCAGTCAGTCTTCAAACTCCATACTTCGTTGTTTGAGCTACTCAATCGAGTCAGTCTTTGTAATACAGCTTTAGCATTGTTGTCTACTTAGACTACTCGCCCAGTACAATTAATTTTTTTTTATTAAAGTTATTTTGAACCAGTTATTCTAAATTTCATTGTAATTTCTGTATAAACTATTAAACTTTTTTGTTAAAGTATCGATGTTTTTTTTAAAAACATAGCTCCAAAGGCCCGAACTTTAACTCGCGTAAGCAATAAAAACCGTACCTTAAATATTCTTAAAACACACGTGCGTCGAGTTTAACCAGCTCTACTCCGTTTAGTTCCAACAGAAAATCAACTCCAAAACATGCCGTGTTTGTTCAGGAACGATATGAAAATAAAGCGCGCATTAATTTTCACTATTTTTTAAACGCAGAAAAGCAGTATTTGTATTTTAAAGAACACTTTAAAAGTTAAAGCGCGCATTAATTTTCACTATTTTTAAAAGCAGAAAAGCAGTATTTGTATTTTAAAGAACATATCGCAAGCAAGAAGAAAACGTGACTCCTCTTTCACAAGACAAACCACTAAAACCACACATTAGTAAAATACGCGTATCAATCCAATTCGAACTCCGCTCTCCAGTTAATATACCAACTAGTCATTTATAGGAACAAAGAACAACTACAACTCGCTAATCTGTAGATATAAAATAGTTGTTACCCATAACATCTGAGCGCCTATTATCTCGACCTGGACAACAATATCCATAAAGTAAATGCAGCTATCATATCTAATCATTAATTACAAATTATAAACAATTATAAATAATTATAAATAATTATAAATAATTAATTACAAGCTGTTTTATCATTTTCGATAAGTTGGAAAATAATTCACGAATAATCCACATAAGGAACGAAATTTACATTTATGGCAAGACCAGAACGATGCAATCCACTCAATTATAATACGACGCAATCGCCAACGAGTTAATAATTATTAAATATAAAAAGTAATTTGTAGAAATTTATTTATGAATAGAGGATAGCGTAAAATGTTAAAATTATTAAAAATGCCCGTTACAAAACTTAAACCTAAAATACCAAATATAAAGGAATTCAGCAATAAAATTAAAACTAACCAGGCCAACCAACAAAAATACTTCAATAAGCGTGGTATAAAACAATTACATACATTAATTCAAGGTTCTGATATTTTTGTTCAAATAACACCACAATGTAGATGGACGAAGGTTGTTGTATTGGCACGAGTGGGTCAATATAGATATAAAGTCAAACTTGAAAATGGTAGTATACCAATAAAAAATAGAAGATTTATTAAGCAAGGTAACTCAGAATTTAGTAGTAATATTAGTAACAATCATAAATGTGTTACAACAAAGGAAAATAAGAATGGCCACGTCACTTCTAAAAAATTTGTACAACTACCTGTATCTTAATTGTTTAATAATAAGCGTAACTCCACTAAAGGATAGAAACGATTTGATAAGGAATAGGGTAAATAATAAGTAGCCCATATATTTACCATTTGATTTTGATAGATTTCAAATGGAAAATATGATTGACATTGCAGACCCCAGTGATGATGCGCAAAACAAAGAACCGCTTCAAAGTGAGATCAGGAATAGGATATACTTTAAGAGAGCATCTAGTTAAACCGCCAGAACGCACATATTTGTAAATTATTTATATAAATAATTTAGTATTTGTTGTAACAAAATTTTTGTTACATTAAAATCTCTAAAGAAAAACATTTCTAGCCGTTGTTATTTTACGAAATTGTCATTTAGCGTGAAATCGTTAAATAGTTTAATTTACTATAAGGAAGAACACCTCTTCCCTTTTTTACATTATCTTCACCTATATAAGGCATTTAATAATGACTCCTACGCTTTTGATATCTGCAAATACCCTGAACGTAACTTGAGTTGCATAAGCTACAGGCATTCTGAAGCCCACTTGTGCAATTGCTAGACACAACGCCTGCGCGTAAGGTGACGCTATAGCTAGAGTGTTGACAAGAAGGCAAAGACAGCCATCTTGCAAGCAACAACGAGCAGGTACGCTTCGTTTAAAGATGCGGAACTTTTTTTGCTGCAAGTGGGGGATCAGAATTGCCCTATCGTCGGAGGTGTAGAGGTTGTCGTGCGGAGGCTTTTCAAAAAGAGCTCTTGCAATGCCGCCCAGACAACCAAGAGCAACAGTAACAACACGTGATGGTTGAAGTCCGTTAGTGGTGAGATCATAGAATAAAACTGCTTTATATAAAACTAATAGATGCTTTAATTTCCCTAGCACATTTAGGTAGACACCTTTAAGTATGCTTGTATGAAGAATAAAATTTTAAGGAAGCACGTTTGAAACGTAATTATGTATGGTGGGACCACTCGTTTTGAAGCTGTCTGAAGGGCTGTTCATATAAGAATTCTGTATCTAGAAAATGCCAACTTCGTATCTTTTTAAACTTCAATAAGATGGAGTATTATGTAGGTTGGTTGGTCTAGGACGTTTTGCGGCATCACCGTCGAGCAGTTAAAACAAAACCATTCAGGTACCTATAAAACTATTTATTGAGAGAATTAATTTTTACGTATTAATTACGTTCAAAGCTTTGATTTAACGTTTTCCAAATTATAGGAAACTTTTGTTAAAGAATGTTAGTGTTAAATTTTTTGCAAAATATGTTTATGCTTAAATCCCAAATAAAAATCAGTTTGAGAATTATATCCTAGAAACTTAATAGGTCAAATACTTTTTTTGTTCAGAACTAAATTTTTTCATAAGAGGAATTTTTGAACTTTTAGATTAATTAAATTAAAATGTTATTCAAAGCACGTAAGTAATGCACATGTTAATTGAGAAAAATAAGTATAAAGTTCACTTCTGATGGAAAGATGTTTACTTACAATATGCTATGTGATTAGTAGAATATCAATGCTGCTTCTAACATATGTTGAACTGACTTTCTTTAATTTCATATAATGTTTGAGCCATATAAACTTTTTGTGTAATAAGTTCTTTAGAGAATTTTTGTAAGCCAGAACAGATCTGTTTTATGGATGTTTGAGAACAGACTGTATTAAATAATTTATAAATGTTAAGATCTCTCTATGTAGAGAAACAAATTCAGAGACTTTTGAAACTTATTTTATATTGATTATCAAATTTTTTTATAAATAATTTTTGCAACAAAAGAGAATTACATTTAAATTATACTTTGATTTAAAACTTTCGTCTTTTTATTTCACTAATTGAAATTAATAATATCCAAATTAGATAAACAAAATTTTGAATGTGGAACTTATAAAAAAGTTGATACAGTATTAGATAATAGAAACAGAGTAAGTAATTTTCAGTAGAGTATATTTTCATAGGTAAGGTGTTGTTAAGATTTTAAATTCGGGACAGTCAATTTACAAAGACCGAAATATTTTGTTGTCGTAAGACACAACCAGTATCTTATATTTTATTTTTTTGTGTGACATTTTCTTGCAGGTCTGACATCGCAGAAGCTGGAGCAGAGGTCCAAGAGGTTTCCAGAGGTATTGCTTATTTTAATTTGTATGCTTTTTGATAATCATTATATCCTATAGGTTTCTGCGTCTTCCTGTAGGATACTTTAGTTTTATTTATTGTCTATATAGATGCAGTGGCGCTCATTCCCCTTTTTTTGTTCCCGTTTGTAGTCGAGCCCACCCTATATCCACGCCCAAACTCATTGCTCACCCTTGGGGTAATTCCCAGACTAAGCCGCGAATATAGTAAAGTTCGTGGGTCCACCGAGGTTTTGTTCACTAATTGACTCACTCCATAATTAAATTAAATAAAGAAAAAATTATAAGTTCACATAAAGTTTCATTGTTAGAAAGATGATAGGAGCAGGAAACATTTGTAGTTTCCCAATACCAATGCGCAGGCGAGGGCGAGTGATGCCAATCCCGCCCCGCCAGGGAGGCAGGCAAGCAGTTGTTAATAGCATGTTGTTTTATATATTAAAAGCCATTACACAGCTTTCAGGTTTCTGTACACTTTAAATTTGTTATAGCTTATAATGTTTCACCAAACACTCTACGATGAAACAAAAGTACCAAACTTTGTAAGCGCTTCACGGGTACTTAGCACAATTATAAGTACGGAATAAAGTATTTTAATTTGATATAATTATAATTTTTGAAGTAAAACACCTAGAAGCTTCTAAACTATTGGTTAGGCAACTTTTCATACTGTAAACTGTTGGACTTTAATTCAAATCAGACTAACGCGCCTTCACACAATTTTCAAGAAATTGTATTGGGTTTACAACGTGAACTGAAGTCGTATAGAATCTTCCTTTCATATTATTAACAAACGCGCGTGTTGTTTTGTATATTAAAAGCCATTACACAGCTTTCAGGCTTCTGTACACTTTAAATTTGTTATAGCTTATAATGTTTCACCAAACACTCTACGATGAAACAAAAGTACGAAACGTTGTAAGCGCTTCACGGGTACTTAGCACAATTATAAGTACGGAATAAAGTATTTTAATTTGATATAATTATAATTTTTGAAGTAAATTTCCTAGAAGCTTCTAAACTATAGGTTAGGCAACTTTTCATACTGTAAACTGTCGGATTTTAATTCAAATCAGACTAGCGCGCCTTCTCACAATTTTCAACAAATTGCATTGGGTTCACAACGTGAACTGAAGTCGTATAGAGTCTTCTTTTCATATTACTAACAGACGCACGTGTTGTTTTATATATTAAAAGCCATTACAAAGCTTTCAGGCTTCTGTACACTTTAAATTTGTTATAGCTTTTAATGTTTTACCAAACACTCTACGATGAAACAAAAGTACGAAACGTTGTAAGCGCTTCACGGGTACTTAGCACAGTTATAAGTACGGAATAAAGTATTTTAATTTGATATAATTATAATTTTTGAAGTAAAACACCTAGAAGCTTCTAAACTATTGGTTAGGCAACTTTTCATACTGTAAACTGTCAGATTTTAATTCAAATCAGACTAGCGCGCCTTCTCACAATTTTCAACAAATTGTATTGGGTTTACAACGTGAACTGAAGTCGTATAGAGTCTTCCTTTCACATTATTAACAAACGCGCGTGTTGTTTTATATATTAAAAGCC
Source organism: Platerodrilus igneus (assembly GCA_036346225.1). Taxonomy (NCBI): domain Eukaryota; kingdom Metazoa; phylum Arthropoda; class Insecta; order Coleoptera; family Lycidae; genus Platerodrilus; species Platerodrilus igneus. The sequence continues at coordinate 1,526,591 of JARFIW010001293.1, read as the reverse complement.
ATTACAAAGCTTTCAGACTTCTGTACACTTTGAATTTGTTATTGCGTTTAATGTTTTACCACACACTCTACGATGAAACAAAAGTACGAAACGTTGTAAGCGCTTTACGGGTATCTAGCACAATTTTAAATACGGAATAAAGTATTTTAATTTGATATAATTATAATTTTTGAAGTAAAACTCCTAGAAGCTTCTAAACTATTGGTTAGGCAACTTTTGATACTGTATACTGTTGGATTTTAATTCAAATCAGACTAGCGCGCCTTCTCACAATTTTCAACAAATTGTATTGGGTTTACAACGTGAACTGAAGTCGTATAGAGTCTCCCTTTCATATTATTAACAAACGCGCGTGTTGTTTTAATATATTAAAAGCCATTACAAAGCTTTCAGGCTTCTGTGCACTTTAAATTTGTTATAGCTTTTAATGTTTTACTAAACACTCTTCGATGAAACAAAAGTACGAAACGTTGTAAGCGCTTTACGGGTATTTAGCACAATTATAAGTACGGAATAAAATATTTTAATTTGATATAATTATAATTTTTGAAGTAAAACTCCTAGAAGCTTCTAAACTATTGGTTAGGCAACTTTTCATACTGTAAACTGTCGGACTTTAATTCAAATCAGACTAACGCGCCTTCTCACAATTTTCAACAAATTGTATTGGGTTTACAACGTGAACTGAAGTCGTATAGAATCTTCCTTTCATATTATTAACAAACGCGCGTGTTGTTTTATATATTAAAAGCCATTACAAAGCTTTCAGGCTTCTGTACACTTTAAATTTGTTATAGCTTTTAATGCTTCACCAAACACTCTACGATGAAACAAAAGTACGAAACGTTGTAAGCGCTTTACGGGTATTTAGCACAATTCTAAATACGGAATAAAGTATTTTAATTTGATGTAATTATAATTTTTGAAGTAAAACTCCTAGAAGCTTCTAAACTATTGGTTAGTCAACTTTTCATACTGTAAATTGTCGGACTTTAATTCAAATCAGACTAACGCGCCTTCTCACAATTTTCAACAAATTGTATTAGTTTTACAAGGTGAACTGAAGTCGTATAGAATCTTCCTTTCATATTATTAACAAACGCGCGTGTTGTTTTGTATATTAAAAACCATTACAAAGCTTTCGGGCTTCTGTACACTTTAAATTTGTTATAGCTTTTAATGTTTCATCAAACACTCTACGATGAAACAAAAGTACGAAATGTTGTAAGCGCTTTACGGGTATTTAGCACAATTCTAAATACGGAATAAAGTATTTTAATTTGATATAATTATAATTTTTAAAGTAAAACTCCTAGAAGCTTCTAAACTATTGGTTAGGCAACTTTTTATACTATAAACTGTCGGACTTTAATTCAAATAAGACTAACGCGCCTTTTCACAATTTTCAACAAATTGTATTGGGTTTGCAACGTGAACTGAAGTAGTATAGAATCTTCCTTTCATATTATTAAAAAACGCGCGTGTTGTTTTATATATTAAAAGCCATTACAAAGCTTTCAGGCTTCTGTACACTTTAAATTTGTTATAGCTTATAACGTTTCACCAAACACTCTACGATGAAACAAAAGTACCAAACGTTGTAAGCGCTTTACGGGTATTTAGCACAATTCTAAATACGGAATAAAGTATTTTAATTTGATATAATTATAATTTTTGAAGTAAAACTCCTAGAAGCTTCTAAAATATTGGTTAGGCAACTTTTCATACTGTAAACTGTCGCTTTAATTCAAATCAGACTAACGCGCCTTTTCACAATTTTCAACAAATTGTATTGGATTGACAACGTGAACTGAAGTCGTATAGAATCTTCTTTTCATATTACTAACAAACGCGCGTGTTGTTTTATATATTAAATGCCATTACACAGCTTTCAGGCTTCTGTACACTTTAAATTTGTTATAGCTTATAATGGTTCACCAAACACTCTACGATGAAACAAAAGTACCAAACGTTGTAAGCGTTTCACGGGTACTTAGCACAATTATAAGTACGGAATAAAGTATTTTAATTTGATATAATAATAATTTTTGAAGTAAAACACCTAGAAGCTTCTAAACTATTGGTTAGGCAACTTTTCATACTGTAAACTGTTGGACTTTAATTCAAATCAGACTAACGCGCCTTCACACAATTTTCAAGAAATTGTATTGGGTTTACAACGTGAACTGAAGTCGTATAGAATCTTCCTTTCATATTATTAACAAACTCGCGTGTTGTTTTGTATATTAAAAGCCATTACACAGCTTTCAGGCTTCTGTACACTTTAAATTTGTTATACCTTATAATGTTTCACCAAACACTCTACGATGAAACAAAAGTACGAAACGTTGTAAGAGCTTCACGGGTACTTAGCACAATTATAAGTACGGAATAAAGTATTTTAATTTGATATAATTATAATTTTTGAAGTAAATTTCCTAGAAGCTTCTAAACTATAGGTTAGGCAACTTTTCATACTGTAAACTGTCGGATTTTAATTCAAATCAGACTAGCGCGCCTTCTCACAATTTTCAACAAATTGCATTGGGTTCACAACGTGAACTGAAGTCGTATAGAGTCTTCCTTTCATATTATTAACAGACGCACGTGTTGTTTTATATATTAAAAGCCATTACAAAGCTTTCAGGCTTCTGTACACTTTAAATTTGTTATATCTTTAAATGTTTTACCAAACACTCTACGATGAAACAAAAGTACGAAACGTTGTTAACGCTTCACGGGTACTTAGCACAGTTATAAGTACGGAATAAAGTATTTTAATTTGATATAATTATAATTTTTGAAGTAAAACACCTAGAAGCTTCTAAACTATTGGTTAGGCAACTTTTCATACTGTACACTGTTGAATTTCAATTCAAATCGGACTAGCGCGCCTTCTCGCAATTTTCAACAAATTGTATTGGGTTTACAACGTGAACTGAAGTCGTATAGTGTCTTCCTTTCATATTATTAACAAACGCGCGTGTTGTTTTATATATTAAAAGCCATTACAAAGCTTTCAGGCTGCTGTACACTTTAAATTTGTTATAGCTTTTAATGTTTCACCAAACACTCTACGATGAAACAAAAGTACGAAACTTTGTATGCGCTTTACGGGTATTTAGCACAATTCTAAATACGGAATAAAGTATTTTAATTTGATATAACTATAATTTTTGAAGTAAAACTCCTAGAAGCTTCTAAACTATTGGTTAGGCAACTTTTCATAATGGAAACTGTCGGACTTGAATTCAAATCAGACTAACGCGCCTTCTCATAATTTTCAACAAATTGTATTGGGTTTACAACGTGAACTGAAGTCGTATAGAATCTTCCTTTCATATTATTAACAAACGCGCGTGTTGTTTTATATATTAAAAGCCATTACAAAGCTTTCAGGCTTATGTACCCTTTAAATTTGTTATAGCTTTTAATGTTTTACCAAACACTCTACGATGAAACAAAAGTACGAAACGTTGTAAGTGCTTTACGGGTATTTAGCACAATTCTAAATACGGAATAAAGTATTTTAATTTGATATAATTATAATTTTTGAAGTGAAACTCCTAGAAGCTTCTAAACTATTGGTTAGGCAACTTTTCATACTGTAAACTGTCGGACTTTAATTCAAATCAGACTAATGCGCCTTCTCACAATTTTCAACAAATTGTATTAGTTTTACAAGGTGAACTGAAGTCGTATAGAATCTTCCTTTCATATTATTAACAAACGCGCGTGTTGTTTTGTATATTAAAAACCATTACAAAGCTTTCGGGCTTCTGTACACTTTAAATTTGTTATAGCTTTTAATGTTTCAACAAACACTCTACGATGAAACAAAAGTACGAAATGTTGTAAGCGCTTTACGGGTATTTAGCACAATTCTAAATACGGAATAAAGTATTTTAATTTAATATAATTATAATTTTTGAAGTAAAACTCCTAGAAGCTTCTAAACTATTGGTTAGGCAACTTTTCATACTGTAAACTGTCGGACTTTAATTCAAATAAGTCTAACGCGTCTTCTCACAATTTTCAACAAATTGTATTAGTTTTACAAGGTGAACTGAAGTCGTATAGAATCTTCCTTTTATATTATTAACAAACGCGCGTGTTGTTTTGTATATTAAAAACCATTACAAAGCTTTCGGGCTTCTGTACACTTTAAATTTGTTATAGCTTTTAATGTTTCAACAAACACTCTACGATGAAACAAAAGTACGAAATGTTGTAAGCGCTTTACGGGTATTTAGCACAATTCTAAATACGGAATAAAGTATTTTAATTTGATATAATTATAATTTTTGAAGTAAAACTCCTAGAAGCTTCTAAACTATTGGTTAGGCAACTTTTCATACTGTAAACTGTCAGACTTTAATTCAAATAAGACTAACGCGTCTTCTCACAATTTTCAACAAATTGTATTGGATTTACAACGTGAACTGAAGTCGTATAGAATCTTCCTTTCATATTACTAACAAACGCGCGTGTTGTTTTATATATTAAATGCCATTACACAGCTTTCAGGCTTCTGTACACTTTAAATTTGTTATAGCTTATAATGTTTCACCAAACACTCCACGATGAAACAAAAGTACCAAACGTTGTAAGCGCTTCACGGGTACTTAGCACAATTATAAGTACGGAATAAAGTATTTTAATTTGATATAATAATAATTTTTGAAGTAAAACACCTAGAAGCTTCTAAGCTATTGGTTAGGCAACTTTTCATACTGTAAACTGTTGGACTTTAATTCAAATCAGACTAACGCGCCTTCACACAATTTTCAAAAAATTGTATAGGGTTTACAACGTGAACTGAAGTCGTATAGAATCTTCCTTTCATATTATTAACAAACGCGCGTGTTGTTTTGTATATTAAAAGCCATTACACAGCTTTCAGGCTTCTGTACACTTTAAATTTGTTATAGCTTATAATGTTTCACCAAACACTCTTTGATGAAACAAAAGTACGAAACGTTGTAAGCGCTTCACGGGTACTTAGCACAATTACAAGTACGGAATAAAGTATTTTAATTTGATATAATTATAATTTTTGAAGTAAATTTCCTAGAAGCTTCTAAACTATAGGTTAGGCAACTTTTCATACTGTAAACTGTCGGATTATAATTCAAATCAGACTAGCGCGCCTTCTCACAATTTTCAACAAATTGCATTGGGTTCACAACGTGAACTGAAGTCGTATAGAGTCTTCCTTTCATATTATTAACAGACGCACGTGTTGTTTTATATATTAAAAGCCATTACAAAGCTTTCAGGCTTCTGTACACTTTAAATTTGTTATAGCTTTTAATGTTTTACCAAACACTCTACGATGAAACAAAAGTACAAAACGTTGTAAGCGCTTCACGGGTACTTAGCACAGTTATAAGTACGGAATAAAGTATTTTAATTTGATATAATTATAATTTTTGAAGTAAAACACCTAGAAGCTTCTAAACTATTGGTTAGGCAACTTTTCATACTGTACACTGTTGAATTTTAATTCAAATCGGACTAGCGCGCCTTCTCGCAATTTTCAACAAATTGTATTGGGTTTACAACGTAAACTGAAGTCGTATAGTGTCTTCCTTTCATATTATTAACAAACGCGCGTGTTGTTTTATATATTAAAAGCCATTACAAAGCTTTCCGGCTGCTGTACACTTTAAATTTGTTATAGCTTTTAATGTTTCACCAAACACTCTACGATGAAACAAAAGTACGAAACTTTGTATGCGCTTTACGGGTATTTAGCACAATTCTAAATACGGAATAAAGTATTTTAATTTGATATAACTATAATTTTTGAAGTAAAACTCCTATAAGCTTCTAAACTATTGGTTAGGTAACTTTTCATACTGGAAACTGTCGGACTTGAATTCAAATCAGACTAACGCGCCTTCTCAAAATTTTCAACAAATTGTATTAGGTTTACAACGTGAACTGAAGTCGTATAGAATCTTCCTTTCATATTATTAACAAACGCGCGTGTTGTTTTATATATTAAAAGCCATTACAAAGCTTTCAGGCTTCTGTACACTTTAAATTTGTTGTAGCTTTTAATGTTTTACCAAACACTCTACGATGAAACAAAAGTACGAAACGTTGTAAGTGCTTTACGGGTATTTAGCACAATTCTAAATACGGAATAAAGTATTTTAATTTGATATAATTATAATTTTTGAAGTAAAACTCCTAGAAGCTTCTAAACTATTGGTTAGGCAACTTTTCATACTGTACACTGTTGGATTTTAATTCAAATTAGACTAGCGCGCCTTCTCACAATTTTCAACAAATTGTATTGGGTTTACAACGTGAACTAAAGTTGTATAGAGTCTTCCTTTCGAATTATTAACAAACGCGCGTGTTGTTTTATATATTAAAAGCCATTACAAAGCTTTCAGGCTTCTGTACACTTTAAATTTGTTATAGCTTTTAATGTTTTACCAAACACTCTACGATGAAACAAAAGTACGAAACGTTGTAAGCGATTTACGGGTACTTAGCACAATTATAAGTACGGAATAAAGTATTTTAATTTGTTATAATTTTAATTTTTGAAGTAAAACACCTAGAAGCTTTTAAACTATTGGTTAGGCAACTTTTCATACTGTAAACTGTAGGATTTTAATTTAAATCAGACTAGCGCGTCTTCTCACAATTTTCAACAAATTGTATTAAGTTTACAACGTGAACTGAAGTCGTATAGAATTTTCCTTTCATATTATTAACAAACGCGCGTGCTGTTTTGTATATTAAAAGCCATTACAAAGCTTTCAGGTTTCTTCACTTCACATACAACTGAATATCGGGGAAGTAGAGTATATAACTGTAAAACAATAGAAAGTGACCGAACTGCATCAAACAAGAAAGAACAGCAGCTATGTTTAAAGACAACAAACATAGATTCAAGAAGAAAACCGTTCAAAGCATAGTGTGGAGCACAGCACAGTACATCTATGAAATAGGGGCAGTAGGTAAAACAGACAGAAAGAGATAGAAGCCTTCTGGAATGTTGCTCTTCAGATGTATGTAGTAGGTAGCATGGACAGACAAAGTTAATAACAAATAGGTTGTTGAAATAGTAGAGGAATAAAGATATCTGTGAAAACGAAAAAAGAATAGGAGAAATAGAAGGACAGGATACGTTCTAAGGCATTTCTGGGCAATAGTATGGGATATGTTACAAGCAGAGATAGAAAAAGATAGGTAGAAGTAGACCGAGATCAGACAAATAGTGATAGATGCAGACTGTGTATATTTCAGGGAAATGTGTAGGTTGGTTCAGACTAGGAAACAATGAGGGTACGCGTCCAACCAGTTCTAGGACTGAAGACTTAATGATGATGAGCACATGAAAATCGACAATTAACAGAAGACGATCGATTTAATTATTTACGTATGTTGGTAACTGGGAAAGTGGCAGAAATAATTGAAAGCTTTCCACCAACGAAAGCATTCTATGGAAAAGCACCAAAGCACCTAAAAACCAATTTGGAAATCTGAACAGTTAATAGTACAGTATTTCGAAATCGTTATGAAAATTGAATTCGTGAAATCAAAGACTGATGTGACACTTTGCGCAAAATTTACAATCTTAGTATTACATCGACTATATGCGCTCTTACGATTCTGGAGGTAGCGAGCATACAATATAACATGATTGTGAAGTCTACTTTGATAAACTCGTTACCACCCAAAATGCGAATGGGATATTACCGCCAAAGCATTAGGATAGTTACAGACTATGGCGGCGCCACCATAGATACGGTACAAAAACGTTCATAGTGCTGCGGGAGAGAGACAATTAAGATTTGAGGACGTGACTAACAGACGAGAGATTTATCGCAGTTAGTCAAATATAAAATAGAGTCTTTAGAACGAACTCCAAAACCGGATGCAGGCAGAAATGATAAAATAACATGTGGGAAAACCAGCCAATGGAGGGGCACGGCATCCAGTTTACTGGCTAACCCTAATAAAGCTAAAAAAAGGTTGTTTGTTCAGCTTGCAAGACCATAAAACAGAAATTTGTATGCCTACATATCTTTTGAAGCCAAACGAGAAGTTATAAAAACTCAGGGTTATTGTTGCCGTTGCAGAAAAGGAGATTGTAAAAAAATGTTCTTGAAATTAACAACAGCAGCAGAAAACATGCAACTAGTGTTTGCGACCCAAATTTTAAAGTATGCAGAAATATTCTTACAACGAATAATGGAAGGATTAACACGGACCTATCGAACAATAGTAGTACAATGAACTAACTCATCATCTGTATCTAGTTAATAACATGTATAAGCCAAAGTGTATTATTACAAACGGCCTGTGTTTACGCATGCGGTGAAAAGAAAGAAAGCTCATTAGATTAGTTATTGACGGCGGTAGTTAATTTTTCATTACGGAAACTGTTTCGAAAATTAAAGTCTAACAGTCGTAGGTAAACACCGTATCAGAATCGCCGCGTTCTGAAATAATACAATAATTCAGTGTTGCTTGCTTTAAAGGGTTCATACTGATGAATCTTAACAATAAAAGAGGTTGAGGTCCCTATGCCGTACGATACTCATGATGTAATAATAATCGAAAGGATAAGTATGCTAATAAGAGCAGACAATTACCAGTCGGTCGTAACGGGAAATAGTACTTACTTAGCGTTTGGTAGCAGTGGATACTAAATTTGAGTACACGGTGTATGATCCAATTTCTGTTTTCACTACTAAAATGACTGTGAATTTGCATACGGTGTAACACGCGAGTTTTTTTTTTAACATAAACGCGGAAGCAGTGCAAAAAATGTGGGATTTGGACACTATCGATATAACTAAAAAAATCGACGAAGAGAACGCTTTCTGCGACAATTCTGTACAGGATTGTGGTATCGGGTACATTGTCGTGACAATTATGCGAGGAAGCAATCTCGTAAAAGATAAAAATCTATTACATGTACGCGTTCGTGTACATAGTGTACATAGTACAAAGTTTAAGTTGAACAATCTGGATAAAATAGATAAATATAGTGATGCTATTAATAATGTGTTCAACAACAGTCATGCGGAATTAGTTGGGGGAGACGGCTCCGTGGTGTAGTTGATACGCGTGTGACTACCATACGCAAGGTTCCGGGTTCGAATTCCGACATGGTCAGATTGAAAAATGTTGGGCGAATATTTTTCACAAAAATATGATCTCGTTAAGATGAGAGTTAAAATGTAGGTCCCGTGTGTGTGTTCTCAGGCACGTTAAAAATCCCTACCTTGTTCGGAACAGCAAGGGTTTGGCAAAATTCAAAATTTTTTAGGTAAAAAAAAACTCGTTACCTGGCTAATGTAATACCTTCAGGTGGAGCATTAGAAAATCAAATGTAGTGGAATTAGTTAGGGGGCGGCTACGTGGCATAGTTGGTATGCTTGTGACTACTATGCGCAAGGTTCCTGATTCAAATACAGACATGATCAGCTTGAAAAATGTTAGGCAAGCATTTTTCACAAAAATACGCCCTCGTTCGGGTGAGAGGTATAACGGAGGTCCCGTGAGTGAGTATTGTCACGCACGTTAAAGATCCCTACCTTGCTTGGAACAGCAAGGATTCGGCAAAATAACGAATTTTCAGGACAAAAAAATTATTTTCTGGCCAATGTAGGTAATTAGTTGGGGGGGGGGGATCGAATCTCGACACGGTACGCTTGAAAAATGTTAGGTGAGCATTTTTTTACAAAAGTACGCCCTCATTTGATTAAGAGAAATAGAGGTTCCGTATGTGAATGTTGCCACGCACGTTAAAGATCCTTACCTTGCGTGGAACAGCAAGGGTTTGGTAAAATTCAAAATTTTCAGGATAAAAATCGCTTCCTGATCAATGTAGCACCTTTGGGTGGAGCATTGGAAAATTTAATAGAGGAAATTAGTTTGGGACGGTTCGAATTCCGACACGATTTGCTTGAAAAATGTTAGCCGGAGCATTTTTCACAAACGTATGCCTTCATTCGGATGAGCGAAAAATAGAGGTCCCGTATGTGAATACTGTCATGCACGTTAAAAATCCTTACCTTGCTTGGAACAGCAAAGGTTTGGCAAAATTCAAAATTTTCCAGGTAAGAGAAAATTTGCTTCCTGGCTAATGTAGTACTTTTGAGTGGAGCATTTGAAAATCAAATGAAGAGGAATTAGTTAGGGGTCAATGCTATGGGTATCACTAGCAGTGAAAGATGTATGTTCTAGCACCGTCGCCGCCACTAATCGTTTTTTAATAAGTTTTTTCATTAAAAGCTCTTAACACTAATCGGTTTTCAATGAGTTTTTCCATTAATATCCATTAACACTAATTGCTTTTTAATTGATTTTCTCACTAAAATCCCACTAGCACTAGTCACGTTTTAAAGGGATTTCCCATTAAAATCACATTAACACTAATCGCTTTTTAATGGGAAACTCTATTAACACTAATCGTTTTTTAATGATAAAACCTATTAACTAATAGTTTATTACTCAACCTCCAAGCTATTTATTATATTTCTTACGTCACAAATTTTTCCAATTTGAACGTATACGTTGCATGTTTTATAAGAAAAAAATTGACTCAAGAGGGATTTGAGTACATGCTGCCCGCATGCAAAGCAGGTTTAACCGCTACACTATCGGGTCAATCGAAATTATTACTTACACATCTTGTGTTATTGTAAAATTTACAGATTCCATTTTAATTTAAAGATTAACTTAAGAGTGCATTTAAATATGAAAAAAGTACGATTAAGAAACGACTTACAGATTCCTGTTTTACGGATTAATTTCGGAGCACCTAACCCCAAATTTTAAATAGACTTACCCCTGTATATTTTTAGTAAAGAGTACCACTGAGTCACATAATAGACGTCTACATCGATCTACAGACACTTGAAGAATGAACTATTTGAGGATTAACTTTCTTTTGATTACCCCCTCCCCCCTTCCTTATCAATTTAATTAAGGGCATTATTGTCCGTCGATGGGACTACCACCTTAAAATCTAAGAATAGAAACAACATAATTTAATATATTTATTGATAATAATATTTCTGGTGTTGATGTTACAAATAAGTAAAACAAAATTTATCAAGAAATTGTGAAGGTCAATTTCACCCTATTCTGGTGAGGGACAGTTTTACTTCAAAAATGTTTAATAACTTATTTACAGAATGCAGACGTTATCCATTTAACTAATACAAGCAAACTAAGCAAAACAAAGTAAGTCATTAATTTTATACAACAACTTTATTAAAAAACAATTGTGAATAAATCTATTAACAATTTCTGTAAACGGATTTTACTCAAACTTTGAATCATAGATAATTAAAGCATAGGCTTTCATCGAAGGTTCAACATTTCTGGAAACCTCGAATTTCATTCTTACGTCCACTGTTGCATCCTTGAAACTTTCAAGCTGGCGACGGTCAGTTACAAATATGCATGAATCTTTATACTTGCTGTAGTCCAATAAACATTTATTAGAAATCTTGCCCGGGTAATATTTTTTCATAAAAGGTGCATAAGACAGGTACGAAGATAAATATTCGTTCTGTTCAAAATCCAGGTTCATGCGACCTTGAGGAAAAGTTTGAGAATTCATTTTCAAATTGGTCACATGGGCATGCGTATAGCTAGTGGCATTTCCTTCCTTGTTATCATATTTTCCATTTTGTAACGCCAGTAATATCCACTGAGCCTTTTCTGTTTCGTTCGATACTTTAATTCTTCACACTCTCTTTGAATTGCATTAATGACGGGAGTTCGTGCAGTTCTCATTTCCTGAATGCAGCGATTATCGGTGATTGATTTTACACTTCCGATAGCAGAGAAGCCTTAACATAATCGCTTAATGTTATTTGCGGGACCTTCCATGTTATGAGTTATATGCTAAAGGTCACAGCATTTTCAGGTGATATGTAGCAATTCACGTCAGATTTGGAGCTAATAAGTATTAATTCCTGTGGCATCTTGACAACTTTCTTGCAATTTTGAAAAAATTCGAAAATGGTCTTAAGCGGAATAGTGCAAACAAAACGGCCATCTTTAAATATATATTTAGATTTCCAGTCGGCGTGTACGATGGATTTTGTTTCCGATTCTTCCAAAATCACAAATCCTTTATTGACTCGTGTGATTCCAGGTGTTCGACGCACGTCGATTATGTGATTATTATCCAACTTATACTGGATTTCTTCAAACACAAAATATGGTGCATTTGCAGCAAATTCGAATACTTTGGCTGGATTTACTGCTCTTTTAATAAATATATAACTTTCGTGCGGGTATGTGATGATATCACTACTCTGGATTTCTATAGAAATCCGATCGTTGTTATCTGCATTCAATGTAAAGGGAAGATATGTATTAATTATCTTCTTTTATTATGGTTTCGTTCAATTTATAACTTACAAATACATCCAAATTAGGTAGATCCACATATTTGAGCCTTCCTAGTTTGATGTTGTTTTCGCTGTAAGAGTCTAAACTGCGCTTATTCCTGTCTACCATCATTTTTGAATTTTAATACCAAGGATCTTAAAAAACGAACTTCTTTGACCGTGAGTCTTTTAACAACTTGACGTTTTGAGGATGTAATCACTTTTACTAGTCGAGGTGTGTGGTGGTGTGTTTTATATACAAAACCGATGGGCATGTCCTTCGATGCTTTTATTTCCAGCCTAAGATTTTATTATTTCACAAGCTTCTTCTTCTAAAATTTTAACTACTCGATGTCTAGTCGGAAGAGCGTCAGGTTACTGGGAATAAGCAATGTCGTGGTCTTGACACAAGCGGTCCAAATCGTTTATTCCAGGACTGTCTCTAGCTAACTGCTCCATTTTGGCTGCGCTGCATGCCGTTGATCGTAATCCCCAACGAATCTTTAAGTACTAGCACAATTCAACAGTTTTAATTTGGCAGGTATCGAGCTCCTTATCAAGATTAGCGGTATACCCAAATTTGTGGACCTCAATACTAAGAGCGTTAGCGTTTTCGGGGTGGAAAGTAAATCCATTGTGGGACCTCTACACTTCATCCAGCAGAAGAGGGTCCAACATATCAACCTCGTATACATCCAAAACGGTGATAAATAGCATTACAGCTGAATTAGAAATCTGAACCGGTTGGTTGGTACGCCACTCTCTAAAAATTGCTTCCACAGATGGTTATGTAATGTATGCTTGGTTTATTTTCAACGGAGGAGGTGTTGGGAAAAACGCAGAACATGATTGCACTCATGTTGTCACTAAAATGACCAATGCCTTCAACAACTTCGTTGAATTTGTAAATATCCGTAAACAGCTGCGTGTCCCGTTCGTAATTGCGCGGATTTTAAATCTATTCTGAAACCAATTAAATCACCAACACTCGATGAAACCATATCCTTTACCATCAGCGTGCAGGTGCACATGCACTACAGTTTTGCGTACTACATAAACTGCTCTTTCGGCGTTTTCTAAAGCAAATGCTGCACAAGTCTTTTTGAGGTGGTAGAAGGAAAAGGCGAGAAGAATGAGGGAAATTTTGAAAACTACTGTGCCCATTGAGTTTCTGAAACTTCTAGATAAACTTTTATTTTATGCTATCACAATTGTGGTATTTGTAATGAACCTGTAAGTGATGGTCGAGTGAGAGACTATGACCACGTGACCGGAAAGGACCGCTCTGTTGTACATAGCGCTTGCAATTTGAAGTACAAGATGCCCTGCTTTATTCAAGCCGTGTTTCACTAGGTCAGCGGTTACGACTTTCACTTAACCGTCAAGGAGTTGGTTAGTGATGGGGCGAGAGTTACCGTCATTCCTAACAACAAGAAGTTGGTTATTTTTTTTATTAAGAACACAAGACTGTTCGGAGACGAGTCTGAAGAAAAGGATGTATATGATGAGGATAATGTGAGTAGGTCATTTTGAGGGCTTGCTCTGGAAAAAATTACATGCTATCCAGACGGGTATGTGAAGGACGTTCTGCTTGCGAGTTCGCTTCAGCAAATGTGTGGACGATGGAAAGCTTGGAATAATTCCGGTGATGACACCTGTTCCAGCACATAAAGGTCAAGCATGAGTCTTAGTCCTAGTTTTCAGTTCAAGCTACCATGCACTCACAAAATTAATATTTAATCTTATGCAAGAGTGTGATAGACGAAGATCTGTTATTTATAAAAATATTATATATTATTGTTCATATATTGAAAACTGTCAAAAAGTATAAATAGATATGTTTTTGAGATTGTCAAAATTATGCTACAAAAAATTAACTACTTTGAATAGAACTTTGTATATCGGACGTATGTCGGATGTATGTCGGATGTGTGTCGGAGGTATGTCATACGGATGTACGGATGTCGGATGTGTGTCGGACGTATGTCGAATTTATGTCGGATGTGTGTCGGAATATGTTGTACGGATGTCGGAAGTGATGCTGACCTAACCTATCAATTTTTCCAGCTATCTAACCTAACCTGACAAGTCCTGACAAGTTCAACTAATCTAACCTGAGTCCAAACAACGTAAACTAACCTAACCTAAGTCCAAACAACGTGAACTAACCTAAGTTCAAACAACGTGAACTAACCTAACCTAAGTCCAAACTACGTAAACTAACCTAACCTAAATCCAAAGAACACTAACTAACCTAAGTCCAAACAACGTGAACTAACCTAAACCCTACACCCTCCTCCCTACTTTCTCGTTTTCCTTCCTCTTGCATCCGTACGACGCACCTTCGACACACGTCCGATATACATGCGACATTCATCCGACATCCATACGACATACCTCCTAAACATATCCGACATACATCCGACATACCTTCGACACACATCCGATATATATCCGACATGTGTCCGACATACGTCCGATATACATTCGACATATCAATTTCCATTTTTGTCAAACTCATTAGTGTAGCGTTTACTCCGCGCTTGCATGTTTTAAGAATGCTGTATTACACCCCGGTGGGCACCCCGGTGTGCGTGCACTCTAATATCTAACGTAACATCGAAACCGCCAGTCTCCATCTAAAATACGCCTGAATAGTAGAACTGGCAAGCAGAGCATAGGCTCAAACACTAGAATGAAATTAAAAAACTTTCAAAATACAAACCGTTAATCCAACAAATTCTAGAATTACAGCTAAATGTTTTAACACTTAATACTGGCTGAGGCCCTTAGATAGATCCAAGATCCAGTTTTTATTAGAAAGCGGGTCAAGCAATTTCATGGTCTTAAAAGCGCTGTAAGGTGATTTATCAATTTTAGAACAAAACGGAAAATCGTTGTGGTTGTCTTGCAGAGCCTCTGAATACTCCAAATCTACACACAGCATATACCCTCTAACACTATCTTCTGGAATATCTATAATACGCTTACGAAGAAAATCCACATCACCCCCCTCTGTTTTGGCGTGTGGCCGGGAATATGCGTATTATCTTACAAACATTGGCATGTACAAATTAGCATTGAAAAATCGTAACGGAGAAAGTGAATAAACTTACCAAGTTAGGTGGTGTGTACTACACAAAGTGGAGTTCGAAACTCAAAAACAACCGTATGCTTCGAAGTCTGTCAAAACACTGTCCACTCTTATCACATATGTTCTTTATATTTTTCATGTGCGATCATTACGGCACTAGTTGACGCAAACACTCCCCTAACCATTTGAACACATCTTTTGGTAAATATTGTGATATGGTGCCACGAAAGATTGTTCGCATCCAGGTATGACTATTTTTCAGGGTAGTACCATCACAAATACATTATTTTAACATCATGTTAGAAGACGATACACGTGGAAGATGCCAGGAGATATAGGAAGATATCAAATAGATTACATTATTGTTAGACAACGGTTTAGAAATCAACATCGTAATTATGAAGGCCGCACTTAAATTTAAAAATCTGAAAAAGAGGAACGAAAAAAGCACTTTGACTTTGAGAAGCTAAAAGATAAAGATATCCATGAAAGATCTGAAAAAAGTCAAATGAATTGCTAAAAAATATCGGGAAAGTTTCTGATACTAAGGAAGTAGAAACAGAATGGAATAGCATTAAATCCAGCTTAGACATGCGGCCAGAGATATTCTGGGGTATACACAAAAAGAAAACAAGAAACCATGGATAACAAAAGATATTCTGAATTTAATAGAAGAAAGACGAAAATACAAAAATAGATCAGATGAAACAGGAAAACGGAGATACAAAGCCATAAAATGGGAAATTATTCGCAAATGCAGGAAAGCTAAAGAACAATGGATTGATGAAAAGTGCAAAGAGGTACAAACTAAGATGGAAATAGGAAAGACAGACGAAGCATACAAATTAATAAAAATGAATTTTAGGGATATAAAACCATATAGCAAAAATATAAGGGACACGGGAGGAAACGTTATTATAGAAAATGTAGAGAAAGTAGGTAGATGGCAGGAATATATAGGAATTTATATTCAGGAGAGGTACTAACAGCATTAGAACAAAAATCTGACATTGAAAATGATGGCCTGGGATATCCTATACTTAGAGATGAGTTTGAATTAGCATTAAAGAGCCGCTGGACAAGCAGTAACAGAACGTCTTTTCCGACTTGTAAGTTATACGTATGAAACAGGCGAGATACCCAAAGATTTCAAACGTAACATCATAGTAACTATACCAAAAAAAGAAGGCACCGATAGATGTGAAAATTTTCGAACAATAAGATTGACCGCTCAAGCTTCAAAAATATTAACTAGAATTGTACAAAGACGAAAGGAAAAACGAGCTGAAGAAATACTGAGAGAAGATCAATTTGAATTTAGGCGAAACAGGGGAACACGGGAGGCTGTTTTAGCTCTGAGGGTGATAATTGAGAAAACAATAGAGAAGGGGGAAAGCGTCTATATAGGGTTTGTAGATTTGGAAAAAGCATTTGACAATGTGAAATGGAAAAGAATGTTCGACAAACTCAAAAGATTGGAATGAGTTTTAGGGATAGATTGCTTATACAAAGAGCAAACAGCAGTAATAGAATTAGAGCAAGAAAGTAGAGAAATAAATATTAGGAAAAGGGTGAGACAGGTATATGCCTTATCTCCATTAATTTTTAACTTGTACATTGAAGAGGCAATGAATACTGTCAAATGCAGGAAGACATTTGGAATTAATATGCAGGGACAAAAGATTGATATGCTTAGATTTGCAGTTGATATAGCAGTATTAGCATCTAGCAAAGAAGAGTTAGAAGCTTCTTTTAATGAAATGGAAACAGTTTTAACGGAGAGATATGGTATGAAAATTAACAAAAATATAACTACAGTTCTAGTAAGCAAATAAATCAAAAACAAGAATACAAGTATGTTTCACGAACTTACAAGAGGTTAAGGATTTCTGCTACCTAGGAAGCCAAATAACGCAAAATGGGAAAAGTACAAAAGATATAAAACAAAGATTAGCACAAGGTCGTGCCACATTTAACAAGAAAAAGCAACTACTATTCTCAAAGACCACAAACATAGAAACAAAGAATAGATTGCTTAAAACATATGTATGGAGCACAGCACTGTACGGCTGTGAAGCCTGGACAGTAGGAGAAGCAGACAAGAAAAATTTAGAAGCTTTTGAAATGTGGTGCTACAG
Organism: Platerodrilus igneus; assembly: GCA_036346225.1. Classification (NCBI taxonomy): domain Eukaryota; kingdom Metazoa; phylum Arthropoda; class Insecta; order Coleoptera; family Lycidae; genus Platerodrilus; species Platerodrilus igneus. The sequence goes on along the minus strand of JARFIW010001293.1, from coordinate 1,508,976 downwards.
GCGTATGATGAAGATGCCATGGACAGACAAAGTTAAGAACAAAGAGATACTAGAAATTGTAGGGGAAGAAAGAAATATGTGGAAAACAGTAAAAAATAGGAGAAATAGGATGATAGGCCACATAGTAAGACATGAAGGAATAGTGCGGAATATATTAGAAGCAGAGATAGGAAAAAAGAGAAGTAGAGGTAGACCTAGGTTAGGCTACTGCACACAGATACTGATAGATGTAAGCTGTAAGAATTTCAGGGAAATGTGTAGGCTTGCTCAGAATAGAACTACAGATATTGGTTTTACAATACTCTCAACTAATGTTAATTGTGTGAAAAGATTTACTGGAAAACTTTTAATACGGCAAATGTCTAAGTGTTGGGGTATCCTTGGCAGCCACAGGCTACTTAACCCTCTTCACATACACCTGAATCTCGATGAAATAGGGCATTTAATTAGAAAACAATAAAAGGGAATCGAGTTGCATATTAGCTGTTGGAAGAATTGCAGGGAACTGTGTGGGCTAGCTCAGAACATAAATAAGCTGAAGTGCAAGTCCAACCAGTTTTAAGACGTAAAACCCAATGACAAAAAAATAAGTGCTCATAAATCTGATGATTATTATAAACAACTACAGGTGTTGGTTGTGATATATTTTCAACTAATGTTGATTGTGCGAATGGATAAATTGGAAAGACTATTAATTCGACAAAGGTTCAAGTGCTGGGGAAACTTGGCAGCCAAAGGCCGCTTACCCCCCTTCACATTCAACTGAATATCGGGGAAGTGGGGTATATAACTGTAAAACAATAGAAGGTGAGCGAACTGCATCAAACAAGAAAGAACAGTAGCTATGTTGAAAGACAAGGAACATAGATACAAGAAGAAAATCGTTCAAAGCATAGTGTGGAGCACAGCGCAGTACATCTATAAAATAGGGACAGTAGAAAAAGCAGACAGAAAAAGATAGAAGCCTTCTGGAATGTTGTGCTTTAGATGTATGTGGATGGTAGCATAGACAGACAAAGTTAATAACGAATAAATTGTTGATATAGTAGAGAAATTAAGATGTCTGTGGAAAACGGAAAAAAATAGGAGAAATAGAAGGACAGGATACGTTCTAAGGCATTTCTGGAAAATAGTACGGGATATATTACAAGCAGAGATAGGAAAAGATAGATAGAAGTAGAACCGAGATTAGACAAATAGTGATAGATGCAGACTGTGCAAATTTCAGGGAAATATGTAGGTTGGTTCAGACTAGGAAACAATAAGGGTACGCGTCCAACCAGTTCTAAGACTGAATACTTAATGATGATGATCTAAATAATAACATACTTACAATATGTTCAAACCTTAAATATCGAAATAAGAACATAGTAAGTAAAAAGTTGTTGTAGGAAATGCATCTCCTAACAATAACAGTCCATTGTTGACGATTTATCTATGTTCGAGGGGTATAGGAGCAGAAGTTTCATCAATGTTACTGCAGCTCAAACGCGATGCTGTTTGTAATTGGGAATTGAGGTCGAATGAGGTCATGCTCGCTGAGCATAAATTAACAACTTGCGAGCTTAGTGTCAGAAAACACACAAACTAGCAAATAACCATCTTTCCGAGGCCTTGTAATAAAAAGCAAATTGGAAACAATCGAAACGAAAATTTACGACAGCATTTCTGCGCTCAAAAACGAATTAGCAAACTACCGAGAGATTATTTAAAGAGAAACAATCACAGGAGTTTAGCGATGCGGTGGTAGACGTGAGTTACGTTTCGTGTCTTGGGAGCGGTGTTTTTAAAAACTACTTCCAATTCTTCGTAACAATATTTATTTATTCTTCAAACAGATATTAAATATGGAATTTTGACAATCTTGATTTAATATTCTAAGTCGAAAAATAATTACTAATTGAACTATTATTGGAGTGAGTAGCCTAAACAAACTGCAATTTTAATGCTGAAATACTTTGACTGACTAACTGGTCTTGAGGCTCTCGGAGTATTTATGTTGTCCCAGCCCCTCATAATTCTGTGGGAACTTGCAGAGCTCATGTCTGCTGAATCTTAATTCTATTCATTAATACATTGTAATAATCTTACTTTCTAAGTAATTGCGGTATCTTAACCGTCTGTGACCTCCACCTGCAGTATTACTATCGTCTGGAATACATTGTATTGCATCCGTTCTCATGAACTGTTAATAACCTTTTTATATCTATCCTTGGATTACATTCTTGTACTTGACTTAATAATTTTTAATAATTTCCTATTAGATTTTATTTTATAATACATACATAAATCGGGGGATACATAACTCCTCCCGACGTAAATAAAAAATTAAGGTTTTACTTGCTTAATTTATTAAAATTCATAATTTTCATTATTTAAAATTCATTGTTTCTAAGGGTACATTTGTTTGTTTATTTACCTTTGTTTCCTTAAATCTAAAACTCTTTTCTTTATTCTTATGTCTACGGTACATTTTTTAAAATACATATATGATCAATAAAATAATTAAAATGATTAATACAATTGTCCAAACGCTTATGTTGTCGAAGCGTAACTTGGGCAATTTCAGTTCACTTAAGTGTTCTTTACAGTTTTCCATTACTTTCATGGCGTGGATGAGGTCGTCTAAGTCTAGATGTTCTAATTGCATGGGTTTCTTGATTATTTTTTCGTCTTCTGGTTGTTCTATCTGGAACTGTAGTTCTGGCAAATTTGCGAGTTTCTTGGTTGCTACAGGATCTTGGTAAACTCTGATTATTTCGTTTTTCAGTTTCAAATAATAGTCTTCCTTGAGAGTGATTAATTTGCTTCCGGTTAGTGCTAGATTGTTTTCGTCTTAATTGCAGTGGACGGTTCCTATTACTTCTGTTGGGAAAATGGCAATCCATTTGCTTTCTAAAACTTTTTGAATCTTCATGTTAGTGATTTGTGCGGGTTTGGATTCACAGTTTTCGTAATGATTTGAAAATTTTAATAATTGTACTTTCCAAGGACCGTCTTCTTGAATAGTTGTTGTTGTCGATGATTGGCATAAATATTGATTTGGTGTTACTTTGGTACATTTTTCGTTCGTATAACCTTATCTTAGTTCATTTAAAGATAGGAATTTGGTTTTGGGTATGATAACTTGATACATGCTGGTAATTTTCATTGGAATAGCAAATAAATGATAATAATTATAATTGTTACTCTCTACTATTGGGATTTTTATTAGAAATGTTATTTCGTTGTTCTTTATATAGCCTTTTACTATAGCTATTTTTTCAAATATAAAAATGTTTGATTTTGTTACATCAGAGGGTAATTTACTCTTAGTTATAAATGATCTAATTCTTAATAGTTCCTTTAATAAATAAGTTGGTTCTATGATATTAGAGTGTAGGGTATTTAATTTTGCAAATGTTACTGTGTTTTCTAATGTTGCTAAAATTTGTTGAAATAAAGTAAAGGTTAATATTATTTGAGTGAATATTGTATTGAATCTAATGCCCAACATGGTAGTTTGCATGTGAGTTTCAAGAGTTTGTATTCGGTTGGCTATACTATCTTGGTTTCTTACTTTCTTAATGTTTCGTTAAATCGAATTTTTGTGCGAATATCCAATAGTCTATTGTATTTTGCATACTTCCCAATTTTATTGGTAGTATACCGGGGTTATTTTTTATGTCTTCAATTACTATTTTGTTGTCCGTTCTACCTGGGCGGAAGTTGACGGTACGGGTGATAATTGTCCATCTGAAATTACAGGGTGGCTTTTTGCACATATACCGATACAGCAGAAAACTTAACTGACGATTTGAAGATCACCGAATAAAGCAAACCCAACTTCCACGACTTAGTGGTGAGAATTTGGTTTAAAGTCACCTAACGTATATCTTGTATTATCAACAATTTTGGGATATAGGTTACTATTGATACACATATTCTATAACTTTTATTATTACTAAAACATCTGGTAACTATTTTTCAAACTCTATTCCTATCTTATAATAGTTATTATCACTTTGAGCACCATTGCTTTCTACATTGCCCTACAAATTTTCTACTAAATTTTTCTTCACATTGTTTTCTGTATTTTCCTCAAGATCATTCTTTTCTACATTTTTTTCTACATTTTCCTGAAGATTTTCTATCATTGTTTTTAGTAATAATAACGCTCCATTTGTTAATTATCATTTTTAACTACAGATTCCTCTAAGTTTTGATGTTCTTCTTTATCTATCCGTACAATGTTTAACAAGCATACGGCGATACATGTGAATTTCCTAACATTAAATTGGCCAAGTATTACTAAAAGAGATCTTAAAGAAATAAAAACCTTAAATCCATCAATAATACTATCATACCAAAAATTTTGGATTCAGCATGTGAAAGTACATCAAACAACTTTAGAAACCCTTTTAAAATAAATAGTTGAAAATTTAATAATTTTTAGAAATTTTCAGGAAGTTAAAATTTAATCTCTTAATCCTTCAGATAAGGACTCAGGAAATATAGCGCATAATATATACGAAACATCCCGTGTATAATACGGATTTCAAATTTTAGATTTCAAAATACAAAATTCAAATCTGTTATTTTTACAAAGCTTTTATTTGTTACGACGTCTCGGTGATTCTTATACGCTGATACTTTGATACTTAGATAATTGCAGAATATTTTGAATTTGAACAACGGTAAATGTTTTATAGTAACAACAGTTTGTTTAATTGCACATCTAGTGTAAAGCATGTAATTATTTGGAGTAATTGTCGGCGCTACCAGTTTGGTTTACGATTAAAGATTATGGTACTAAAAGAAAAGTTTGATGTACAGCAGGAGTTGGGATGCACTGTTGAATGGTAGACGAGAGAGGACTTCTTGGTAATTTAGTTACAGCTTGCAGTTGGAGAAGGCAATCCAAGTTGGAGTTGTTCGTGCATGCAACAGTCCTGGAAAGAATGGTTGCAGGTTCCGTGTGTAAATATGAACCTCAGGTAACTGTGCCTTATCGATGTATGTTGTAAATATTTAAATAATAACTTTGTGGATTTGGAGTGCGATTTTATATTAACTCAAAAGACAAAAAGGGAAAAGTTTCTTGGTTAAATTTTTTAATTACGGTTATTGTTATTTACTTGTATTTTATATGTGAATTTATGTAATAGGTTCAGGAATAATTTGGTATAAAAATATTTGATATTATCTACAAGGTAAGAGGGTCTGTTTAAATATTTGTGTACAAAATTGGAACTAAAGGTCAAGGTTTTACTATGAGCTCGTATTGAAACAGAGATAGAGTAAGAAATGTGTTAAAACTTTATTACTTGCTTTTAATGAATACAAAATATATTATCGTGTGTAAATATTTACAACATTCTACATTCCATTTTTGGAAATGACCTTAAGAATGATATATAGAAAACCGATAATATTTTTATTATTTAATTGTCCCTTATAAATACTAAATTATCACTCTTTAACTAGCAATAAAGCTTACAGTTAAACCCAATACGCACATATTCCTTAATATTTTCAAATGTTTCAAACTTCCTTTAACGATAAGATGCTGAAATTTAACCAAAACAAGTTACGTCGCTAATTTATAGTCCAATAAAAGAACTATTTTCACGTTCGGCTACTTTACTACTAAATCAATACAGATCATTGACATCTAAAAGCCACATATACATAATTATAAATTATAAGCATAAAAGCTCAAATTTTACTCATGGTTTAATTACATATTGATCATTAAATCCAAGGATGTTTCATAACACAAGGTTTCTATATATCTTTCTTCAAACAACAGCTCCCTTAACACAACACATAATTTAAAATATTAGTGGTGTAAACTCTCAACTTCCTAACGTATTAGGTCGTCATGATACTAAATCGACGAACCTAATCTGCACTTGCATGGTTGGTAAAAACGATCAAGACGTGTGCCGCGTGTTTTTCCCCAGCGGGGATATCTATATCTATATCTTGAGTCTGTGTTACTTTTAATGTTCCTTTTTCTTTTAAATTTAGTTTTTGTATAATATTTCCCTTTTCTTGACATGTTTGCTAACCGCAATTAAAGGTCACTTCATACAGTGTATCATATTAAATCTATTGTAGCGTACTACTATGAACGCGTTTCACTAATTTAGAACGTGTAATAACAAAAGTCTTTATTAGTCACTATTCACAAATCTAATTAACAGTATATGTCTTATATATAAATGTTTTCAGTCCAATTAACAATGAAGCACTATTACAGTAATGCTATTTACAAGCACCAATATCTTCTTAAACTAAATTATTAATCATAATCTTTCTTAACAACACTTAACACTACTATAATTTATTTATCACACTTTTGTCTATTTATGTACAAGCTGGCGGTACGATATACACGTTCACATGATACAAATTTATATTTACTATAGGACCTTCGAAACGTAATAACCAACTAACTATACACGAGATGATTTATATACGACATTCTGATATAGATTAACTTATGTACAGTCATCACCGATCTTATATATACCCTATAATTAAATAGATGACTCATATTCTACTGTTTGCTGGAAGGTTCAAGACTTCTGTAGAATATACTTCGATTATGCAGCTTGCGTGTTTGACGGGTTGCCTAATAGTTCGTAACACTGCCCCCCTTTAAAACCGTTACGTCCTGTAACTGCAACACCTTGGAGCCAATTCGATGACTGATGACGGTATTGGCAGCTATCTCCTCTGGTGCATCCACTACGTTATCGAGTATAACAGTCAACACTCTTTTCTAGGTCTTTATAGGCAACCAGTTGATAACAACAAACAAGAACCTAGATGTTGGTTCCCTGGCAAATTACTTCTAACATATTTCGAACTATTCTCCAATCTAAGCGATCCAGTCCACAGCCTAGCTTGGCACCGTTAGTCTCGTTACTCCATTTTCCATCATCTGAGCCTTAAGATTCAGCAAAGCCTCTCATAGATCCCCATAACTAGGTCTCTGCTATGAAGAATTCTTGGTGACCAGATAGTAAACATAACGATTTCTATCCTGAAGAACCAAAGCTTTTCCTACAGTTGGCTGATGTTGTACTAATTCATTCACAGATCCAAACTTTTTCTTGAAAACAACAGCTATCCCTTTTGACATTTGCAGATCTTGAGCTGTGCTTTGCGCAAGGGAATACCCTTCTGGTGCCCTAAAAAGATCTTGCTGTTTTTCAACAACAATGCCAAATCTCGCCTTAGCGGAACCACCATACTCCGCCATGAAAATCTCAAAATCTACATCTGGTTCACGATTAATAACTCTTTGAACACCATTTTTATTGCTCGAGTCTTCCTGGTTGTTGCCAGCATAAAATGTTAAACGGTCAAGTGTACCACTTTCGGTTTACCACGGGGAAATCTTCTGATCCGGTACACTATATCATTAATTCTTTTTAACACTTCGTACAGATCTTCCCATTGTCTTTGCAATTTTGGCGACAATCCACGCTTTGTTTGTGGATTGTACAATCACACTAAATCTAAAGGTTGGTAACCACCTTCTTGTGCTCTCGTGTTATATTGTGATTTCATTCGATCGCTTGCCGCCTGGATATTTTTTCGGACATTTTTGTGAATGCTGTTTGACCTTTCACAAAGCTTACTAACGTAACCTTTACCTACGACCTTTTCTCCAGGTTTAAATCTAAACTAAAGATCACATGTTAGTCGCAATCTAACGTCCTAACATCAGGCAAGCGGGAGAGTCTCCTGTGCTGTCATGTACCGAAGATCGGTACGCCAGTAGAAACAAATGTAAATATTGATCCCGAGACAACTTTGGCTAGGTATTTTCCTAACGTTCTGTTTATTCTTTCAAGCATTCCAACCGATTGAGGATGAAGTGGCGAGGTTCTAGTCTTTCTGATTCCAAGATGCTTGCAGACGTTCTGAAATAACGCTGATTCGAAGTTCCGACCTTGATCGGAGTGTAATTTTAACGGAACTCCAAAACAACAGAAGAACTCCCTCACTAGTGCATCTGGAACCATTTCGGCTTCTTGGTTAGGTAGAGCATACGCCTCCGGCCATTTGGTAAATTAATCCATTGCAACCAAGATGTATTTATTTTCTTTCTCTAATTCAGGAAACTGACCAGCTATATCAATGGCCACCCTCTCAAAATGATTTTCCACGTTATACTGTCTTATTGGGGCGTTCCGTTTTGTGACTGGGCCATTTCCAGAGGCACACAACTCACATTTCCGGCACTACTACTTCACATCTTCTTTGCAGTTCACCCAATATAATCTTTCTCTCACTCTTTCGAGAGTTCTTTTCACGCCAAGTGCCCTTCGAAAATTCCATCGTGCAAGTGCTGCAACACTTCCGGCACTCTGTTTCTCGGCACTATCACTTGAAGTGCCATTCTCACACTCCAGGCGTCGTTCCAAGATTCTATTTTCAATCACCAAGGAGTCTCACTGTGCCCAGTGTGCCTTCAGGCTTCTAGTAGAAATACAAATTTTTTCCCAAACTGGTCGTTGTCCTCTACTTTTCCACTCAATAATACGTACTAATTCGGAGTCATTCTCTTGATCTCGTATTCTTTCGGGTTGCCTAATATCATCAGTTACGGTCATTCTATGAATGACACTTATTTTCTCTTCCTTCTTGGAGCAATGATTGCAGTCTACCGGACAAGGTCTTCTTGACAGAGCGCCTGCATTCCTATGGCTGGTTCCTATACGATGCTTTGTGTCAAAGTCATATTCCTGCAGCCGTTCTATTCACTTTGCAACTTGTCCTTCAGGATTTCGAAACTGCAGTAATTATTTTAGTGCAGCATGGTCTGTTCTTAATAGGAATTTATGGGTGTATAAGTACTTATAAAAGTGCTCTACGGATTTGACGAAGGCCAACAGTTCCCTTCTTATTACACAATAGTTCCTTTCTGGCCGCGACAAGACTTTGCTGAAATACCCAATAACTTTTTCTTGTCCGTCCTGCCTCTTGAGAAAGAACGCTTCCTATAGCTGTGTTGCTGGCATCGGTAGCCAACACAAATTTATTCTCCATCCGTGGATAACTCAGAATCAGTGCTGTAACTTGTTACGTTCACTTACGGTCGATGAGTAAAAAACCACATCTATTCCTGTTATACTCCTCCATACGTCACTAACATCCTATATATTTTACTTGTTTATAATAAATACGCTTGCAAATAATTTTCAATTTCAATCTATCTGCTCTAAAATGACGAGTTTACGCTATAAGTTCATTAGTTGGCACCTTGTTTTGAGTATCCGTTAACTGCCTACACATTACTATGGCGTAAAATTAATTCGTATACTGCTACGACCAAAAAACTTGTTGAAATAGTGTATTGTATTAATTGATAAAGCTTGGGTCGAGTTTTCTAATCTCTTTTTTGGTATGTTAATAGCGCGAGGATTGAAGCTCAAATTCTTGTTATTTAAAACTATTTCAATTTAATTCTGTTGTACGTAGACCTATTATTCTTTTTAAGTACAACGAACTGCGCTGGTATCTGTTCCGCTGTTGCAGGGAGTGTCGTAGCGCTCAACACCTGTCGACCGTGGTGACGCTACATCTGGACCCCAGCACCCGGACGCTTCGATGACCTCCGTGAATGCAATGGGCACACGATAATAGCTGGCACTTGGAGGTTATGTTGTATTAGTCTCCTCATATATCGGGAGCGCCTCTTTTCTTCCTACTTTTGCTGTTCGTGCGCCGCTGGTGCTCCATAGTACTTTACTACATGATTATTTGGGTTTGTTCTACTGCAAATAATATTTATTTTTACTTTAACACTCTCGTGTTATAAACAAGTATAAACAGTAATTTTTCTTATCTTTCTTTTATTAATGAATACTAAATGTCAAATGAAATGCGCACTTCGTACGTAAATTACTAAAATTTATTCTTTATAATACAACTATTTATTTCTTTTTTTTGTTGATGCAAACCGAATTTTTTTTTATTTAATGTTTACTGTAAATAGAAAATCGATGACGATGTATTTTTTTGTGTTACTAGGAATCCCCCTTCTCCGCATTGGTAGTTCACCCGATATTTCTACGTTTCTTGTGTTCTTTTCGTCATCGTGATTCGTGCGGGCCCACACTTTAAATATCCTTTCTATTTTTATCGTACCCGTACGCTGCATAACGTAGCAAACTAGTAGCCGTTTTAGTTGTTCAAATGCGCTGCGGCAGTCGTCATTCAATTATATTCTTGTCCATCTTCGGTTAATTTCGTCAATGGTTTGCCAATGTTTGCAAACCCTAGTATAGAACGTCGGTAGTAGTACACAATCCCAGAAAACTGCGTAGTTGGTGTATATCTACTGGTGTAGGCCATTCTTGTACCGTTTATATCTTGTCAGGGTCGGTTCTTATTCCGGTCTCCGAAACGACATGTCCTAGATATTTCACCTCTCCTCCAAATAGGAGACACTTCTTATGGTTCAAGGTAAGGTTTGCCCTGCGTAATCTTTAAAATATCTCCTCTAGGTTCTTAAGATGTTCTTCAAAAAACCCGCTTAACACTATCACATAGTCTAGGTACACCAGACATGATTTCCAGGATAGTTCAGGCAATATCGACTCCATCAAACGTTAAATAGTAGCAGTGTTCAATACTTTATATTTAATTTGTAGTTGTGTGTATACGTTACTTTTGTATAAGACTGTACTACGCCCGCCTTTAATATGTGAAGAGGGTGCATTTAACCACGACGCACTTGTTCGTTAGCTTCTCTAAAGTGTAGACGTACTCGTGTCTACAACAATCTCTATATTTGTAATCTTATGCTCTTAAACTAAATAAATAATTATATACAGTCCGACGTGCATTTGTTAGTTAATTTAGTATTAACATTTGACGTAATAAACATTGGTCCAACGCCGAATTATTGAATTAGCAATCACTTCGATTAACTATAATTGTAGATCACGCATCACGCTTCAGCATATCTCAAGCTCGAGTTCGCATTCTTCAACATAGCAAGGCAAAAGTAAAGGGGATGAAATATTAGATGTTTGCAGTAACAAACTGGTTTCTACCTAAGGGTTTCTTGATGCCATACAACGGTACACTTATCACAAAGCTGTAAGTCCATTCCATTTATTTTATTCACTTTCCTATAAAAAACGTATTTGTGCTAAAAGTTGGTTATTTTGTATGAATGATCTAATGAGAAATATTACAACACATTATTTAAAGTATATCAAATAAGTGATGCATGTACACAAACCTCAACTGAAATGAAAAATTATTTTGCTTTCAGTGATGTTCAATGCTCTTAAATTTCAGTAACAAGTGTTTGGTAGTAAATATTGATTGTATTCACGCTCTTTGTGTAAAGGTTGATGCGCTCAAATATCTCTCTCTGAAAACGTATTATAACTAAGTTATTTGACTAGTTTACAGCAAAATTAGTGCCTTGTCGTACAATTATACTTCTCAAAAGTGTTATCAAATTTTGTCGCAAATCTCTCTCTTACTCTCTCTTGGTATTTATACCGGTCTTTAGGACTACCTTTGTTTCTAAAAATATTTGTATTTTTATTAACATTGCTCTTAATTATGGCGACAGAAATTGAAACATTGCGTAAAAAGCGAACAGTACTCAAACGAAAGGTAACAAATTTTGGAACCTTTATTAGTAATTTACAACAAATGGATTCTCCTTCTGCGGGTCAAATAATTGAATTGCGTAAACGACTAAATGATTTTATATGCATACCGAGTGCATATGATGAAATACAAAATCTAATTGAAACCCTCTCTGAAGATTTCGATGCTGAACTTGCACATCGCGATAGTTTTGAAGAAAAATATTACGCTTTGACTACAGAAGCCGAACTTTTGTTACAAATGACCGTTAAAAATAGCTCTGCGAATTCCGTTCTAGAATCTAAACCTCCTAGTATTGATAATTCTCCAAGGCAGTCTCCTAATTCTCTTCACTCTAGAATCTCAAGTACTAATGCTTGTCCTGGGCAATCGGCAAATGCGCCTTTTGTGCGCCTTCCTGTCATAGAGCTCCCTCGTTTTAATGGCAAATCGCAAACTACTTGGATAGAATTTCGAGACACTTTTGAAAGTTTAATCAATTCCAATACTAATCTAAGTCACATACAAAAATTCCACTATTTGAAATCTTCATTGACAGAAAAAGCGGCAGACGTTCTTAGAACTCAATCGTTCAGTTCGGACAATTACGAATCAGCGTGGAAGATGATTTGTAAAAGATATAATGATAAACGTGGTCTCATTAGGAATCATGTAAATGCTCTTTTCTCTTTAGAAGTTGCCCAAAAAGAATCATCCACTCATATCAGAAAAATAATAGACAATACGTTAGAACACTCCAAATTTCTAAATTCGTTGGTTCCCTCAGATAAATTAGGCGAAGTTATCATAACTCAAAATTTAGTTTCTTTTCTCGACTTGGTTACTAAACGTGACTGGGAAACGCACAAAAATGACAATGAAATACCTGCTTTGTCCGAATTTATCCAATTTTTGGAACAGAAAGCGAGTGTACTTGAAGCGTTAGAAAGCGAAAATATGTCGCACAAATCCTCTACAACCGCTCGTGAAAATAAGACTTTTGTTAAGCACAAAAGCACTAAATCCTTTGTAACTAACGCTAACCTGGCTCTTTGTAATTACTGTAAAGGCACACACTCAATATATGTTTGCGAAAAATTTAAAGCTCTCACTGCAGATGACAGAATTTCTAATGCAAAATCTCTCAAATTGTGTCTGAATTGTCTCGCTCGTGGTCATATCAGCAAAGATTGTAAATCTCGACACTCCTGTCGTACTTGCATGGCCAAGCATAACTCTCTTTTACATATTGGTAAGTCTCCTTCGTCAGAGGTAAGCGCCCCAGGCCCTTCGGGTATTTCTCAATCAATCCCTTCGGAAGAAAGAATCTCTCTAACTTCTTCGTTTGTTGATAACAACACGAACGTTTTTCTCTCTACTGCTGTCGTGTCTATCTTGGACTCTCAGGGTAAAGCCCATAATGCTCGCTTGCTTCTAGACTGCGGAAGTCAAAGTAATTTCATTACAAGTGACTTGTGCAACCGACTAAACCTCCAACGTGACAACTTTAAAATAAACGTCACTGGTTTGGCCAATTATAACTCTCAAATAAACTCAAAATGTAATGTCTCTCTAACGGCCAAACATAGTTCGTATACCTTAAAAACCTCTTGCTTAATAATAACTGCAATTACTGGCAATATCCCAAATGCTCCAATTGACACAAGTCATATAAAGTTGCCGTCAAATGTAAAATTGGCTGACCCCAATTTCAACACTCCCGGCAATATAGATCTATTACTAGGTGCTAACTGTTTCTATGATTTGTTATGTGTCGGACAAATTTCTCTGGGAAAAGGACAGCCCAAATTACAAAAAAACTCTTTTTGGCTGGATCGTTAGCGGCCCTATATTCTCTAATTCAACTTCAAATGTAGCTGTTTGTAATTTTTCCTCTAGTTATATGCTCATTCAAGAACAACTCGCAAAATTTTGGGAAACCGAAGAATGCTCTCCCAAAAAACCCATGTCAGTAGAAGAAATTGAATGTGAAAATCATTTCGTTTTCAACACTCGTAGGGAACGCGATGGTCGATTTGTCGTCACAATTCCTCTAAAAGATTCTCCGTTAAAACTAGGCGATTCGCATAGTTTTGCAAAAAGAAGTCTTCTATCTCTCGAAAAGCGACTAAGTTTAAACCAGTCTCTTCGGGAACGATATTCACAATTTCTGGACGAATATCTAGCACTCTCTCATATGTCTTTAGCGAAAGTAGACAATGCAGTTTCGGAAGGTTCATATTTTTTTTCCTCACCATGCCGTGCTCAAAGAACAAAGCTCCACTACCAAAATACGAGTTGTATTTAATGGTAGTGCTCCCTCAACCACTGGCTATTCGTTTAATGATATACAAATGGTCGGTCCTGCAATTCAACGAGACTTATTCTCAATCTTGCTCAGTTTTCGATCTCATAAGTTTGCCATATCTGCCGATATACAAAAGATGTATAGACAAATACTTATTAACCCCTCGCAATTACCTCTGCAACAAATATTATGGCGAAATGAAGCAACTAATGAAATTCATAGTTATAATTTGAGGACTGTAACTTATGGCACTGCTGCAGCCTCTTTTTTTGCAATTCGCTGTCTACACCAGCTAGGAATTGAATGTGCAAATACGCACCCAAAAATCTCCAAAATCATAATGGAGGATTTCTATGTAGATGATATTCTCACGGGTGCGGATTCCCTTGAAGAAGCTCAAGAAATATGTGAGCACTTACCAAAAATTCTTTTATCAGGTTGTTTTCCGTTAAAAAGTGGATATCTAATGACCCTCGTGTATTGAAGGATGTTAATCCGACTGATATACACCGGACTTCTTAGAAATTGGATCTCATAACCATACAAAACCTTGGGCCTATATTGGAATTTTGAAAATGACAATTTGGCTTTTCTCATATCCTTCTACAAATGAACGGATAACGAAACGAAGTATACTCTCAGAAATCTCCCAGATATTTGACCCTCTCGGCCTGTTAGGTCCCTGTATTCTAATACCAAAAGTACTACTTCAACAGTTGTGGTTAAACAAGACCGGATGGGATGAATCGATATCTCTAGATTTGCATCAAAAATGGATTCAATTTAGGACTGAGCTGCCTGAATTACATGAATTAGAAATTTTTCGGCATGTAATTTGTCTAAACCCGACGGCTATCGAACTGCATGGATTTTGTGATGCCAGCACCCAGGCATACGGCGCCTGTATCTATATAAGGTCAATCGATATCGATGGCGTGATATCTTGTCACCTACTGTGTTCAAAAAGCAGAGTAGCTCCTCTCAAAACCCTAACCATTCCTAAATTGGAGTTATGTGGAGCCGTTCTCCTCTCAAAATTGGCGTATACTTCAGTAAATGCGCTAAAGAGCAAGATAGATCGTTGTTATTTATGGACAGATTCCACAATTGTCCTTGGATGGTTAAAAACAGCACCTCATCTATTAAAAACCTTTGTGGCTCACAGAGTCGCTGAAATTCAACATATTTCTCGCAATGCTATTTGGTCGCATGTGCCTACTCACTACAATGCTGCTGATCCACTGTCACGCGGACTCATGCCCTCGCAATTAAAAGTATGCGATATTTGGTGGAACGGTCCCAACTTTCTCTACAAACACGACATTGAATTTAATAATTTAATCATCTCAGAAACAAGGCTTCCTGAAATGAAAGGGGAAGTCACCTCTTTAATAATAAGCTCGAATGAACATTTTCCTATAGAAAATTATTCAAATTATAATAAGCTTGTAAGAACAATTGCATATTGCTTGCGTTTTGTTAACAATTGTTCCGTGAACTTTGATTTGAGGACATTTGGCCCACTATCTGCAAAGGAAGTCGATTCCGCACTTATGCGTTTGGTTAGAATTGCTCAGTTAGATTCCTTTAGAGAAGAAATAAAATTGTTAAGTGCTCAAAAATGTATACCCCTGCGTAGCAAATTAATAGCTTTGTCTCCTGTTCTTGATAACCAAGGTCTGTTACGAGTAGGAGGGCGTATTCAAAATTCCGAGTTTGAATTTGATAAAAAGCACCCTATTATTTTAGACGGTCGCCACTCTCTTTCCAAATTGTTAGCCGCATGTGAACATGTTCGGCTTTTGCACTGTGGTCCCCAGTTACTCCTCTCATACATAAGAGAACGTTTCTGGCTCACTCATGGCAGAAACTTGGTTCGACAAGTTGTGCGTAATTGCGTTAAATGCTTCCGTTGCGCACCAAAAACAATCGATCCGATAATGGGCAATTTACCACGTGATAGAATTTTACCAAACTTGCCTTTTGCCGTTGTCGGTACCGATTATGCTGGGCCCATGCTAATTAAATATAAAAGTGGCCGTCGCGGTACAACTACTAAGTGCTACATATGTATTTATGTCTGCGTTGCTACGAAAGCTGTACACCTTGAGCTTGTTAGTGACTTATCCGCGCAAGCTTTCATAATGTGTTTGAGAAGATTTATTGGTCGTCGCGGCAAACCCTCCAGAATATACTCGGACAACGGCACCAATTTTGTCGGTGCGAACTCCAGTTTAAAGGAATTACATAACTTTGTTAAGATGAATAAAGACGCGTTAGTTAATACTACTTCAGAGAAAGGTATTGAGTGGCACTTCATACCTCCTCAATCACTTCACTTTGGGGGCCTTTGGGAGGCCGGTGTTAAGAGTATGAAACATCATTTAAAGCGCTCCATTGGGAATTCTCTACTTACATTTGAAGAGCTGTATACTCTTTTAGTGCAAATCGAATCCGTTCTTAACTCCAGACCACTTTGTCCACTATCCTCTGATCCTGAAGACCTAAACCCCTTAACCCCAGCTCATTTCCTAATCGGGCGGCATATGAGCACGATACCACATCCAGATGTTACTGACACTGCTCCAAATCAACTAAAGAATTTTGCTCGGATACAACAACTGCAACAGTTATTTTGGAAAAGATGGAAACTACAATATGTTGCTGAACTACAGCTTCGCACCAAATGGCAGCATAAACGTGACATGCTCAGATCTGGTCAATTAGTGATTATCAAGGACGATAATACTGCAGTTGCTTCTTGGCGTCTCGGACGTGTAATAGACGTTCACACCGGAAAGGATCTAGTAAACCGCGTTGCTACAGTAAAGACCTCAAATGGGCTTGTTCGTCGCTCATTCGCAAAGCTCTGCCCATTGCCGGAGTGCATACATTAAACGTGCTTGTTTAACATTTTATTGTTGTGCGCAATAGTGCATTAAAGTTTTTTGTGCTCTTTGTTCATTCTACGTATGTTAGTTTGTTAGCTTAAGGCTATATTGATTAAAAAAAAAAAATAATTTTTTTTTTTGGCTCACCTTTTTTGGGCCCCACTTTATGTTCAATACTTTATATTTAATTTGTAGTTGTGTGTATACGTTACTTTTGTATAAGACTGTACTACGCCCGCCTTTAATATGTGAAGAGGGTGCATTTAACCACGACGCACTTGTTCGTTAGCTTCTCTAAAGTGTAGACGTACTCGTGTCTACAACAATCTCTATATTTGTAATCTTATGCTCTTAAACTAAATAAATAATTATATACAGTCCGACGTGCATTTGTTAGTTAATTTAGTATTAACATTTGACGTAATAAACAAGCAGGGGCTTGCATAATCAAAGGGCATGACCTTGAACTGCCATAATCTAGTTCTAATTGTAAACGCAGTTTTTTCTTTATCGTTTGACTCCAAGCCTACCTGCCAGTATCCGCTTTTCAAGTCTAACGTCAAAAATCATTTAGATCCTTATAAAGTATCCAATTCTGGGCAAAGGATAGGTATATTTCTTTGTGACATTGTTTAGCCGCCGGTAGTCTACGCAAAACCTTGTCGACCCATACTTTTTCTCGACAAGCATTACCGGGAATGTCTATGAACTATTCGAGGGCTCAATCACCCCTGTTTTTCCATGTCTGTGATAATTTGCTCGGCTTCCTTCCGTTTTGTCAAAGGAAGCCGCCTGGGATGTTGTTGTATCGGTTTTGCATCTCCAGTATTGATCTTGGTTTGCACAACATTCATCTTTCATTTCACTATCATCCACACACTTCGATATCGTCCAACTATTTCTTTTACCTTGCCCAGTTAGTCGCCGTTTAATCCTTGTCACAAAGGTATCAACATATCCAGAAATTTCTGTGAGCAACCGTTGGCTGGTTTATCTTTTGTGCCGTCCACTCAACGTTTAATATGGCATATTGGAATGCAACTTCCCACAATCATGTCTTTCTTCAGCGTCACCGTATGCGGATTAATGTTTAGCATACTTACTGGTATCATATTTCGAGACTTTATCAGTGTTCTTCCAATCAGTAACCCATTCCCGATTCAGTTGCTTCCATCATGCATACTTGACTTTCCCGAAGCGTACCATCCGGGCGTCCCATCACGATCATTTCCGTCTTCTCGGGTATTTTCATATCACAAATTATTCAAATTTGCATCGTCTGGTTACTTGTCCCTTGAAATGGAATCTCATCATCATCTATCCGAAGCACATTTTCTTTCATGTTCACATGAAACCCATATTCTCTCATGAGATTTATTCCCAAGATAACCTCTTTTGTAATTTCAGCTACCAACACCCGATGATTAATTAGTTTGTTTCAAATTCCCAACGTTACGGCAGTCTCTCTGTGAGTAAAAATGTTCTCACTACTTGCCGTTGGAAGACATACCGACACAGGTAATTTTTCACGAACAACCAAATCTGGTCTTACAATAGTCCTTGTCTCCTGTATCTACGAGTTGTCAGACACCCCTAGTATTAAGTCCACCTTCGATATAAATGCTGTCCAGACTTTCCATCGACAATACAGCACGGATGATAACCTCCGGGGCACTACGTTGTGTTGTTGACGTTCGCCCCCCTTACGTCGACTTGCTTTAGTTTTTTCTGCTGCTCAACCGGTTGTTTTTTTGGTTGAGCACAGCGTCTCTGTATATGACCAACTTCACAGCAGCTCCAGAATCGCAGACCCTATCTCGTCGTTGTCTTTCTAGCCTTTCCGCCATAACGGTTGATTATATCTTCTATGTTGTTCTGCGAATGACTAGGTTCTTCTGAGGTAGACCAAACCTTGTGACTCACCCTGTGCGATGTCTGCTTAGTTGCTTCAAATTCAAGCGTATGAGTCAGTGCGTCATCTAACATTTTTGGCTGTGCTAGTCTTAACGCTTGCTGTATTTCGCCATCTTTAACGCCATCCACAAATGTTTCAACAGCTAGTTGTTCGAGGAAGCTATCTGGTGCCGTTGGGTATGCCAATCTAACTAATCTGGCAATGTCTGCTTCAAATTTTGCAGGCTTTCATTTGTCTTTTGCGAGCGCTTCTTAACATGTGCATTGTAAACTTGTTAAAGATAAGCGTCTTCACATTTCATCTCAAACTTCAGTGTTAAGAGGCTGTAATAATTCTGCTAGTGATCGGCAATCGTTTGCAAGATTTTAAGAGCTTCCCCCATAGGGTCACAATTATGGAGATAACCTTCTCTTTGTTACAGCAACCGTTGGCTATTACAGCGGCTTCAAATTGTTTTAAATATGTGGGCCAACGTGTTTTGCTATCGAATGTGGATGGTTTTACTTTAAATTTTGACGGTATTGCCTCGCTTCCTTCCATGCTTCTTATTTCTGGGATGTTTTGATTTACAACTTGGTTTGCTAATTCAAGTGGCCGCGTTGCTAGTGAAATCATTTGCTCTTGCAGCCTCATCACATCTTCTTCCATTTTTACCAATTTACTGGCAATTTTTTGCTTAACTATTTTTACCTGTTTAGTGAAATCTTGTTTCAATGCAATGGGGCTTTCCATTAATCTTTGTTCTAACGTGACTGTATTTTCACTTAACTTTTCCATTTTCTCAGCAATTTCACTTAACTTTTTTTCCATTTTTGCAACATTTTTACTAAGTGTCATTTCTAGTTTAGCCGACCTCTCTTCTATACTGGATTTAAAATCCTTGAGGAAATTCATTAAAGTTTCTGCGTCCATTTCACTTTGGCTTCTTGTAACAAACTACTCAAATGCCTTTAAACTTGTTTTTTTTTAATAAATTACTCTACCCTCAAAGCAGTCTAACATCAGTGTAGCGGGCTACTATTAACGCGTTTCACTAATTTAGAACAAGTAATAACAAAAGTCTTTGTTACTCATTATTCACAAATCTAATTAATAGTATATGCCTTATTTATAGATGTTTTCAGTCCAATTAACAATGAAGAACTATCACACTAATGCTATATACAAGCACTAATACCTTCTAAAAATAAATCCTTAACCATAAGTCCTTTTAACAACACTAAACACTAATATAATTTATTTATCACGCTTTTGTCTATTTATGTACAAGCTGGCGGTACAATATACACGTTTACATAACACAAATTTATATTTACTATAGGACCTTCAAAACGTAATGATCAACTAACTATACACGAGATGATTTATATACGACATTCTGATATAGACTAACTTATGTACAGTCATCTCCGATCTTATATATTCCCTATAAATAAATAGATGACTCATATTCTACTGTTTGCTGGAAGGTTCGAGACTTCTGTAGAATGTACTTCGGTTATGCAGCTTGCGTGTTTGACGGGTTGTCTAATAGTTCGTAATAGTATGTTGAATGCAAAGTTATTGTCACACTGATTACGTAAAAGTCACATATATTGTATGTAATTTGCAATATTGTAGTAATATGGTACCAATTTTCATATCCCTGGTGGTCAGAACGGGCGACAACTATCATAATAGAAATTATCTTTTCACATGAAGCGCAACGTAGAGTTTTGTAATATTAAAATCTCGTTTTATTTGCAGTTTTAAATAAATTATTGTCCTGAGTTACTACGTTTACGAGTTCAAAAGAAATAGTGTTATAACTAGTTATGTGAATTGCCTTTATAGGAACAAAATTTTGAAATGCCATGCTTAATTAATTTAACTATTCGTGAAATTTACTATACAGGGTACGTCCATTTTTGGGCTGTCCATCTAAAATTAAATATTTCCTTCTTATATGATGGATATTAAAAAATAACGCAAACGCTTTACAGGTTGACTCTGAACGGTAAAAAATGTGTATGTTGTAAGATGAATTTTTTAAAAATCTCCTTATAATTTGTTGTTTTCGTGTAATATTTAAAAAACGCCTACAAACCCTTGACATGATAGCCTTATCATCGCACACCTTACATCTCCTACCAGAAGCCGCCACACTTTAGTTCGTCAAAATCAGAAACCACTAATCTTTTGGGTTACATTAGAAAACCATTCGTTTATATTGTCCACATTCGATGAAGAATTATATACAATAAGGCGAATCAAATCTCGCGCGTGCGTTTAATACGACAAAATACTACGCAACTGTAAAATTGTAGACTGCTTGCTGCTATCAAACATTGCAGTTTACCTTTTGCACTTCTAAATAATTTAAATATTAAAATGTTTAATGAAAGTAGAATGATGATACGAATGTAGTAAAACAGTACTTTTGTTATATCTAAGCATACGAAAATGCGGCATACGCCAT
Organism: Platerodrilus igneus; assembly: GCA_036346225.1. Classification (NCBI taxonomy): domain Eukaryota; kingdom Metazoa; phylum Arthropoda; class Insecta; order Coleoptera; family Lycidae; genus Platerodrilus; species Platerodrilus igneus. The sequence continues at coordinate 1,487,791 of JARFIW010001293.1, read as the reverse complement.
TTCGTATTTTTTTAATAAATGCAATTCGTCCGTGTATGATAAAGATTCGAAAGACACTCGTTTGAGAATAGCAGCCATTAGAAAAGTAAAACATAATTTTATTTACTTATTCGCTTTTATAATTAGCCTTTTTAATCTATTAGTCACAGCAGTACTAGTTGGCAATGGCCCAGCATTTATAAAAAAAATTACTTTATTTTCTAACGGGTTCTTATTCTGTTTGGCATTTCGTTATTGTCAAAAAAGTTTGTAGTTTGTCTTTTTGTGGTTGAGATTTATTCATTTACTAAGAATTTTATCTATGTTGTGTTAACTAAATCAGAGTTCAAAGTATTATACGCTACAATCGTAATTGTCAAATTCCAAGGTTATATAGAAAATTGCGCTATATTCAAATATGTGTGAAAACAAAGATAACGTGAAATGGTGTTTTAATACAATAAAAGTCCATAAACATGTCATAGATTATCTAATTTTAAAATGCCCAGAGTGCATTCTTTATTTTACAAAATGTTTTTGTTTAATATAATACACGGTTGAATTTGAAAACGGCATTTTTGATTTTTTAAGTTGAACGTCAAATCGTTCGAGGAATTGGTCAACTTGAACTCGCTTTAACATTGAAAATTGCAGGTGATTGGCACCAAAGTTACTCGTGTCTTGCAATGTCTTTTAACTCAATTTTACGAAGGCGTTGAAGAGCCACAAAAAAATCGCTCTAGTTATTTTAGTTAAATTCCGACTTCGATGTCGAAATTTAGTTAAATTTCGACTTCGATCTCGAAATTTATTAAATTTCGACTTCGATGTCGAAATTTAGTTAAATTTTGGAGCATTTTCTTCAACAGACTTGGATAATAATATTATAAATCGATATTGCACCCCAATACAGGGCCGACACCATATTGACTCTGCTCGATTATTTTCTATTGGGTTATTTATTTAACCGATAAATTTGGACGAGTTAAGAGAACACTATGCAAGAAGTACGATGTATACCTGTGGACATTATTGATGAAGTTCAAAAAGCGTTCATAGACCGCCTTTGTCATTGTTAGGTCGTCATCATTTGAAAGGATTCTAAACGGCTTCTAAAAATTTTTTTTTTATAATTTTCGGTCCAGTAGTCTTTATGATATAGCTCAAAATGTGCCAAAAATGACCGTTCCGCATTCCCCTCCATTATTCTCCTACATTTCCAAAGCTAAAATTTTGATTTTAATAAGGATAGTAGCTATTGAGTTATAGATTATCGGAAAACTGCAGGTTTTTTTGACAGTGTAATAGTTGCTGGGAAAAAAAAATTTTAAACACAGTAATAGACAACGTATTTACTAATGTACCAGTACAATGTGGGACACTATATTCATTTTACAGTTATCACAATCAAATTTGGATAAGATTTAAATATACATAAAAAATAAAAGCATCTTAATTTGGTTTATTGATTGCTCACTGCAGTATTGGTACGGAACCCTAATAACGCGAGCTCGACTCGCTTTTGGCTAACTTTTTAATTTAGTTTATGGAATTTATCCGTTACTTTCGCAAAGCACTACTGTATAATCACATACTAATATTTGAGGTATTAAAGTTGCAATGGTTGTATTTGAATGCAACCACCACCTAAACGATGGGAGAGAGGGCAAGAAGATAAATTTTGTTCCGGAATCCGGAGTGGTTCTCAGCGGCCCTGCCCATATAACCAAACGGCTGGCTATACTAACACAGAAAACACGTATTATGCGATATGAAAATGTTTCCATAATTAATTTGTTTTGTTGTTACCGCATTCCAATTAAAACCAACAAAAAAGTAAAAAAATAGTCGACAGAAAAATGGTACATATCTGCAACCATTCCAAATAAGAATAAAGTAGATGACCTTGTACGCAAGGTGGATTTACACAGCAAGTTAATTATAATTTCTATATACAGGGTGCCCACAATCTATCTCCGTATATGGGTAACTTTTTTATTATAGAAGATACAATGTTGGTTAAATTAGCAAAGTTGAAGAGAAATTTACGAGTAGTATGATGCTTTTTTGAAAACTCACCTAGATGCTCAACTTTTTTAGATATTTGAAAAAAACTGAAATTTGCCTTTTTCTTCAAACGCTAATAACTTTTTAACGGTTTAACCTATAGAGAAAATAAAAACTGCTTGTAAGGTAACTTTTACGTAGAATTCAATAGCGTATATGACAATTTTAATTGGAAATGGGTTTTCAAGCTACAAACATAACCTCACTTTTTTAAATGGAAACCATAGTTCAATATAACGCAAATGGAAAGGTTTTCTTTTCTGATTACCCTGATGTAAGGGTTGATGTACTTATTTTCAGTAGTTTCTTCATAATAAAGAAAAACGATTTATTTATTTGCGGACATCAAGGAGTCATGGATACATATTACAAACAAACAAAATGTGTAAAACCAATAATGGAAACACAAGTTTATTGTAACTAAATTTATTATAAACTAAGAAAAATAAAATACTTAAAAATAAACTATCCATACAATACAAATAACTTAATCAAAGGAAACAAAATTAATTAATGCGAATATGCCCACTCCTACATTAACATATGCTCAAAATGACCTCCATTAGCTTGCAAACACATTTCGCACCTTTTAATTAGGTTTTGGTGCACCTTATTTAACGTTTGTGGTTTTATACTTGTAATAGCTGCTGTAATACTATCTTTGAGTTGCTCAATGTTATTGGATTTTTTAGCATACACTACATCCTTTACAGTACCCCAAAGAAAAAAATCCAGTGGCGATAGTTCTGGTGACCTTGCCGGCCATGGAACAGGACCTGCATTGCCAATCCAATTTGGAAAACTATTATCAAGATATTCAGAAACGGCTTGAGCATTGTGAGCAGGTGCACCGTCATGCTGAAAATAATATAAGTTTTGCAGTAAATTAAGTGGCAAATTATCGAGCATTTCTTGCAATTCGTTTTGTAGAAAATTCAAATAGTGTACACCATTTAAATTATAATTATAGAAGAAAGGCCCAAGTATTTTATTACCAAAATGGCACACCACACATTTATCGAAAATTGATGTTGATCCCGCCTTTCTTCTGTTAAATGGGATTTTCCTGACTCCAGTAGACTGTATTTTTCTGTTAAACATGCCTTTGTTAGTAAATTTTGCTTCGTCGGTAAATATAATAGTGTGACTAAAACCAGGATTATTATTTGTTTCATTAAGAAACCACCTACAAAACTGTTGTCTTCTCTCACAATCCCCATGATACAGTGTATTGCTAACATGGGTTTTGTATGGTTTGTAGCGGTTTTGTTTTAAAATTAGACGAGCTTTTTCTGTAGAAGTAGCGCACTCAATTGCAGTTTCTCGGGTGGACGCTGTTGGATTAAAATTTATGTAGGCTAAACACACGTTCTTCATCATCAGTTTTGAATTTTCTTTTATCAGTACTGGGTTTTGTAAAAGCACCAAACCTTTTTAAATTGTTTTCTAATTTAGAAAACAATCGTTTATCTGGCTGCTTTCTTTCCAAATATCTTTCATAATACATATCACCAGCAGCATCACAATTTCTGTTACAGGCATAGTAACAAAAGAGCATGTCATTTTTTTCGTCGTTTGTATACATTCTCTATTATAATCAAATAAATTTAAAAGTCTTCTACACAAAATTTGCAACCCAGAGCAAATAAACACTTTAACTAATAATATCTGACAAATGCCAGTTGTTTTTGTTTATTTAAAATATGTATCCATGGACTCCTTGATGTCCGCAAATAAATAAATCGTTTTTCTTTATTATGAAGAAACTACTGAAAATAAGTACATCAACCCTTACATCAGGGTAATCAGAAAAGAAAAGCCTTTCCATTTGGGTTATATTAAACTATGGTTTCCATTTAAAAAGTGAGGTTATGTTTGTAGCTTAAAACCCATTTCCAATTAAAATTGTCATATACGCTATTGAATTCTACGTAAAAAGCTACCTTACAAGCAGTTTTTATTTTCTCTATAGGTTAAACCGTTAAAAAGTTATTAGCGTTTGAAAAAAAAGGCAAATTTCAGTTTTTTTCAAATATCTAAAAAAGTTGAGCATCTAGGCGAGTTTTCAAAAAAGCATCATACTACTCGTAAATTTCTCTTCAACTTTGCTAATTTAACCAACATTGTATCTTCTATAATAAAAAAGTTACCCATATACGGAGATAGATTGTGGGCACCCTGTATACATACAGAATAATTATTAATTCTATATTTGAGTGATTATAAATCGTGACTAGCCTAAATTAATTTCCATAACCCGTTTTTATTGCAAATTTGACAATGGCGCATTATATATATATATATATATATATATATATATATATATATATATATATTAAATACAAATTTTTAGAATTAGGCTGTGTAAATCAGCATCATGTTTTAACCAATCAAATCAAAGGCTAAACTTTCCCTATACCTTTCATCGCTTTATTCTTAGCTGGAATGGACTATATATTAACTAATTTTTTGTATTACAATTTTTAAAGCAACATGGACTCCTTGAACCACCCTAAAACAACGCTCATGTAATATGAAATAAACACAAGAGTTCTGAAAAATGGGATGGAGAAGAAATTTTGATATTCATTTCTAAAAAACTCGTTCTTTTAAAATATTGATTTTGTTAATTAATCCGTTTAAAATTACGTTAATTTGAAATCGAGTATGTGCTATACAGGTTGAGTTTCTTTTCATTTTTATTATGGGCATCTTGGAAGCTGCTAAACATAGAGACTCAAATGGGAAAGTAATGCGGTTTTGTCTGTTGATCTCGCATGTGCTTTTCTGATTTAGAAAAATTCCACGGATATATAGATATTTTTAAAAACTAAGTATTGCAATTTTTTTCAAATCCATCCGTAGACTTTATTATTAACATTAGAGAAATAATGTAAATACAAAACTTGTAGATATTTTTATGCTGAATAAGAACGAGTAGCTAGAAAGATTTTTTTTTTAACTTCATAGATATATACATAACCTCAAATTTTTTAAATGGAAAGCATAGTTGCCCATGGGTCTGTTAAATAGCTTTTGTTTTGTCGATTTTACTCATACAGCACATTATGAGTTATTGTTGCAAATGACCAAAATATTAAGGTTTCTTTTATTTTACATAATGAACTAGCTACATTTCAATATGCAATCACAAAAGCAGATTTAACAGCTGTATTTCTTTATCATAACAAAAAGTTAGTAACAGGAAATATTAACTGATAAACAGATCATCCACATAACAACAACAACATACAATTTTAAATTATATGGATTAAAATCACAAAAACCTTTAAAGTATAATAAATGGAAACAAAACTAAAATACCAATACTACAGTGAGCAATCAATAAACCAAATTAAGCTGTCTTTATTTTTTATGTATATTTAAATCGTATCCAAATTTGATTGTGATAACTGAAAAATGAATATGTTATCCCACATTATACTGGTACTTTAGTAAATACGTTGTCTATTACTGTTTAAAAGAATTTTTCCTAGCAACTATCACACTGTCAAAAAAACCTGCAGTTTTCCGATAAACTATGACTCAATAAATATAATCCCTATTAAAATCAAAATTTTAGCCTTGGAATTGCAGGAGAATAGAGGGGGCGGTCATTTTTGGCACATTTTGAGCTATATCATAAAGATTACTGGACCGAAAATTATAAAAAAAATTTTTAGAAGCCTTTTAGAATCCTCTTTCAAATGATACCACACACGATATATTTATTATTTTTTTCTTTTGACCGAATTAACCCTCGTCATTTTAATCTAAAAATTTTCTTTTTCTATTTACTGACTGTCGATATATGTTGGCGCCATAAAGACCTAGCACTGTGCCAAATTTCAAATTCCTACGTTACATAGCTTTCGAGAAAAACCTGTGTGACAGACGGACGGACGGACACGAGAGTGATCTTATAAAGGTTTCGTTATATCTTATAACGTACGGAACCCTAAAAATTATTAAAAAATTACAAAGACGTGTCAAACAATTTATAGAGATTGTCATTTATTGATGTTATTTCATTGTTACGGTCATATTTGAGAGAGTTATGACGTCATCTACATTTTTCTTAAATTGCAACCACTATTTTTATTTTGGATTTGAGAAGACTATTTTTTTCTACTTACATTGAAGTAAATATGAATATGAACTACATAGGGAAAATTTCCAGAAAATAGAATTTGTACTATACACAAACATCTACTAAAAATTGAAAACAAATAGATAATTACAGAAAATGTTGGAATTGGAAACCGTTGACGGACTAACAATAACCAAGGGGGTCTATGGACTCTTTTTCAAGATCATCAATAATGTCCACAGGTATACGTCGTACTTCTTGCACAGTGTTCTCTTAACTCGTTAAAAATTTATCGGTTAAGTAAATAACCCAATAGAAAATAATCGAGCGGAGTCAATATGGTGTCGGCCCTGTGTTGGGGTACAATATCGATTTACAACATTATTATCTAATACTGTTGAGGAAAAATGCTCCAGAATTTAACTAAATTTTGACATCGAAGTCGAAATTTAATAAAATTCGAGATCAAAGTCGAAATTTAACTAAATTTCGACATCGAAGTCGAAATTTAACTAAATTTCAAGATCGAAGCCGAAATTTAACTAAATTTCGAGATCGAAGTCGAAATTTAAGTAAAATAAGTAGAGCGACTTTTTCGTGGCCCTTCTACGCCTTCGTAGAATTTTGTTTTGAATCAATAAAATGACATGGAAATGAAATCAACATTGTCGTTATTAATAGAATTTGTACGAAGGCGTGGAAGGGCCACAAAAAATCATTCACTTATTTTAGTTAAATTTCGACTTCGATGTCGAAATTTACTTAAATTTCGACTTCATCTCGAAATTTTGCTGTATTTTTAACTGCACTTCAGACGCAGCTCTGCAGGCGTGCCTGCTAGCCCCGTGTGTCTTTGTTGGGTTGTTTAATCTTTGTTTAGAAAGGGGCGTTTTTCCGCGTTGCTGGAAAATCCAGAATGTGAAATTTATACCCAAACCTAAAAAGGCGGATGCGTCAGATCCGGGCAGCTATCGTCCAATTAGCTTGCTACCGGTGCTGTGGAAAGTTTTAGATCGCGTTATGACTACGCGTGTTGAACACCTAGTGCGAGACAGCGGTGGTTTTAATAACCGACAGTTTGGTTTCGTGGAGGGCAAGTCGACTATCGACGCGTTAGAGTTCGTTGTCGGGGAAATTAAGCAGGCAAGAGATGCCAAAGAGTACTGTGTCGTTGTTGCTTTGGACATTTCAGGAGCATTTGATGCTGCCTGGTGGCCATTAATCGTTTGCGAGTTAGATCGTAGGGGTTGTCCGCGAAACTTGATGTCTTTGGTCAAGAGCTATTTCTCGGGGCGATTAGCACAGGTTGAAATTCCGGGTGAAGTGCTGTCGCGTGAGGTGGAAAGGGGATGCCCGCAAGGGTCATGTTCTGGTCCCACATTTTGGAAGTTGTTGTATGAGAGCATCTTTAGGGTCAAGTTGTCCGCAGGATGCTCAATCGTTGGGTTTGCAGATGACACACTTTTAATTGTAAGATCGAGATTGTTAATGGATATGCGCACAAAACCGAACGAGGCGCTTAATAAATTACACGAATGGTCGCAGGCGGTAAAATTAAAATTTAACACGGCGAAGTCAGAGGCGCTTTATTTCGGCACGAAACCAGGACAGAGACCTCCTAGGTTAGAGCTAGGAGGGGAGAAAATCCAGTTTAAAGATTGTATTACCTACCTCGGCGTCAAGATCGACAATAAATTAAATTGGAAAGCGCACGTACAAAACGTAAAAAGTAAGGGCGGCGAAATATCAAACAAAATGATGGCGGCGGCTAAAATAAAGTGGGGTTTCAGGGGCGAATCGCTGAGGACGGTTTATGCCGGAGCAATTGAGCCGGCAATACTGTACGCAGCTTCTGTATGGGCAGAAGGTTGTAAAGTCCGGGAGACGCGTCAATTGACGAGCGTACAACGCATAACCGCGGTAAAAGCGGCGAGGGCGTACAGGACCACCTCCACGGAGGCTGTCCTGTTGATCAGTAGGACTCTCCCTATCGAATATGTCGTTAGGGAGATTAGAGATAGACGATTAATAAATATAGGAAAAGGGCGCAAAATTATCGAAGATCTTAATCTTGGTAATAGGGAAATTGCAAGAAAGATTGTTGTATCTGAGTTAGGGCACCCGGCTGATATTAAAGGGATCGAGTTTGTCGAAGGTGATGAGGACACAATGGGTATCAGAATTTATACGGACGGTTCACGTATGGACAATGGGCAAGCAGGCGCGGCGTTTGTCGTGTATAAGCAGGAAAGGGAGGTGTTTCGGTTTCAAACCAAACTCGCGAACTGGTGCACTATCTTCCAGTGCGAATTGGTAGCCATACGAGAGGCTATCGATTACGTAATAAACCATACGGGCAGAGACGAGTATTATATAATCAGTGATAGTAAATCGGCGCTAACGGCTTTAACAAACATGAACACCTCGACAGATCTCCAAGCGGACGTCTGGAGGATAGCGCGTACGGCGCTAGAGTTTCGACGTTTAAAGTTCTGTTGGGTCAGGTCGCACAATGGTAACGTAGGAAACGATAGGGCTGACGAATTAGCTAAGGAGGCCGCGACGGGCGACTTTCGAATATCACATTCGTCGATACCGAGGTCTTTAATCAAAGAAAGCTGCGCGAAAATCAATTCGACAATGGGAAGAGGTGGAACAACGCTGCCACGGGCAGGTTGACCCACAAATTCATACCGAGCATAGAAGCCAGAGGTAAGATCGAGGTTAAGCTCGATCACAAAATGGTGCAGTTGATAACAGGGCACGGCGCCCTGAAGGCGTATTTACAAAGGTTCGGTCTAACCAACAGCGACCGCTGCGAATGCGGCGAGGGCGCGGAAAGCGCAGAGCACGTGCTCTTCGACTGCCCGCTTGAGGCGGGAAATCGAGGGTTGACTGATAGCAAACTAGCTATCCTAGGTCTGGCATGGCCAAAGAGCCTAGAGGAAGTCGGGGAAGTGGTTAACCAGAAGGCGTTCTGGACAGCCTTAAAAGAATTCGCGGGAAGGGTCGCGAGATTAGACAATCAATGACGACCGCGTGTAAAAATTCGGTGGGTTTGGTGGGAGGATTGAAAAATTTTAGATTGACTTGGCGTGAGTAAGGATACGAGCATAACCAAAACCTGATATTAAATAATAAAAAAAAAAAAATAAAATAAAAAAAAAAAAAAAGATAATTATACCAAAATGTCCAATATGCACGAGAAACCCCCACTCCATAAATACAATCACTGCTTATCTTCATAATTATGTGCGGAAAATCGGGAATAAATAATACCAAATAAACAATAACAAATAAATCATAAACCCTCATTAAATTAAATCAATAAAGTAAACAAGGATAATAAAACAGAGCGCAACCGCGCATCCCCCCAGGACTTGAAAGTGAAGTGATAGTGATAGTGATTGTGATCCCCCCAAGAACATTTAGTGCATACCCACCAGGACTTTAGCAGCGCACCCCGTCCCACCTTTAGAAGTAAGTTACCGACGGCCAGATCTTCGGATGCTGGAGAATTTTATTATCGAGGTAGGACTTAAATTGTGGCGGCTGTACTCGCACAAGCATTGATTTACATTAATTAGTAGTTTTTGAAATAATTTAAGAAGCACGTTTGGTGTGTAAAGGCGCTAGCCGACATAATGCTTGTGCGAGTGCACCTGATAAATAGAGTGATGCTTTCGCTATTTTGTGCACTGCTATATGCTTAACGCTTATTAAACATTTATTTATATATTTACATAATTATATTTATTTATATTTTATATTTACACTTTATATTTATTTATATATAGCATGTATTATGTGGCTTATTTGTTTTGTTTGACGTTCTGTCGCCATTTTGGTTGCAGTATATATTTGGGAAGGACGAGCAGAATTGCGAAGATTGTAATCATAATATAAATCAGTTAGGGAATGATAGGGAAAGTTAGGGATGGATTTAAATTAGTTAGCTAGATTTGGATAGTTTTAAGACAACCCTTCAGGTCGCACTGGTAAGCAGAACCGGCGTCTGCTATCCGGTATTACGGATCCCTCCCCCTCTCATTTTTGCTTGTTGATCGGGTACACTCAGAAGTCAGCGCTAGGGATACCATTATTTACAACCCTGTTTTTAGTTTTTGTTTTGTTTTTGTTCCAGTTTTTGTCAGATTTTAGGTTTGTTAGATTGTTAGAGTTTGTTAGGTGTGTTAGATTTTTAGGTTTGTTAGATTTTTGTTTAGTTTTTATTTAGGGTGAATCAAATATGAAGTAAGAATAAATTAGGAGCACGACTATTTTTCGCGTTTAAACCCAATGTAGTACCTCCGGGTGGAGCATTGGACGTGGCCGCAAGTATAGCGGCCCTAATTCAAATTATAATGTATTTTTAACTGGCGGCTCCGTGGCGTAGTGGTATGTGTGTGACTACTACGCCCAAGGTCCCGGGTTCGAATCCCGACACGGTCCGCTTGAAAAATGTTAGGCGAGCATTTTTCACAAAAATACACCCTCGTTCGGATGAGAGGTAAAATGGAGGTCCCGTGTGTGAGTGTTGTCACGCACGTTAAAGATCCCTACCTTGCTTGGAACAGCAAGGGTTCGGCAAAATTCCAAATTTTCCAGGTAAAAAAAACTCGCTTCCTGGCCAATGTAGTACCTTCGGGTGGAGCATTGGAAAATCAAATGTAATGTATTTTTAACTTACAGTCAAAAGTTTATTCTTGTTGGTATTTCGAGATCGAAGTCGAAATTTAACTAAATTTCGACATCGAAGTCGAAATTTAATAAATTCCGAGATCGAAGTCGAAATTTAACTAAATTTCGACATCGAAGTCGAAATTTAACTAAAATAAGTAGAGGGACTTTTTGGTGGCCCTTCTACGCCTTCGTAAATGAGTTTTAGTAATATACAAATAATAATTCTCTATTGTTATTGTGCTCTGATTAATTCAACCACGTTTGTAGATGCGAATGTAACATTTTTAGGTGTTGAATAAAAAATTATATCTGGTTTAAAAATTTTCATGTGGGTTTTTTCTACATATGTGACGTATATATCAAGATGCGGGTTTTCCAATGTCGTCTCGTCTCCATATATTCGAACAATTATTTTAACACTGCTTTGTAAGGACCAACGTGTTTACCTCTTAATGCGAGAATAAATTATAAACAAACATTACACACCGTAATTTTAATAAAAATTACGTTACACACTGATGAGCGTGCTGGCTGCCGGCTAAGTGTATATATCGAATTAATCACGAGCGTGTCCGATAATAATCGTAAGTATTTAACTGAGTAAATGGACTTTCCCATTCAGAATAGGTTTTAAAAATGCGCAAACCGGAATAGAGACCATCACCATACTGTAAGTGATTATAGATATCGGAGAGGGTCAGCCGATACAAACAACTGTACGAGTTGACTTCAGTGCCTGTTCAAATATGTGGCTGTACAAGATATTTGGTAAGCTAGCTCTTCTTTTTAATTACAATTTTAATTTAACGCTTCTATATCAATAGAATAAACTGCAAATTAAATGTTGAGCACTTTAGTGCATTCGTACTAACGGTTTAATTTATCTACAATTTTTAACGTTGGGTATTAAATAATAAACGTGGTTAAGTATAACTTAATTCCTACTTAAATCTATTTGTTTAAAATATAGAAGGTTGACCTCAAACCTTTTGATATGAAATTATGTCGCTATTTGGTAATCATCGAAAATACGATAACCACAGAAATAACAATTTGTTATTAATAAAAGCATTTACTAATACTAATTTTGTTTCTAGTTGCATTATGTGTAGTTAAAGAAAATTTTATTGTTGCTGCAACTTCACCAGATAATTCAGTTGGCGATGATAAAGATGATAGTGATGTTTATTTTCCATCTTTGGAGTGGTCAGACACGTTCGACTGGCAGCTGCTCAAGGTAACTGTAATTATATATTCTACATGTGCGAATTTGCAAGTTGTATAACCGAGACACAAAAAAAACGAATTTTAAACTTTATTGGAATTTAGAAAATACGTCACTTTTAAGAACTAATATTAAATCGTTAAATCAAGCATTTTTTTGAGGTAATATATGTAAATTAATAGAATATTAGCACGCGGCTTTGAAATATCAATAACCTTCGCGTGTTTTATTACATTTTGCCGAGAGACTTAACAACTAAACTTTTTAAGAAATTTCTTTGAAATAAGATTAAGTCTTGATTGTACAGTTTATGATTAAATATATTACAGCGAAGCGTCACATAACAAACCGTTAAAAAGCATACGCCGTTAGTTAATTTCTTATGATGTGTATATATAATTAAGTTTGCATTAACCATTTCCAGTAAAACTTTTCTGTTTGCTATGGGACGCTACGTAATGTTACTACTTGTAAAGGTCGTAAAGGGTCAACCACTGTAATAAAATTTAATTTGCACATGGTCGTCCGTTCCAAAGCGTATAAAATTACCTGATGGAATACCCAAGCACTACATGTATTAGTGTCAACATTGCAGTATGCGTAACCGCATAATAAATAATTTTATGACCCGTCACCTAGAACAGCATATGAAGGCTTTTTATAACCTGCAGAATGCTTCGGTATTAAAAAAATATTTTACAAACTTTACAAATATCTTTTATAATTTTCATGTACTTTTATGCTGTACTCAGTACCGGTTTTAGAATCAATTTTCCTCTAGGCATCATTTTAATGCGACCCTCTATAAACACAAAAAGATAATAAATGAAAATCATGGTTAATTTTTCTTCATCATCATTATGTCTTCACTCCTGGAACTGGTTAGCCGCGTACCCTCATTGTATCCTATTCTGAACTAACCTTCACGTTTCTCTGAAATTTGCACAGTCTGCATCTATCACTATCTGATCTAGGTCTACACCAGCCTCCTTTTTCCTATCTCTGCTTGTAATATAACCCATACTATTCCCCAAAAATGCTTTAGAACGTATTCTGCCCTTTTATTTTTCCTATTTTTCTCCACAGATATCCTTGTTCCCCTTCTTTTTCTATGACCTATTTGTCATTAACTTTGTCTGTCCATGCTATCATCTTCATACATCTGAAGCACAGCATTCCAAAAGGCTGCTACCGTTTTTCTGTCTGCTTTTCCTACTGCCCGTATTTCATAGGCATACTGTGCTATGCTCCACACATATGCCTTCAACAATTTTCTTCTTGTTTCAATGTTTATTGTCTTTCATCATAGGCGCTGTTCTTTCTTGTTAGATGCAGTTTGGTCCCCTTGTACACTTTTACAATTATATACCTTATTTCTCCAACATTCAGTGGTTGTGAAGGGGTAAGCAGCCTGTGACTGCCAAGTTCCCCCAGCACTTGAACATTTGCCGATTTAATATTTTTACAATATATCTTTTCGCAGTCAACATTAGTTGCAGCTATTTCACAACCAACACCTGTAGTTGTTTATAATATAATCATCAGATTTGTATGCGCTAATTTTTTCGTCATTAGGTTTTCTGTCTCAAAACTGGTTGGACACATACCTGCACTTATTTATATTCTGAACTAGCCTACACAGTTCCCTGAAATTCTCAGACAGCCTATATGTATACAGCTCGTTCCTCTTCTATTGTTTTATACTTTTATGCCCTATTTCACCGAGTTTCAGTGAAGGGGGTTAAGCAACCTATGGCTGCCAAGATCCCCCAACACTTAGACATTTGCCAAATTAATAGTTTTCTAGTAAATCTTTTCACACAATTAACATTAATCGAGAATATTGCCCAACCAATACTTGTAGTTGCTTATAATAATCATCATGTTTAAGTACAGTTACTTTTTTCGTCATTAGTTTATTCATCTTGGGACTGGTTGGATGCGTTCTAACATTGATTTCTATTCTAAGCTAGCCTACACATTTCCTTGAAATTTCTACAGCCTACATCTTTCACTATCTGTGTGCAGTAGTCTAACCTAGGTCTACCTCTACTTCTCTTTTTTCCTATCTCTGCTTCTAATATATTCCACACTATTTTCTCATGCCGTAGTATGTGGCCTATCATTCTATCTCTTCTATTTTTTACCGTTTTCCACATATTTCTTTCTTCTCCTACCATTTTAACACATCTTCGTTCTTAACTTTGTCTGTCCATGATATCTTCATCATACGTCTGTAACACCACATTTCAAAGGCTTGTACCTTTTTCTTGTCTGCATCTCCTACTATCCAGGCTTCACAGCCGTACAGTGCTGTGCTCCACACATATGTTTTAAGCAATCTTTTCCTTGTTTCTGTTTGTGGTCTTTGAGCACAGTAGTTGCTTTTTCTTGTTAAATGTAGTACGACCTTGTGCTAATCTTTGTTTTATATCTTTTGTGTTTTTCCCATCTTGCGTTATTTGACTTTCTAGGTAGAAGAAATCTTAAACCTCTTGTAAGTCCTTTTACATTGTGGAATGCTTTTTCCAGATCTACAAACCTTATATACACTCCCCTTTTTTGTAGTGTTTTCTTCATTATCACTTTCATAGCTAAAATAGCCTCCCGTGTTCACCTGTTTCGCCTAAACCCAAATTGGTCTTCTCCTGGTATTTCTTCAGCTCGTTTTTCCACTCGTCTTTGTACAATTCTAGTTAATATTTTTGACACGTGTGCTGACATAAATTACTGTTATAAAATTTTCACATCTATCCGTGCTTTTCTTCTTGGTATAGTTACTATGATGATACGTGTGAAATATTTGGGTATCTCGCCTGTCTCGTACATATAACATACAAGTTGTAAGAGACGTTCTGTTACTGTTTGTCCAGCGGCTTTTAGAGTTTCTGCTTACAACTTATCTGTACCCGGCGCCTTACCATTTTTCAGACTCTTTAATGCTAATTCAAACTCATCTCTAAGTATAGGATTTCCCAAGTCATCATTTTCAATGTCTGACTCCTGTTTTAATGCTGTTAGTTCCTCTCCTGCATATAAGTTCCCTATATATTCTTGCCATCTACCCACTTTCCCTACGTTTTCTATAATGACGTTTACTCCTGCGTCCTTTATATTTTTGCTATACGGTTTTATATACCTAAAATTGATTCTAATTAGTTTGTATGCTTCATCTGTGTTTCCTACTTCCATCTTAGTTTGTGCCTTTCTGCACTTTTCATAAATCTATTGTTCTTTAGCTTTCCTACATTTGAGAATGATTTTCCACTTTATGGCTTTGTATCTCTGTTTGCCTGTTTTGTCTGATTTATTTCTGTATTTTTGTTTTTCTTCTATTAAATTTAGGGTTTCCTTTGTTATCTATGGTTTCTTATTTTCTTTTTGTGTATACCACAGAATATCTCTGACCGCCATGTCTAGACTGAATTTAATGTTATTCCATTCTGTTTCTACTTCCTTATTATCAAATATTTTCCCAATATCTTTCAGCAATTCATTTGACTGTTTTTCGAATCTTTCTTGAATATCTTTATCTTTTAGTTTCTCAAAGTCAGAGTGCCCTTTTCCGTTTCTTTTTTTCAAATTTTTAAATTTAAGTGCGGCCTTCATAATTACGATGTTGTGGTCAGTGTCTATATCTGCTTCTGGGTAGCTTCTACAGTCTTTTACTTGATTTCTAAACCGTCGTCGAACAAGAATGTAATCTATTTGATATCTTCCTATATCTCCTGGCATCTTCCACGTATATCGTATTCTACCATGATGTTGAATTAATGTGTTTGGGATCATTAAATCGTTCTTGTCGCAAAATTCTACCAGCCTATTTCTCCTGTCGTTTCTTGTGCCTAAACCAAATAAACCTACTACCGCTTCTTCTTTACCCTCACTTACCACTGCATTGAAATCCCCTGTAATTATTAAAGTTTCATGTCCTTTTACGTATCTTAATATGTCTTCGATATCTTTGTAGATCGCTTCTACCTCTTCGTCACTGTAGCCAGAGGTGGGCATGCATACTTGTATTATTACAGTGTTTACCGATTTAGATTCTAATCTAACCATGAGTACACTTTCGTTCCTTTGTAAGTAATTTTCTACACAGTATCCTATCTTTTTTCGTATAACTATCCCCACATCCAAATTTTCTTCCTCTGCTCTTGTATGAATTAGCCTGAAGTCTCCACTCCAAAAATCCCCTGCCTCTGGCCACCGATTTTTGCTGATCCCTAGTATGTCTGGTGCTAACCTATTCATTTCCATTTTTAGGTTCTCTAGCTTACCTACTTGCTTCATACTTCTAACATTCCACGCTCGAACTCCCAAAATGTTCCCGACTCTTATTCTAGACTTTCTGATCGCATTCTCCAAAGTAGTGCTCTCCCGGAGATCCGAATGAGGGACTATTTTAACTCCGGAATCTTTTACCCTAGAGAATGCCATCATGTTTATTTCAATTTAAGTACGTTGTGTACTTGGGAGATAGAGTTGTGGTTTCCCGTTGCCTTCCACATAGCGGTAGTGTGTCGTAGACTGCCATACCGACAATTTTTTCTTATCATCTCATAAAGAAAAACAAGAATAAACAAATAAAATAGAAATTCTAAACGAAATAATGTAAAACCTACACCTACGGCCAAAAATATATTGCACTAAACCAATACGTAAACTAGAAATCTTATTTTCGAGATTTAAGAGCTGCAAAATGAGGCTAACAAACCAAAGCGTGCCATTAAACTGTTGCTAACATCTATATTGAGAAAGGTAAAATTTTTTTTTTTTTGTGAATGTACTGCAATGTGTTTGTTATAGAATATAATGGAATGTCGACCGGTAACAATTTCCTAAAATGGCAACATTGAGTAGGAAAATTTTTCTATTGCCCGTATTTCATAGGCATACTGTGCTGTGCTCCACACATATGCTTTCAACAGTTTTCTTCTTGTTTCTATGTTTGTTGTCTTTCATCAAAGGCCCTGTTCTTTCTTGTTAGATGCATTTTGGTCCCCTTCTATTGTTTTACAATTATATACCCTATTTCTCCGACATTCAGTTGTTGCGAAGGAGGGTTACGCCCAAGGTTCCGGGTTCGAATCCCGACACGGTCGGCTTGAAAAATGTTAGGCGAGCATTTTTCACAAAAATACACCCTCGTTCGGATGAGAGGTAAAATGGAGGCCCCGTGTGTGAGTGTTGTCACGCACGTTAAAGATCTCTACCTTGCTTGGAACAGCAAGGGTTCGGCAAAAATTTCAAATTTTCCAGCTAAAAAAAACTTGCTTCCTGGCCAATGTAGTATCTTCGGGTGGAGCATTGGAAAATCACATGTAAGGTTGCGAACGGGGGTGAGCAGTCTGGGCCTGCCAAGTTCCCCCAGCACTTGAACATTTACCGATTTAATATTTATATCAATATATCTTTTTGCACAGACAACATTAGTTGCAGATATTTCATAAACAGCACCTGTACTTGTTTATAATAATCATCAGATTTATCTGCGCTTATTTTTTCGTCATTAGGTTTTCCGTATCAAAACTGGTTGGACACTTATCTGCACTTATTCATATAATGAGGTAGCCTACACGGTTCCTTTAAATTCGCACACATCCTGTATACAGCTCGGTTTTCCTTCTATTGTTTTTTAACTTTATGCCGTATTTCACCGAGATTTAGTAAAGGGGGTTAAGTGGCCTGTGGCTGCCAAGATCCCCCAACACTTAGACATTTGCCGAATTAATAGTTCTCCAGTAAATTCTTTAACACAATTAACATTATTCAAGAATATTGCCCAACCAATACTTGTCGTTGCTTATATTATTAATCATCATGTTTAAGTACAGTTACTTTTATCGTCATCAATTTATCCATCTTGGGACTGGTTGGATGTGTACCTCCATTGACTTCTATTCTGAGCTAGTCTACACATTTCCCTGAAATTCCTACAGCCTACATCTTTCACTATCTGTATGCAGTAGTCTAACCTAGGTCTACCTCTACTTCTCTTTCTTTCTATCTCTTCTTCTAATATTTTCCGCACTATTCCCTCATGCTGTAGTATGTGGCCCATTTTCCTATCTCTCCTATTTTTTACGGTTTTCCACATATTTCTTCCTTCCCCTACCATTTTTAGTTCCTCTTCGTTCTTAACTTTGTCTGTCCATGATATCTTCATCATACGTCTGTAGCACCACATTTCAAAGGCTTTTACCTTTATCTTGTCCGCTTCTCCTACTGTCCAGGCTTCACAGCCGTACAGTGCTGTGCTCCACACATATGTTTTAAGTAATCTTATCCTTGTTTCTATGTTTGTTGTCTTTGAACACAGTATTTGCTTTTTCTTGTTAAATGTAGCACGACCTTGTGCTAATCTTTGTTTTATATCTTTTGCGCCTTTCCCATCTTGCGTTATTTGGCTTCCTAGGTAGCAGAAAACCTTAACCTCTCGTCAGTTCTTGTTACATATTTGTATTCTTGTTTTTGATTTATTTCCCCTCCTTTGCATACCAATACTTTAGTTTTAGTTTTGTTAATTTCCATACCATATCTCTCTGTTAGAACCGGTTTCATTTCATTAAGATGCTAATACCGCTATATCATCTGCAAATCGAAGCATATCAATTTTTTGTCCCTGCATAGTAATTCCAAATGTTTTCCTGCATTTGACAGTATTTGTTGCCTCTTCAATGTACAAGTTAAAAATTAATGGGGATAGGGCACATTCCTGTCTCACCCCTTTCCTAATATTTACTTCTCTACGTTCCTGCTCTAATTCTATTACTGCTGTTTGCTGTTTGTATAAGCTATGTACTATTCGTCTATCCATATAACCCATTCCAATTTTTTTGAGTATTTCAAACATTTTTTTCCATTTTACATTGCCAAATGCTTTTTACAGATCTACAAACCTTATATACACGCTTTCCTCTATTTCTATTGTTTTCTCCATTATCACCCTCAGAGCTAAAATAACCTTTAGTGTTCTTCTGTTTTGCCTAAACCCAAATTGATCTTCTCCTAGTATTTTTTCAGCTTGTTTTTCCATTCGTCTTTGTACAATTCTAGTTATTGTTTTTGATACGTGTGCTGTCAAACCTGTTGTTCGAAAATTTTCACCGCGCCTCTCTTTTTTGGTATAGTTACTATGATGTTACGTTTCAAATCTTTGGGTATCTCGCCTGTCTAATACATATAGCTTACAAGTTGGAAGAGACGTTTTGTTACTGCTTGTCCAGCGGCTTTTAGAGTTTCTGCTTGCATCTTATCTGTGCCCGGCGCCTTGCTATTTTTCAGACCATTTAATGTTAATTCAAACTCATCTTTAAGTATAGGATATCCCAAGTCATCATTTTCAATGTCTGATTCCTGTTCTAATGCAGTTAGTTCCTTTCCTGCGTATAAATTCCCTATATATTTTTGCCATCTTCCAACTTTCTTTACATTTTCTATAATGACGTTTCCTCCGGCGTTCCTTATATTTTTACTATACAGTTTTATAGCCCTAAAATTGATTCTAATTAGTTTGTATGCTTCATCTGTCTGTCCTACTTCCGTCTTGGTTTGTACCTCGTTGCACTTTTCATCAATCCATTGTTCTTTAGCCTTCCTGCATTTGCGAATAATTTTCCATTTTATGGCTTTGTATTTCTGTTTTCCTGTTTCGTCCAATTTATTTTTGTATTTTCGTCTTTCTTCTATTAAATTCAGGATATTTTTTGTTATCCAGAATATCTCTGGCCGCCATGTCTAAGCTGGATTTAATGTTATAGGTACCATTCTGTTTCTACTTCCTTAGCATCACATATTTTCCCGATATCTTTGAGCAATTCATTTGACTTTTTTTCGAATCTTTCTTGAATATCTTTATCTTTTAGTTTCTCTAAGTCCAAGTGCTTTCTTCCGTTTCTTTTTTTTTTCTAATTTTTTAATTTGAGTGCGGCCTTCATAATTACGATGTTGTGGTCAGTGTCTATATCTGCTTCTGGGTAGCTTCTACAGTCTTTTACTTGATTCCTAAACCATTGTCTAACAAGAATTTAATCTATTTGATATCTTCCTATATCTCCTGGCATCTTCCACGTATATCGTCTTCTAGCATGATGTTGAAATAATGTGTTTGTGATGATTAAATTGTTCTTGTCGCAAAATTCTACCAGTCTATTTCCCCTGTCGTTTCTCGTGCCTAAACCAAATAAACCTACTACTGCTCCTTCCTTACCCACACCTACCACTGCATTAAAATCCCCCGTAATTATTAAATTTTCATTTTCATTTACGTATCTTAATATGTCTTCGATATCTTTGTAGATCGCTTCTACCTATTTGTCACTGTAGCTAGAGGTGGGCATGTATAATTGTATTATTACTGTGTTTATTGGTTTAGATTCAAATCTAACCATGAGTACTCTTTTGTTCTTTTGTAAATAATTTTCTACACAGTATTCTATCTTTCTCCGCATAACTATCCCTACACCCAAATTTCCTTCCTCTGCTCCTGTATGAATTACCCTGAAGTCTCCACTCCAAAAATCCCCCGCCTCTGGCCACCAAACTTCGCTGATCCCTACTATGTCTAGTGCTAACCTATTCATTTTGATTTTTAGGTTCTCTAGCTTACCTACTTCCTTCATGCTTCTAACATACCACAGTCCGACTTGCAAAATGTTCCTGATTCTTATTCTGAACTTTCCGATCGCATCCTCCGAAGTAGTCCCTTCTCGGAGATCCGAATGGGGGACTATTTAAACTTCGGAATCTTTTACCCTAGAGAATGCTATCATTTTGTTATAATTTAGGTACGTTGTGTACTTGGGAGGTAATGTGGTGGTTTCTCGTTGCCTTCCCCATCGCGGTAACGTGTTTTAGACTGCCATACCGACCCCTATAGTCTCTACCAATCTAAGTACCGAAAAAGCCGCTGTCCTCTTTCGGGGACCTGTCTTAGTCTGGTTCGTCACTAACGATTCTACTAGTTTGGTTGGACCTGTAGTTTGGCTCATTAGAACACACAAGCCCTTTCACCTGTTCTAGTAATCTAGAAGTTCGGCAAGGTGCAGGTCCATTCGAAATGGTTATGCCATGCATTAGCAAGAAATTTAATAAATCTCTTTACAGGAGTACCATTTGGAAGCACGTACCGAATAACCACCGTCAATTGATCAACATGACTAATATTCGGGATGGAACCAATTACTGTAGAATAATATTTAGCGCACTTAATTTGCTCCATAATAATTTCTAGCGCATTTTTTTTGCATTAGGTTTAACACTTCATTGTATATATTTTTTGATAAATAAGAAGTGTTGTCAATTCCTTTGTTGACACAACGAGTAATATGTTCCTTTAGGAACGGATCATACTGAGCCAATAATTCAAGAATGCCTAAATAATTTCCGTTGCTATTGGTCCTAAAAACTTCATGACTTCCCCGAAAAAAGAAATTTAACTACGTCAACAACTCTATGAAAAACCGATTTCCAGTATTCGCTTTTATTTAAACATTGTTTATGTAGGGCTGTATCTATTTTTCCAAGAAAAGTGCTTCTTGAAGTAAAATTTTTAATATTGGTACGATGGTCAATGGAACGTTCTTGTTCACTCACTCTAAACTGATTTTTCCAAGCATTAAAACCACTTGTGAAAGCATTTGTAGCTTGGAAAATAACAAACAAGGTACACAATAAATCATTACCTTAGGATTTAAATATATAGCTCATTCTTGTCTTATTTCCGTATCGCTGATATGAGTTCTATAAAATATATTTCTTGTAATGTATCGATTAGTTTTTCATACGTACGCTTGAAAGTAGTTATATTTAATTCCTCAAACATTTGTGGCGATGGTAAATTTTAATAATTACATCTATTTCTGAATCAGTTATAAAATGCAACATACTTGGATCCAATTCAAATGCTTCAAAATTAGTATTGAAATTTGTGTTAATGTCGTTTTCTTCATATCTGTCATCTACAAGTTGTTTTTGGAAATCGACTTTTGATTAGTTTCAACAACAACGTTATTGCAATTTTCATTAGCCATACTCTGTGATGACGGTGTCTCTAACTCTTGTGGGTTGACTTGTTTATCAGCAGCACACTAACACTAACGCGATCACATTTACTGAAACTTAAAGACGATGATATTGGTTGAAAAATGCGTTCAATCTTGGAATATTCTTCAAAAGATGTAGGATTTTTCGTCTTTTTCTTTTTCGATTTTTCGACGCTGAGCGCCGCTTGGTTTTTATTCATGTTTGTAAAGTAGGTTTTAAAAATATTTACCCCCTTATAATTTAACGGTACCAGAATAGTTTGTGAGCTGGACTATCACTTTTATATTTAGTAGTATTGAAGCCATGCATGAGTGATGACTAATTTCCGGTGGCAGGTAACCGCATCTGTTAAGATTTGGTGGTTGTAAACAGGGGTGGGAAACATTGCTGAAATATGAATTATAGTAGAAACTAGACAGTGTTCATTTTATGTACCGTAATTTTTCAGTAACCTAAGAGTGTGTTTTGCATGTAATTATTATTTAAATTTAAATTTTTATAAGTGAGATATCTCACAGATTGATTCAATCAATCATTAGGTCTTCAGTCCTGGAACTAGTTAAACGCGTACCATCATTGTTTCCTATTCTGAACTAACCTACAGATTTTCCTGAAATTTGCACAGTGTGCATCTATCACTATCTGATCTAGGTCTACATCTACCTATTTTTTCCTATCTCTGTTTGTAATATATCCCATACTATTCCCCAAAAATCCCTTAGAACGTATTCTGCCCTTCTATTTCTCTTATCTTTTTCCCCAGATATCCTTGTTCCCCTACTATTTCTATAACCTATTTGTCATTATCTTTGTCTGTCCATGCTATCGCCCTCATACATCTGAAGCACAGCATTTCAAAAGCCTGCTACCGTTTTTCTGTCTGCGTTTCAGACTGCCCGTATTTCATATGCATACTGTGCTGTGCTCCACACATATGCTTTCAACAATTTCTTTCTTGTTCCATGTTTGTTGTCTTTCCTCATAGGCACTGTTCTTTCTTGTTAGATGCCGTTCGGTCACCTTCTATTGTTTTACAATTATATACCCTATTTCTCCGACCTTCAGTGGTTGCGAAGGGAGGTAAGCAGCCTGTGGCTGCCAAGTTCCCCCAACACTTAACCATTTACCGGTTTAATATATTTTCCAATTTAACTTTTCGCACAGTCAACATTAGTTGCAGATATTTCGCAACCAACAACTAGTTGTTTATACTAATCATCAGATTTATCTGCGTTTATTTTTTCGTGATTAGGTTTTCGGTCTCAAAACTGGTTGGACACGTACCTGCACTTATTTATATTCTGAGCTAGCCTACATAGTTCCCTGAAATTCTCACACAGCATGTGTATACAGCTCGTTCCCCTTCTATTGTTTTCTAATTTTATGCCTTATTTCACCGAGATTCAGTGAAGGGGGTTAAGCAACCTGTGGCTACCAAGATCCTCCAACACTTAGATATTTGCCGAAATAATGGTTTTCCAGTAAATCCTTTCACACACTTAACATTATTCGAGAATATTGCCCAACCAATTCTTGTAGTTACTTATAATAATCATCATGTTTAAGCACAGTTATTTTTTCGTCATTAGTTTATCCATCTTGGGATTGGTTGGATGCGTACCTCCATTGATTTCTATTCTGGGCTAGCCTACACATCTCCCTGAAATTCCTGCAGCCTACATCTTTTACTATCTGTGTGCAGTAGTCCTAGATCTGCTTCTTCTTCTCTTTTTTTCTCTGCTTCTAATATATTCCGCACTATTCTCTCATGCCGTAGTATGTGGCCTATCATCCTATCTTTCCTATTTTTTACCGTTTTCCACATATTTCTTTCTTCCCCTACCATTTTTAGTACCTCTTCGTTCTTAACTTTGTCTGTCCATGATATCTTCATCATACGTCTGTAGCCCCACTTTTCAAAGGCTTCTACCTTTTTCTTGTCCGCTTCTCCTACTGTCCAGGCTTCACAGCCGTACAGTGCTGTGCTCCACACATATGTTTTAAGCAATCTTTTCCTTGTTTCTATGTTTGTGGTCTTTGAGCAAAGTAGTTGCTTTTTCTTGTTAAATGTAGCACGACCTTGTGCTAATCTTTGTTTTATATCTTTTGTGCTTTTCCAATCTTGCGTTATTTGGCTTCCTAGGTAACAGAAATCCTTAACCTCTTGTAAGTTCGGGTTACATACTTGTATTCTTGTTTTTGATTTATTTTCCCCACCTTTACATACTAGAACTTTAGTTTTAGTTTTGTTAATTTTCATACCGTATCTCTCTGTTAGAACCGTTTCCATTTCATTAAGAGCCGCTTCTAACTCTTCCTTGCTAGACGCTAATACCGCTATATCATCTGCAAATCTAAGCATATCAATTTTTTGTCCCTGCATAGTAATTCCAAATGTCTTCCTGCATTTGACAGTATTCATTGCCTCTTCAATGTACAAGTTAAAAATCAATGGGGATAGGGCACATCCCTGCCTCACCCCTTTCCTCACAGATTGATTAATCCTGATTAATTTGTTACTATAGATGTCAATCAATTGATACCGAATGCGAATTGACTGCAGTTGTTTAATTAGAATATTTTATACGTAAAGGGTTGGCATTGAAATTCTTTTATTCCATTGTGATCTTTATGTTTTAAATCTATCCTAATTTAATTTATGATATCAGAGTAGACCTTTTTAGTTGAGCCCAGCTGGCATTTTTATCTTTCTGACTCGCTGTTATAGGTTTGCCAATCAACTTATATATATGCTGATATTTTTAAGAACGCTAACCCGGAATCCCCTTCTCTCCTGGCGCCTCTAGGCAATTGCCTATGATACCTAGTCGTAAAACCAGCCCTGGTCGTACCTTTTAGCAATTTTGGAAATAACAATGTAAGTCTACCCAAATGATAAGCCTTTTATAGTGGCGCATCCGGGTTTTAATTGTGGACGGGCTTACAACCGAAATTTATAAAACAATTATTCCTTTTTTCAAACACTCCATATAAATAGTAAACAGTGATGATGTAAAATATAACCAAATACTCGATAACAATAGATTTATAATTTTACGTTCAACGCTGCTTTTTTTGTGCAAAGATATTGAAATTAATCCTCTTATTGTACTTTAGCTTTTAATTCCAATATATGCAAATCTAATAATTTAACTTCATAATTACAATTACATTAGCGCTAGCTGAATCACTATTTCTAGGCACTAATTTAATCTTGGAAATACGAATTAAACACTATTATAACACTAATCTTACGAGTAATATATTTATCTAACACATACATACCACAAAAGCGAATTTATCTTTACATTAATTTATGTACATCAAACATTTATCAGGGCTGACTTCACACCAAAAACTAAACAATGGGGATTTAATATAGGTATAAGAGAATTGCTTTCTCACTAGGTAATAAATGGGATAACGCCCATCTCTAAGGTGTATTGTTTTGCCCACCTCTAGTATTGTTGGCGAAACTGATTTAGCCTAACAAAATTACTTTTGAACACCGTAGCATTTCCTCGGGTTATATTGAGATCCGCCGTTATACGTTGTGCAAGAGAGTATTCTGACAAAACATCAAATAGGTCCCTGCTAGCCTCTTTGTTAATTGCAAACTTCGCCTTGCCGGTATCGCTGTCCACGAATGAACCATTCATAATCTGAACCAGGACTTGGTTTATTTTTCTGGCTCCCAGTATAAATCAAATAAAAAAATATCAAAGGTTTAACATCAACCCAGAATAAACTTGTGTTGAACTTCCAGTGGTAAGTACTCTCATTACCCTACTTACTATTTAAAATATACTTCTTTCAAAGATACGTGCAAATTGTCCTTTGTTATATAAATAATTTCTTTATTGAAATTTTGAATTGATTATACCTTAAAGATATAACTTTTCATAATAAAATTATTAAATACTAAAAACCGAAACTTCGTGAGCGTCTAACCTGTAGCGCTTTATAGTACATTAAAATGCAAAATGCACCCATTTAACTAATATGAAACCTAGTTTCTTATACCCAGCGCTCTCAATGAAAGTTTACACTTCTATAATTAATTATTGATAATTAGAATTTTGCCTTCGTTGATCAAAATGTTTTCTCATCAATTTCCTATTCTGAGCTAACCTACTCATTTTCTTGAAATTTGCACAGTTTGCATCTTTCACTATCTGAGTGCAATAGTCTGATGTAGGTCTACCTCTATCTCTTTTTTTCCTATCTCTGCTTGTAATATTTCCCTTACTATTCTCCAAAAATGCCTTAGAATGTATTCTGTCCTTCTATTTCTCTTATTTTTTTTTTGTTTTCCACATATGCTTTCAGCAATTTTGTTTTGTTTCTATATATGGTGTCTTCGAACACAGCCGCTACTCTTTCTTGTTATATGCAGTTTGGTTTCCCTTCTACCCACTTGTATTTGTTTCTAGACTTATCAGGTTTAAGTACAATTAGTTTTTTGTCATTAGGTTTTTCGTCTTGCAACAGGTTGGACGCCTACCTCCATTGATTTCTATTCTGAGCTAACCTACACAGTTCACTGAAATTCTCACAGCCTAGATACAGATCGGTTCTCCTTCTGTTGTTTTCTAATTATATATCCTATTTTATCCAGGTTCAGTGGTATGTGTAGGGGATTAAGCAGCCTGTGGCTAACATGATTCCCCAACACTTAGGCATTTGCCAAATTAATAGTTTTTCAGTAAATCTTATCGCACAATTAACATTAGTTTAGAATATTGCAAAACCAATACCTGTAGTTGTTTATAATAATCATCACGTTTAAGTACAGTTATTTTTTCGTCATTAAATTTTCCATCTTGGAACTGGTTGGACATGTACCTCCATTGCTTTCTATTCTGAGCTAGCCTACACATTTCCCTGAAATTCTCACAGCCTACATCTTTCACAATCTGTGTGAAATAGTCTAACCTAAGTCCGCCTCTTCTTCTCTTTTTTCCTATCTCTGCTTCTAATATATTCAGCACTATTCCTTTGAGCCAGGCCCGACTCTGGATTTTAATCTAGTTATTTAATATTATATTTTTATTACTTGGTATTGCTTTTCCTCGAGTCCTAACATTGGAATTTGCAGTTTTGTTATAGATAATACGTTATAGTTTAAGTTTGAAAGCCCTGGCTAGCGATTTTAACGGGGAGGGTTGTTTATCTGTCCGCATGTGCGCGAAGGTACGGGGCCGTTACATCTCAACTCTTCCTAGTTGATCCCTACATGAATCTGTTACCTCAGTCATCTTCACATTTATCTCTTTTTCACAGAAGATTCTTACCTCAGTCCTCAATTGTCCCATTTCATGACTCAAACCTATTATACTTCGTTCTTCTTATCCACCCTTGTTTCTACTTCTCCCATTTCTATCGTCAAACTGTTATTAAAATCCGTAAATTCTTTGATTGACTGATCAATCTTTTCGCCTATTTGTGCAAATTTTTAATTTGATTCTTGGCTCAGTTGTTCGAATTTTTTATTGGATTCCTCCCTACTTAATCGCATCTCCTCTAGCATTCTCATCATCAACTCAGTTCCTTGTTCTCCTGATTCTGTTTTCGACTGATCCCTACTACCTCCTGCTTCCTCCATTTCTCGTCCTGTTTTCTCAAATAAGGCACTGTCACTACTTCCTATTTCAACACCTTGGCTCCTTAGCCACTCTTTCCTCTGCGTACGTTTAAATTACACTTACACCCACACTCAAAATATTTACAAAATTTACACTACACTGAACTCTTTCTCGACTCGCCAGTTTTCTGGAATAAAATTTTAATTTTATTTGGAAATCGTGCACGACGTTGGGCGCCATAAAAATGCTCTGACTTGTCGTTGAAATCATGCCCCACAAATTGGACGTCATAAAATTGCTCTGCTTTGTTATTGGAATCAGGCCCTTCACTTTGGGCTGTATAAAAATGCTCTGACTTGCGTAGTTCTATATAACACTTACTGAAAATAATTAAAAACTCCACTAAATTTTACCTAAATAAATTTTTGAGTTCAAGCTTTGATTACGAAGTGTTCTAGTTACGTATCTTCTGAAGATGCTTTCCAAACTGATATGCCACGGCTAGCTCTGCTCACTGCTTTTTCAGAGATACTCACCACAGCTACTCATTCGCTCAACAACCTTTATATATAATAAAAAAAATAATTCTACAAAACATACAACCCTTTTATTCTGACAACATAAATAATAACTTCACACAATCTCAATATTTATAATATTTGTCCACGTTAAACATTTCATACCTCTACTTGGTAATAAAGTCATCAATCAAATATACGCGTGAATTTAAGCTCCTTTACATTCATTGTTTTATTTTAAAGTAGATGGGTATATCCCAGAACCTTAATTTATTTTCCCGTGGTCTATGGTGCGCTCAGTATAAACCTTTTTTATGTGTGCACAAATTTTTGCACTTAAAATCATACAAAAGACCCGTTTACCTCTTACATCTATGAAATATTATACGAGCATTTACAGATTTATAATTTAAAAATTGTCCAATAAAATTAATTTTTGGTTCATAAAATTTTTCACCAAATAAAACTGAAATCACTAATAGTTTAAATAAATCATCACAAGCGCAACAGTTTCAACAAAAAAATTCGTTACCTGGAGAATGTTTCTCTTCTTCCAGATCACCGCCTCTGTAGATACCTTCCAGAATGACTGCACGTACCTGGATCACTCCATGTTGCTGCCTTCCATTGTAAACAGCAATCCCATCTCGAACTCGTTGTTCACCCCAAATCCTCAACAATACCTCTGGACTGCTTTCCGGATCCAAACATAACCTCTTCTTCCAATCAATGTTCACAAGCACCCTCATTCAATTTGTAAATAATTCGCTACTTACAAGTCATTCCGCTTCAAGTATTGCTATAACGATTTATTACGGTTTACTCCGTTTCAACTAGTTGCACCCACTTGTGCATTAAAACACTTGTAAATTGTAAATAGGACTGCACTAGTCACGTGGTTTGTTGAATCTTACAGATATATAATATATAGCAAATATTAAAATTAAAACAGTCTTTAACTAATAAAAATTTTAAGATCTCTAACCTGCGTTTTCCTTGCTTGTCACTGGAATTGTCCCATATTATCTGTGGTCAGCACCCCTTGATTGTTACAGCTCGTTGATTGTCCAGAACGATGTATTAATGGTTGCTTGTATTTTTTTCCTAGGATTTCTGGAGTAACTTTGAGTATCTTCACGTTTATTTTATATTCCCATGTAATAATTTATTTAGACGTATTTTCAAACGTATTATTTAAATACGCATTTAGAGTATTTATTCAGACATACATTTAAATCTTTATTTGGACTTTTTTCCGGACCTTTCTTCGGATCTTTATTCAGACCTTTAATCGGACCCCTAAATAGTTAAATATTAGTATAAAATTTAGTTAATAGTTTCATCTTACGTTTATGCGTAGAACGGCTATTGTCGCACAAATTTGGCACTTGCAATCTTCGCTTTTACTAAATTATTGACTTTTCACAAATTGTCACTGGTACGTAAATTTTTACTTTATATCGACGTGATTCGTGACTTGTTAAAGATGAACTGTCTATTTTCGTGTTTCCTATCATATTTATAAGCTCCACCTTCCAACGTTTTAATCTTTAGAACCTTGGTATTTCTCAAAATTCCCTGGTTTTATTCTTGATGAAATGCTCTGCTGATCACGTAAGCGTTCTGTATATCACAGTATATTCTTAGAATTTCCAAATATCCATTGCAATTTTGTCACGTATTTTATATGTGTGTCGCTTATAGTCCAAAGCTTATCGTATAACGAACCGTCTGTTATTTATTTGTTATTAAAAATATGTTGGATTTCTCCGTAAATGTAATATTCCTGGTCACGTATTCATTTTCTAATAATGACGTATTAGAATGCGTTTACATATTCATGCGTTGCCATTTTTGAGGATGTTCTTAAATAGCGAGAATACTAGTTTGTTTATCTTTACCGATTACGTGTTTATAGTGATGCAATTTGTTGCGTTTAAAATCTTATTTTCACTCGTTTCTTTCCAATTCTGGACTTATAAATTTAACTTAAAACATACTATATGACGTAAACATTATTATTTTAGCTAAATGGTATCGGATTATTGCAAAATGAGCTTTTTTCTTATGTATTAAATTAAATATAATTTATATACAGTGTGCCCGCTATTGACCTTTTGTAAAATAGTCGATTTACTCCTGTAATAATTTTGGTAACAAAGATGGTAGTATACTGAGTATGAAGTCCAAGTAATAATAGTTGTTTTAAAATTCAAAATTTAATTTCTTCTAGCTTAACGTTTCGGCAAAAATTTTTTGTCTTTGTCAAAGCATTTACAATTAGAAGTGTTGAAGTTTAAAACTAATATAGTACAATAGATAAGTCCCTTACTATATAAAATCAATAATTGTCATATTTAAAAAATAGCAAAGTTGTCAAAATTTAAAAATAACATACGATTACGTTGATCAAACATTATTAGTAAAATATATTTAGTAGGAAATAGGAGGTAGATCTCTTAACAAACTAAAACTAATAGGTTGGAAAGTCGGTGTAGTTGTAGTAGATGATGTTGATTTAATGTTTGTGTAATTATCATGTAAGGAAGTTGTTAACGACGTGCATTAGATTTGAAGTGATTTAAACTGTATAGACTAGAATAAATTCTGTCTGAGTTTTGTATATCTTGTTTATTGTTCAAACATTGTTGTTCTTTGTTAATGTGGTAAGATTCTAGAAAGAGTCTGCTTTAGTAATTGGATTCTTTGTCTAATAATTTAGTTTCTTCATTTGCGGGAATATGTTTGGTTATATAAACATGTGTAGCTAGTGCGCACTTGTTGAAATAGATCTTGCTTTGATTATTGTTATTAATATTTTGAAGAGTATTATTATGGAAGCCTGTTGTTAATATCTAAAATGTTGGTGTAGATGAGTTTACGTAAAAATTGTTTGGGGTAACCGTTGTTTTATAGAGTGTTGAATAAAATTCTTTTATTTTTATTTAAAAATTGGGGATCAGAAATCTTTTTGATGCGATGTTTTATGGCATTGATTGTGTTTACTTTATGTTTAAATGAATGGTTGGAGAGAAAATTCAAATATCTACCTGAATTAGTAAGTTTAGTGTAATAGTCAAAGATTAAAATGTTGCCGTTCCTCTGATAACTAAGATATTAAGAAAAGGTATTGTTCTATCTATTTCTGCCTTATTAGTAAATTGTAATTGTCTATCGAAACTGTTAAAAGTGGATATTGTTTCATTGATATGATAGACAATTACAATTCACTAGTAAGACAGAAATAGATAGAACATCACCTTTTTTTGATATCTTAGTTATCAGAGGAATGGGTAACGTTTTAGTCTTTGACAATTATACTAAACTTACTAGTTGAGGTAGATATTTGAATTTTATCTCCAACCATTCATTTAAACATAAAGTTAACACAGTCAATGCTATAAAACATCGCATCGAAAGGATTTCTGATCTCAACTTTTAAATAACAATAAAAGAATTTTATTCAACACTTTATTAAACAATGGTTAGGTACCTCAATTTACGTAAATTCATCTACACAAACACTTTAGGTATTAACAACAACTTTCCTAATAATATTAACAATAATATATCTCAAAATATTAATAACAATAGTCAAAACAGTTGATGTCTAGTATTTAGTAACGTTTTGCTGCACATTGATTGGGGAAACACTAATACCGAGAAACTGAGTAGATTATAGTTTAAATTACCAATTAGTATTAAGAGCAGGTCCAAGACAATAAATTACCCAATATCCGCATTCAGTTTAAACTGTTTAACGATTAATGACACAGAAGTTGTGGAAAATAGATCGAACAAAGATGGTGTACTAAATACATAGAAGTGTTATGTTATAGTCCAAGACATTTTTTTTTTACAAACCCTGGAACACACTTCTCATCAATTTCAGAAGATGTAAACATTAACGATCTAGGGCTGATCGCTACAAATAATGTATCGCCCCGGGTTTTAAGAAAAAAGAACTTCTACATGCAACAAATCTTTACCGTATGCCATAACAGAAGTAAACCTGTCTCAGTTATTTATACTTTATTAAATAAGAAAAGAAAATTAGAATTGAAGGAACAAGATTTAAAAAGAAGAAAGAGAAAGTACGTATCAACGACAATCACATTAAAGCAGCAGTAGGAGTATTTAGTAGAAAAGGAATTCAATATGGGACAATTAAACAAGTGGTTAATATATTGTTCTAAACCCACTGGCAAAATGTTGTTAACGTATATAGTGTTTCTGCGATTACAGTTAATAACCGAGGAACGTATTTCTATGACGGAGAGAAGAATGAGCACAAGAATGAGTATTTTTTAAAGGGATTTTACACAACCCGGTTTACTAAGATGTACGATGCAAGAGAAGAACTCACAAAGCAAAGATATATATTAATTCTCCTTAACGGAATGGATTTCCATTTGCCTGCTTACAGAAGAGCATTTTGCAACATTTAGAACTAATGGTATTGCAACATATAACGGCCACTCACTTTCGAAAGTGGAAGAACTGTCTTTCTTCGAATGTTTGGAAAACATGGAGAATGCATCCTTTACAGGGAAGGAGGTAGAACAAGTGGACGAAATTCTACTGCAGGAAGTATTCTCACTCTCATTATAGTTCCCTCCTATTCCTACTATAATACATCGAAACTACGTAACAAATTTGGAATTTCAAACTTTACTGAATTTGTGCATTTGCTATTTCTTATCAATAGCAAGCTCAAATTATATCACAAAACTACGCTAATTGGCTTTAGGTGTTTGAATAAAAAAATCCCAACCTACGCTTAGATACACATTTTAAATTTTCTGCACATGTTAAATCAATTTATCGTTTCTTCGAAAATATTAATGAATAAAAATCCCGTTGTTTATCAAAGGAAATGCTTTTAAATATTTACAAATATAATATTACAAAATATGGATAAACCTTTTATCATGTATTTATACTGTATGAAAACTGTTATCTACAGTTATACAGTATGCTTTTCAAATTGCTGTGTTACGTACATTTGTGTTACGTAATTTGCATTATATTTTAATAAATGACCATTATCTCGATGTATGAACTTATATGAGTGATACTACATATTTATCTATTTTTATATTTTTCTATTATTGTGAGGGACAAACAGTAACCTCAATTGTATGCTAATAATTTTTATTTTAGGTTTCGTTGTGATAAGTAACTATTCGGTTAATTTAGTTTTGGTTTTTTTGAGGGTTTCGGTATTTTCCTTTCCTTTTAGGGTTATGTTGTTCACAAGATATCGTTGCGTCCTTTGTAATTCACATAGCAGTTCACTTTCACGACCCCTCGTGCACACCGCACTCCACGTGCACGTTGCTTTTTCTTTTGCCAACAGTTAAATTACTAGCAAACGTTTTCTTTAGGAACGTTTATTGTCAGTTCAAATACAATTGAAAATATATATGAAATTAAACATATTTTCGACAATTCTATTTCATTAAGAAATAAGATGTACCACCTTACAGCAAATAATTAAATTAAAAATAAAATTTTATCAAAGCAAAGAAGGAGAAATGGGGGAGAATGAAATAGCCAAACCAAATAAATAAAATCCTTGGGGGTTTGAAATAAATTCTATCCTTGAACACGTATAATTATTTACAATAGTCGAGTAACTTATTCTATAATAAAATATATCAAATACTAGCTATGCGAGAAAAGTAATGAGACTTATATTTTATCTGCCAAAGTTTTATTTTTTTTCAAACAACAATATTATTCCCTTCAAAGTAGTTCCTTTCGGCAGCGGTACACCAGCGGAGTCGTCGTTCCCATTCTTGATAGAAGCGCTGATAGGCTTCAACTGTTAGGGTCTTTAATATGTCGGTTACATTCTTTGGAATGTTCTCTAGCGTCCCCAAATAGCGACCTTTTAAGCAGTGGCGTAACTACGATTTTTGGGCCCCCCCGCAAAAATTTTAAAGTGGGCTCTCTTTAAAATGTATTATTTTTACTGGCTTATATTTAGCCATATTTTTAAATTATAGTACATGTAGAGAAGGAAGCAGTATAGAATTAAATACATATACTATATTAATCAAGTGCTTTATTAATTATAAAACCAAATTACATAAATTCAAACTTATAAGTTAATTAATATTAAATCTACATATTTATACGCCGCACAAAATTATTTACACCTAAAATTTGATACAGTAAAAACCTATGAGCTAGCAGACATTCCAAATCAAATTCAAAATTTTGTTTTTCTTGCATGTTTTGCTGCAAACGCGTTTATTGTATCCTCTATATTCATATTTTTGGCAGTCTCATGTTCTACTGCTAAGAGGGATAAATCGTCTAATCTATCTTGTGAAGTGCGGTTCCTAAGATAATTTTTAATAATTTTAATTTTGAGAAAGATCTCTCCGCACTTGCAACGCTAACGGGTAAAGTTAGGTATAACATTAAGGCTGTTATGGTGTTTGGAAAACTGCTAGAACCTGTAGATTTGGAAAGTACTAGATATTCTAAAAATTGTAAGATACCGTTAACATTTTTAATTCATCACAAATAAGTCTATTATTTTGAGAGTAGTAAGTTCTATACCTATAGCATCATTTAAATCTTTGTAGTAAAATTTTTGCAATTGTTTTGCCTTATATAAAATATCGTCTGCAGTTAAATTCAAAAATACATTAGGTTCTAAGAAATTAAACTTTTCGTTTACATGAAAAAGCGATTTAAAACGATTCGACAGCTGTGAAATTATAATATCCATTACGCGATAAAATACATTTATTTTAAATTTAAATTCTTCATCATTAAATCGATAATCATTGGATAATTCATCGTAATGCTTTTTATTTTTGGTTGCCTTTTTTATAAATTCCGGTTTAATATTCCATTGCCCTGCAACTTTCGCTGCTTCCTCCTTGATGTTGGAATAGTTATTTCTTGTAAGAGAGTTATCTGATTAATATTCGCCTTTTCACTCTGAGCAGTTTGTGAGAGCTTGTTAAGCTCTTCTAGAATTTGACTTAAAAAAACACTTAAAAAATAAAATTAAAACTATCCATGCTAGTTAATATTTGCTTTGCGTCATTTCGTTCATCTGTTTTTTGATATCATAATAATTTTATTAAGAGACATTACTATATCTTTATACCGAATTCTTATGGCAGCTAAAGATTTTACTCGATCCGCCCAACGTGTCGGATTTAAGCGTTTCAATTGTGTGAAATTTTCTTTAAAAACAGAAAGCCAATT
Source organism: Platerodrilus igneus (assembly GCA_036346225.1). NCBI lineage: Eukaryota > Metazoa > Arthropoda > Insecta > Coleoptera > Lycidae > Platerodrilus > Platerodrilus igneus. Next base: position 1,452,364 of record JARFIW010001293.1, on the reverse strand, counting down.
CCATCTTACTATACTATTAGCAAAAATGTATATATGTTTTCTAAAAGTAGAAAAACGATTCTATTTCTTTTATACCTTTAACGGCATCATTTATGACTAGATTTAAGTTATGGGCACTACAGTGCATATATAAGGCTGCAGGCTCTATGTTTAAAATTCTCTTTGCACGCCAGAATACGTACCGCTCATAACGTTAGCTCCATCGTAGCCCTGCCCTCTACATTTATTTATATCTAATTGCATGTTGGTTAAATTGCTTAATATAGTATTACATAGTCCTTCAGCAGATTGGGACTCTACTTTTGTAAAACCCACAAAAGTTTCACAAATATCTATTTTGGTTACCTCTCCCAAGCTGTCTTTTTAAAATCAATATATCTTACAATTTTACTTAATTGATCAATCTTAGTTATATCCTGTGTAGTGTCTATTATGATTGAGAAAAAGGAGCGGATCTAATTTTATTTAATAAAATATTTTTAAGTGTGCGCTTAAAGTATTAATAATATCGTTTTGAATTTTTGGGAAAGATATTTAATTGAACCTTTGGGTCGTTCAAGCACTTTTTGTAATATAGGATCATAGTTACTAATTAAATGAACTAAACTTAAGAAATTACCGTTGTAACTGTCTTTTGAATCAGAAAAACTTTCTCTATGTCCTCGAAATGACAGCATGCGCTGGGATAGTGTTAAAGTAACATTGAAAAGTCTGTGTAAAACATTTTTCCAAAATTCAGTTTCTTGTTTTAATAGTAGAGTATCTTTCTTATCTATGGTATAATTTTTTTCCACATATCGTAAATAAAACAACAAGTTAAATGAGATTGAGCAAGCAAATGCTCTTTAATTTTTTTTGATAAACCCTGCCAATCATTAATTCCGGTCGTCCAACTTGACCTTACTGAAGCAAACAGCCAACATGGTTGACAATAAACACAATTCTTTAATTTAGAATAACACAACCACCCATTTGAATTGTGTGGTAAGTTTAACGTATTGCTTTTATTTTCGCTTGCAGTTATTAAGTAATAATAGTGAACTGAAAAACTTCTATTTTTATTATCTTTAGGAAACGCACCATCTGGTCTACACAATCCGTAATTAATTATTTCTTTTCTTAAATTGTCATGTTGTAAAACATTGATTTTTAAAAATGTGCAAAATCGGTTGGATATTCTTTCGTCAGATCCATAGATAGTTCATTAAGTGAAAAGTACTACTCACATTTACCTCTGTAATTGTAGTGGTATCTAGTTCCAAATTTCTATCGCGGCCGTCATTATGTGATGTACTTGCGCCCTGGGTGAGAGTTTTAAAATTGTTGACGACTGCTGTTCGTCTGTAGCGGAACTAGTAGATGCTACTGTCGAAAGCCCAATTTCTTTCATAGATTGTTCTTGTTTTTCGGACTCTTTAGAAGTAAAAAAGGAACTTATTTTTGGAATCTTGCTCTTTGATTCTTCCAATAGTTTCCTTTTCGTTTTTTGCAGCGCCGCTTGTAGTGCTCATTGTATATTATTTCCTGCAATTTTGAATGAAATTAATTATAATGTAATTAGATAAGTAATAATTATTTAAAAGCCTTTTGAAATTACAAATAACACATACATACTTTGCTTTAAATGCTTTAATTAACAAAATATAAATGATTTTTATTGAATGCTTAAAGATTTATTTATATGTATTTCTCAGCGCGACTTCAACTATGATCAAATCAATAGTAGTTTAATAAAAATAGATATAAATACTTACGTTTAAATATGAAAGACCTCCTGTAATACGAACACAACACTATTGAGTAAAACGTACTGGAATGCTTTTTACTTCCTTTCCGTTATATATAATGCAGCTAATGCAAATACGTTGCAACCAGCTGACTAGAAACCACAAAATGAATTTCTTTCTAGTATTATATTTCTAGAAAGCGAAGGTTACTAAGCTACCTGCCATCCTGTGAATCTGTACTGTACAGACAATAGCCCTTTTATTCCTATTTAAAATCCCACAAACCAAACTAACCCTACTATACGTCGTTTAATAATGCTTTACCACTTTATACAACTTATCACTTAAGAATAATATAGACATCTTTGTTATTAAAGTTTACAGTCTCTTTCATCTGTTTATTAACCCTTACAAAATAGGACAGAACGGATAGAAAGAAGAAAGGATGCAGGCTGCAGGTGGTGTTCAGTATTTATCTTAATTATTATTTCTTGTATTTCAGCAGTTCCAAGTAGTAACATCAAGAAAACGTTCGTTAACCTGCGGTTTCTGAATTATCTGCAATATTTTCTTGACCGTTTCTTACCTGCCAAATACGTTGAAGATGAATAAGTTGAGTTTATTATCGTTTGGGCCTTCTTGCACTTGGGGCCCCCCCGCATAGCGGGGGCTGGCAGGGGTGTAGTTACGCCACTGCTTTTAAGATACTTTACAATTTCGGGAAAAGAAAGAAGTCACAATGATTTAGATCAGGTGAATAGCAGGGTTGTGGAACAATAGGAATGCCTTCTGAAGTAAAGAATTCTGTGATGGAAGTGGCTGCGTGACATGGGGCGTTGTCGTGATGCAGATCTACTTGTTTGCAATGTCCCATCTCACTTGATTCACCCTTTTCCTGAGCCTCTCAAAGACATCTTTGTAAAACACTTGGTTGGCAGTTTGTCCTGGAGGAACAAATTTTTTATGCACAATACCCTTACTGTCAAAAAAGCAAATTAGCATTGTTTTGATCTTGGATTTGCTCATTTGAGGTATTTTTGGTCGCAGAGATGTCTTAGTATGCTACTCTGCACTTTGCCATTTTGTCTCAGGATCATATTCAAAAATTCAGGATTCGTCACTTGTGATTACACGACTGAACCATTCAGGGTCATTGGCAATGCTGTCAAGAAGATCAACGCATACGCTTCTTCGATTGTCCTTCTGCTCAGGTTTTTCAGCACCATTTTGGCACAAATCCATCGCATTTGCAAATCTTCAGTCAAAATGTGATGAACGGTGAAAGTATTTATATTTAACAGGTCACCCATCATCCTTATCGTTAAACGTCGGTCTGATTTTACAACAGCACGCACATGTTTGACGTATTTGTCGGTTTTTTGACGTTGAAGGTCTGCCTGAGCGAGGTTCATCTTCCACGTGTTCTCGGCCTTCTAGAAATGATTTGCGCCAATGAAAAGCTTGTGCTCTTGATAAGAAATGCTCCCCATAGACCTGTTTTAACTTTTCAAATGTTACTGTTTGTTAACGCGAGGGGTCTTATAATTCTATATATCGACTTAGTTCAGGCGTTTTCTATTTTTCTATGTGTCGTTCCTACTATTCAAGGAAGTGGATTGTATGCTATTCATTGGACGTGTTAGGTACGCACTATATCACAGGGGTTTATCGATAAAATCACATTCGGATACACTAATGATTTAACTCACTTTACCGAACGAACAACCGTTTCTTATCGATGCCCATGAGTAAGTGTCTATCACTACCCCTTTAGTCCAACTTAATTTCTATCGGCACAAAAGAGGATTATGACAGGACGACTACGAATTTGCAACGACTTAAAATTGACCATGAAAACGTGCGACCAAGAGATCAAACATCCCGCCCACCAAAATAAGTATGAACTAACTTATTTTATATTTAAAAATATTAAGTAACTGTAAACATAGTTTCACTAGAGGATGTTTAACTAACTCTTGGGCTGTTTTGACGGTAGCTACACGAACGACACCAACCCTACCAAGATGAACATCCACTACTCTTCTTAAACGTCACTGTAGAAGGGGGTTTATTTTCTTTCTTTAAGAGGACAAGCGAATCAATAGGCAGGGTAGCGGAATTCCTAAACCGCTTACCTTTCTGTTGCTGCGTGTGCAGGTATTCAGCACTCCATTTTTCCAAAACCCTTGTTGCATTTGCTGCAACAGTTGCCAGCGATTTAAACGAGAGGGATTTATGGATAATAAATCCGGATCTGGTAACACTGAGACTGGTTCAACATTAAGAAAATGACCCGGGGTCAAATACGAAAAATCATGCGGTTTGCAACTCAGTGCGCATAGTGGACGCGAGTTGAGAATCGCTTGGATTTGAATCAATACCGTCGAGAATTCTTCAAACGACAAAATTTGTTTACCGATAATTCTTTTCAAATGGGATTTCACCGATTTAATCCCGGCCTCCTACAATCCCCCAAAATGAGGAGCAGCAGGAGAGTTAAACACAAATTCGATTCCCTCAGCACCTGCTGAATGGTGCATCAATTGGGAGATTTCACGAGAGGCGCCAACAAAATTGGTGCCATTATCACAATGGGTTTGAATACATTTGCCTCTTTGAGCAATAAATTGACATAAAGCATCCAAGAAAGCGTCTGTCGACAAGTTAGACACTAATTCCAAATGGATAGCTTTAGTGCTGAAACAAATAAATAAGCAAATGTACGCTTTCAATGATTTTGCGCCACGACACCGATTTATCGTGACAGAGAAAGGTTCAGCAAAGTCGACTCCCATATGTAAAAACGCCTTACCTGGAGTTAACCTAGAAGCTGGTAAATCCCCCATAGGTGGACATAAAGCCACAGGGTTTACACGAAAACAACGAATGCAGGATTTTAAACATTGCCGAATAGCCCTCTTTGCGTACAAGATCCAATAATTTTGAGTTAATAAAAATTGAGTTGTTCGATTTCCAGGATGTAAATGACTTTTATGACAATCTAATAATTTCAGTCAACCGATGCGACCGAGGAAGCAAAATTTGAAATTTTGCTTCATGCGATAACTCTGAATTACGTAGGCGACCGCCCACCCTCAACAAATCACGACTATCTAGAAACGGACTAAGGCTACGAAGTTGTTTACTAACAAGGTGTCCAGTTTTAATATTTGCATTGTCTTGGGCAAAAACATTTGTTTGAACTCTTTTAATCAATAAATGTACAGCCTCTTGCTGCTGAGATAGGGACAAACCATCAGAATATTTTGAACGCAAATCCGCCGGACATAGAACATTATTAATGAAATGACGAATACATATAATAATCCTACAAAATTTCTGCAGTTTTGAAAATTTATTCAATAACAAATCTAAGAAATTCACAGGCATAACGTCTGGTAACAACAGAGTACGATATTCGACGTCCATCTGAGATGAGTCGATAAGTTTTGGTAGCGAGTGGTCATTTTTCGCTACGACGCACTAACCCTGTCCACCATAATGGATGATGAACCAACTCTGAAGCCAAAAGTCTACGCGAGGCACAATTCGTAGGATTGTCCTGGGACTTACCACGAAGATGGAGGAATACGTTCTTGAATTTGCGAAATGCGATTGCTAACAAATGTCTTCCACTTATCCGAAGAAGGCCGAGTGCAAGACAAAACAACAGTGGAATCTGACTACGCGAAAATACTACTAAATGATAAACTGTCTGTGTAAGTATTTTTGACGAAATCTACTAAATCTGACAAGAGTACGGCAGCACACAATTCGAGACGGGGCAATGAAACGCGATTAGTAGAAGCAGCCTTCGATTTTGCGCATACTAATGGCATGGCAATATTACCTTCTAAATCGAACGAACGAAAATAGACGATAGCTGCATACCGGGCTTCAGACGCATCACAAAACCCATGCAACTCCACCTTTTTAAGATTATTACATACGATGCGACGCGAAATCTCAATATTCGGAACCGCTGGCAATTCGCCCAAAAAGTGTTTCCATTTTTCTATGACTTCCAATCGGCTCTTGTTCCCAACCAAGACCTTAAAGCCAAAGATCTTGAACTAAACGTTTAGCGAAAAGTACTAAAGGCGCCTTCAAACCGAGAGGATCAAAAATTTTTGCGATAGCTGACAAAATATTACGCTTAGTGCAAGTGCGCTCTTTAGCGTTTAAGTTGTATAACAATACATCTGTAAGAGCGCGCGAAGAAATGACAAAATTTTTTATTGAACCACTATCTTTATCTTCAAATGTAATTGCTTCCGAACTCGACAGGGACTTCTTCAAGTTGGACATCACTTCCGGGCGATTACTATTCCATTTTCTTAATTGAAAACCACCACTAGGGCAAATACTATTCAACTCACCAATTAATTGATTAGCAACTTCAATCGAATTGCATCCAGTGACTAAATCATCAACATAGGTATCACTTGCCAATACCGATGACGCGAAAGGAAAATTAATCGATTCTAACTCTAACTCTAACTCTAATTATAGCAATCGATACATTTTCCGGTTTATTAATCTTACTGTATATATAATCCAACCGTTTTATTATAAACCTAGATTCAAGAATAGCTTTATCAATTGATATAACCATATCTGATTAATGAACAATAAAAATTAACGTAAAAATAATGCGTACCTCAATACACTACGACCACTAATTAATCTACGAAATTAAATTATTAATCCACAAATGCAACTAATTACAATGTTTGCTCGACAAAACGTTTAATGTTTCAAAATAAATGCAAACGCAATAACCTTTTTATTATAGTAAGTTGGATGACCCGAGTGGTGTCGACGAACAAGAAGGTAAGAATTTCAAATCCAACCCTAATAAATATATTAGGTATCCGAAATTTCTACAAAGTTTACATAAAGTAAACCGACCGACCATTAATCTTTACAACAAAGAAAAAGGGATGTATTATAAATCTACCGTCATAACCAAATGTTTCTACCATTAAATATGCAAACAAGATATTAGTCTCTTTGTAACACGCCCAAACATATTAACACTACGACAATTATTAAATTAAAGGATTAATGAGGAACGACAGGAATAGGAACTAATTAATTAATCAAATAATTCAGCGTACGAAGGCCATGTTTGTTAACGCAAGGGATCTTATAATTTTATATATCGACTTACTTCAGGTGCTTTCTATTGTTCTATAAGTGTCGTTCCTACTATTCAACGAAATGGACTGTATGCTATTCATTGGACGTGTTACGTACGCACTATCACTGTGTTTTTTAGGGGTTTATCGATAAAATTACATTCGGATACACTAATGACTTAACTCACTTTCCCGAACGAACAACCGATTTTCGATGTCCATGAGCAAGTGTCTATCACTACTTTTTAGTCCAACTTAATTTCCATCGGCACAAAGGAGGTTTATGACAGGATATAACGGGACAAGGGATGACAGCTTTACTATTTGATTTACAACTACGAATTTACAACGACTTAAAATTAACCACTAAAACGTGCGACAAAGAGACCAAACAGTTATACTCGAGGATTCTCCAAGTTTAACACAAAACTTGATGACATAACATTTCTCTAAATTACGCTGTTCCATTTTCCTAACACAACAAACTTCACTAATAGTGCTCTCAAAAATTATGTGTTGCCTGTACGGAGATTAAACTACGACTGAGCATATAGAAAGGATGAACGCACAGGTCTAAACAAGTAGAACAACACAGCGTTGCCAGATCGTTCGAATGTTGTCAGTCTCATTACTTTGCTCACAAACCTCGTGTACTTGATACACATTGAATGATTTCAATTTACATAATAATAATATTTATAAATGACTCTCTTTGTTCAAACTTGAAGAAAGTCTACATAAAATAATCTATATTATTTTGCCGTTTGACGTTTTAAATGTTATAAAATGGCAAGCCATATTCAAATTAATCTAATAATAAATTTTCTGTTATTTCATACTTTGAACAATCAGTTATGGGCAATGAAGATCATAGATGAAATACAGCTATCCTACTCTGAGGGCAGCGCTAATGTCATGAGTATGTTGTAAACCAGTCACTAGTGACGTATACAAGAAAAAACAATTGACTAGTACACTTTAAACATTGTCGAGGTTCAAAATATACTTTTGTTGTCATTTGTCCATGATTAAAGTATCACAAAATTTATCTTCATCAAATTTCAAGACCAAAGATCCACATCCAAAATGTGCACCAAAAATCTGTTTAAAAGTAAGAGTCCTTAACAGTTATTCTTTAATGAACTTTTATTTAAAAAAAAGTTCTGTAAGAAATTGCGTAAGAATAGCGTAAAGTTTTGTAGAAGTCGCTTGAAAAAATTCTGCTACATTTTCAAACACGGAGTTCCAACAAGCTTTCTGTGCTTTGTGTGAAAACGCGCGCAGTCAGTACGTGCATATGAATTTATACCATCATTCCTAAGTCAGTACGAACAATATTTCTAACCATACGGTTACTAAAATGTATCAAGAAGATTAATTCTTCGATCATGACTAAAGTAGGAATCTTGCTTAATTATACATACGTGAAATTAAATAAACATGAGATTTGTTCGATATGTTTCATATCAATAATTCTATATAAAAATAATTTTTTTTTGGAAACTACAGAACCATACTTCTTTGGAATCGAAGATTGGAATAAAATTGTTAAAGATTATATCAAGTAGTTTCAAGCTAAAGGGATTGAACCTTCTATAAGTTTTAAGTTTGTCACAAGGAATTCGATTTAGATTTTTACCAATTCTCAGAAGGTCCGAATCGCATCCTACAAATTTTATCATGTCATGTACAAATGCTAAATCTTGTATTCCATGCATTAATATGAAAAACACCAACGTTCCAAGGAAATTTCTTCGCATATACTTGCTTTGTATGACAAAGTTTGAATATATTTCAGGTATTTATGTAAACTTTCTGTTTTATGAAGGAAACGTTCGAATTAACTTAATAATCATTGAATAGAATAACAATGACTGGAAGTTGAATTATGCTGTTATTAATTTAAATAATGGAATTTGGGTTGTATAATTTTGAACATATTCCCCCATATTTTTACATAAAATTAAAATGGTAAAATGTAATCAACTTATATGATTTATTTTTAATAATTTTTAAGCTTGGCGCTTTTACTTCAGGATTTTAATTTACAAGTGCTATTGATAATTAGATTATATAACAATCCTATTACAAATAAATGACGTTACGATTTATAGTAGTGTAACGTTTGACGAACACATACCTACAGCCATATTATATTTTGTTATTTGCTGTAAGATTTTGGAGAAAATATCGATCAAAATTTGAAATTTAGTAAAAACAAGTATTGATGCTGGCAGTGCGTCTGTTTGAAAGGACCATTCGCGAAGGAATCTTATTGCGAGATGCCTGAGGAACGATAGCATTTTTATGCAGTACAGAAAGACTAGGTTGATGATTTTGAGATAGTATTAGGTTCATGACACCTCTGTAACTCACTTCAATTTACACGTCTTTATTCGGTCCAATACAAGTCTAATTATTCATAAATATTTACAAAAAGTGGTTAATTTACCAAAATTACACCACAAAGATCGTTGACGATAGTAACAAACAATAATTATTATACTACGGTCTTTCTTAAATCGACAAGTACACTATATTTATAACTAATCCAACTACGTACGTTGCATTATATTGATGTGATAAAATTATTTACACAAGAACAAATCGTCTAACTATTACGAAGTAAAAAGACACTATGTGTATTGATAGTAACATCTTTATCAACCAATTATTTCATATCACTGGTGGATTAAAACACCGACTGACTTCCTGTCGGATTGTATGGTTTATATGCCTACAATGCATACAATGCTATTTTAAGATGTATTAGAACATACCCGTACTTTTGTCCGCTTTCAATGGTTTCTTCAAACATATCCTTGTAGCTGTCAATCATAGGATTGTTCACTTAATAACTTTATGCTCCTTAGATTAATATACATTGGGATAACTCGGCGTCAGTACATAAAATCGTGCTGAATAACTGTTTGAATCGATCTCAGCAAATGTTGTTGTTGTGCAGTATGTCCCATTTTGGATACCTTTGTAGGATACTAGAGCTATTATCTAAGATGGAGTGTTGTAGTTTCGGTCTTAGTTTGCTACTTTTTGATGAAAGGGAAGATGCCGGTGTAAACATCATCATTGCACATTTAATTTTCAAGTTATAGTACAATATTGAAACCTACCCTTTTCTAAAAGCCTCCGTTATCAGTGAACAAACGAAAAAGATAAATTGTTTACAATATTCATTTTACGTAGAATACTGAAACGTATTCAGTTATTTTACATGATGTCTTGATATTAAGATATTCATCAGCTTTATGATTTTTCAAATGCGATACTACGTTGAATACGATCGCATTTTGTATTGATTCAGCTCACTCTTGGAATTCCGGAAATGTACAGCTAATATTTATTTTAAAAAAATGAGCTCAAAATTTAATTTTTTTAATCATTTGCTTTAATTATAACAACGGACTAATCTCAATTTATTAATAACAAGTACAAGGCACGAAGATAATTAATTCTAATCTTTTTTCTTATTTAGTAAGCGTTTAAATTAGAGCCAGACCAAAAACAGACAAAAAATTGAAACTTAAGTTAATTACCAATTTTTCCCAATCATAATTTCACTGCGACGACCGTTTTTCGCTTGCAACACTATTTTGGTATTCTATTTTTACATTTAGTACTACTATAGGTCTTCTATGAAAAATTTAAACCGAAGCAATTGCCCGCAAAGCTCCTCTAAAAACTGACGCAGTATATTATGTACCACATTCATTAAACCACTACAAGAAAAATCTAAAACAGAAAGGTCAGGAGATTAATTGTGGAGGATATTTAACAGATTCATTGGCACCTATCGATATTTGAAGAATGCCGCGCTATTCACCAAGAATGATTTTAATAGCACTGAGTAGTGTCTCACAGCATTATTTTACTGAAAATCAATGGAATTATAGTGGACGTGTAGCACATTTTCCAGCAGTTTTGGAATAACTTCCTCGAGAATGTATAGGTATCTCGGAACCGAAAGACGCTGGACATACATTCTATAGATGATGCATCGACCTAAGATAAAACATGGGATTCAAATTGAAAGCGTTCTAAGTGGACTGTTTCTAAAATTATACATTGATTTTCAGTCGACAAGAATTTTGGGGGTAACAATTTCTGAACTTGAAAAATAGTATTCATCGCACCAGATGATATGTGTGCCAAAAAATTCGTTTGTACTGATATCTTCTAAATACCAATTGTAGAACAATACTCCACGCCTATCTGGTTCTATTCTTTGTTTTATTATGGCAGATGCTGTTCTTTTTGTTTACATTGACCAACTCGTGTAAGTCTGTTTTTGTATATTTGCAAACTAATTTTTATTGCAAATGTTGATTTTGATCACTCAAACTACTATGGATTACTTGTAGAAACATTTTACGTCTGTTTTTATAGTTGTTATATTCTGTAGCATGATAGTTGCATCTTTCTTTCAAATCTGAAATGAATAAGAAATTCGCATACAATTTGGAATAAAGTCCCGAATGCGTGTTGTTGCGTTATGAATAATAAATTAAAATAAAAATAGATCCATTTAACGCAATATAAACTTTCTAGAGCAATATTTATGCCCCGGTAAAGTTTTCCTGAAAGAAAAATCATTTCAATACTAATTTATTACACTGCAATACATGTTTATGACTTGTGCTTTAGAAATTATAGACGAAAAAATAGCAATATAACGTTTGCCGGTGCCTCTTTGGGGTAAGCTAAATAATTCATCAACAAGTGATGTTCTTTACGTAAGCTAGCCAGAGCAATCTGCTTCGACAAATCTATATTAAGAGCAAGACTGACAAAGAACAAAGAAAAAGAAAAACTTGTAAACTTTAGACTAGTATTTATAAAAGAGTAAGGTGAACAAATAGTCAAGCATTGTAAAGCGCACGATATGCGTTTTGTTTTGTCGAACACTCAGATTGCTCCATTTTCTCATTTGTCGATATGCGGGTAAACCAGAATTTGCTAGAAAGGTTAACACGATTTTTCATGGGAGAAAACACTGTCGTTTCCCAGACAGACAAAAGTGAAAACTATGAGATTTAACTTGGGCGTAGTTTATCAGTTCTTACGAAATTCCGCGCAGACAAGAAAGAAGCAGCAAAGTAAGTAGAAAAAATTGCCTACACGGAATATCGCAACAGAACCAGGGCTAGAATGCCAGAATCAAACTCCAAAAAAATTAGAGTTCGGGCTAGCTCAAAAACGTCTTAGAGTGGGATGGGTGATATAGAATGAAAAAATTGGAAACAGAAAAAAACTATATTACAACCTGCAAGCAAAACGTACAGTTTCAAAAGAATATTTACAAACGTCGAAAACGCGTATTTACGTAATCGTTCGTTACAACGTGATGTACACAAACCGTCAATTTGCATATAGAGTACAGTATAAACCTAAGCATTTTAAAGTATCGAGAATAAAATCTTATTATCTAAATATAAGCATTCTATAACATGTTCCAACCCTAAATATGTACAAGAAATAAAGAAATAATACAGTAGCATCTTTTAAAAATAATACAGTACCATCTACTTCAGGAAGCGCATAAAATTTAAGAACGTAACAATAAAATTTTAAACGGCAAGTTGACGTTAACATTAATTTATAAAGAAAAGTAAATACTAGAAAGTGCTCTAACGCAAGCTTTAAGGATAATGTACATAATCGGTCATGTTGTAAACGTGTATTTGGTAACGTATGGTAGTAGTGGGGTAAGGCTGGTCCTAATTCAAAACCTGTTCACACGTATTTTCCATATGTAAAATACACGTGCATCGTTTTGAATTAAGATCGGCCTTATATACTTTCAATGTAAAATAGTTGTGAAAACATTTCAATGTAAAATAGTTGTGAAAACATGAATTCTTATATACTTTCAAATGTAAAATACTTGTGGGCACGTTTTGAATTAGGATCGGCTTTATATTACTTTTAATGAAACATACTTCAAAACACACGTATGTTGAAAAATGTAAGTGCAGAGAAAAATGTGTGTAGCTGTTTTGAATTCGGTTTTCTAGCGAGAAGTTACACGTGCACCGTTTTGAATTAAAATCGGCCTTATATACTTTTAATGTAAAATATTTGTGAGCATGTTTTGAAGTCAGACCGACTTTATATTACTTTCAATGGAACATACACACTTCAAAACACACGTATGTTGAAAAATGTAAGTGCAGAGAAAATGTGTGTAGATGTTTTGAATTTGGTTTTCTAGTGAGAAGTTATAAAGTATGCCAGATGCAAAATATCGCATTCAAGTCAATTGTGTTTAATTAAAGTGGATTCTGATTTATGTTTAGAGGCTGCAAATACACATGGGCCGGTTTCAATTCAAAATGTGTTCACTCTTGTGATAGGTTGAAAAGTGGGTTGGCAAAGTACGCAGATGGTGGTAATCTGCTATATAAGGAGATTGCTCCTAATATTAATTTAATTAGTCGAAGTTTACTGCATATATTTACATACAAACATGTATATAATTGATATTCAGGGATTTAAATACAAGAAAAACGAGTTTGTGTGCAAAGAAATTGCGGTTTTGGACTTGTTGGAAGGTGTTGTTTGGCATCAAATTTTTAAACTGCCAATGCAGTCTAATTGTTTGAGCCAAGATCATATAAAACTTAACGACTGGGCGACAAGGAATATTCATGGTCTTTCTTGGGATGAATCTTCAACGGCTGGAATGGTGTTATCATATAGAGCGCTTTATTTGAAGCAAATTATCCGACCCGGTGAAGAAGCATTTGTGAAGGGTCTAGAAAAGAAGAAATTGATCGAAACCTATCTAATGCAATACGTTGTAACTGATATGCTTGCACTAGGTTGTCCTAAGCTATCGGAGTTAAAAATCAACAACCGTTTAAAATATAACATTCATTGTTGTAGACACAGCAATAATAATCTGCAATGTGCAAAACAAAATACCTTGTTATTAAAAGAATGGCTTGATAATAATAAAAAACAATAGAAAGATTGTGTCTGTATTATTTATTTTAATATAATTTTACAATGTTAGCCGAAGCAAATTATCCGACCCGGTGAAGAAGTATGTGTGAAGGGTCTAGAAAAGAAGAAATGGATGGAAACCTATCTATTGCAAAATGTTATAGGCACGGCAATAATAGTCTGCAATGTGCAAAACAAAATACTTTGTTACTAAAAGAATGGTTTGATAATAATAAAAAACAATAGAAAAGATTGTGTCTGTATTATTATTGTAGTCAGTAAGAAATCTTTAATGCTGATGTCTGCAGAAGAAAACAATTAAACTCAGACAGCACGAATGGGACTCTCAACCCTGAAAGCAATTATAATTGATCAACGCAATAGCTCTTTACTGGTTTTACAACATTTAACAAATTGTACAGATATCTCGAAAAATTTGCCAAAGATAGACATACAGATAGAAAGATAGACAGACTGACTGCACCAATTTTCTCATTCTCGCTTTTAAAGAATAACAAGTCGTAGTTATTAAATCGCGAACTCGTTTATCTGCAAGTAATATATAAACGAGGAAATTTATGAAATGCTCCAACTTCAAAAAAACTAGAAATAAATCTATTGAAATATATGCTAACGTTGCAATTGGTGGATCTGCTCACGGAGTAAACAATTTTTTCCAGCACTTTATTTGGATTGACTATAAACTACTCAATAATTTTAACCTAACCACTATCATTATTCTTTCCTGACAAGGGCAATTTTAAAAAAAGTTTTCATTTTTGATTTGTTCTATAGAACACAACTACTACTTGACAATAAAGATTGAGCGATTATCACACACATATCTTGAGTATATATAAAGATATTAAACAACACGAACAGCAGAAAATTCAACCCATGTCAGACAGCTTTTTTTCTTGTCAACGATGGTCTAGTCTAATGCTTCTTCATCATTTACATTTCCATAGTTACGTACTGAAGGCAACTCTGCAAGTTTAGGTCACATGCATTTCTAATTTCAATTGCAAAAAATATGAAAGCATCTATTTGAAATGCATTTCTAACTTTAATCGCAAAAAATGAGAGCATCTATTCGAAATATGCACTCAGATTAAAAGTCAAAAATTATTTTACACCGTTTTGTAAACTGAGATTACGTAGTTATTAAATCGGGAGTAATGTGAAATGAAACACACAATGTATTTTTCTTTATTGTAATTTATAAAATATATATATATATATATATATATATATATATATATATATATAATGTTATGTACTCTAGAAATAACATACTATAATTCACTTAAGTTCCCAAATATAAAGAACAGTTCTAACTCACTCCAACTCTGAACGGTAAAAAATATTGCATTATCAGTTCTATGAGGGCTGTCTTCTTCATCTTTGACGCGCGGTCGTTTCTGGTTGTTCTTCTTCTTCGTGTTCACTAAAAAAGATTCAAATGAATATTAGATCAAGTAAACGCATTAAGAAAATTAAATCTATATATTAAGCTAACGAATACATACTCTGTATTGGTGTCATCAGGTCGTACGTTGCAATTGGTGGATCTGCTCACGGCGTCAACGATTTTTTTTCTCCAGTACTTAATTTCGATTGACTATATACTACTCAATAATTTTAACTCAATCACTATCATTATTCTTTTCTGACTAGGACAATTTAAAAAAAAGGTTTTCATTTTTGATTTGTTCTATAGAACACACAACTACAACTTGGCAATAAAGATTGAACGATTATCACACACACATATCTTAAGTATATAAGGATATTAAACAACAAGAACAGCAGAGAATTCAACCCATGTAAGCAAGAATTTAATGCTAAGGTATTGTCTAGATAGCAATTGTAGAAATATGAAATCTATAGAAAATTTAATAAAGCCAGTCATGTATAAATTTTTTTAATGCTGAAATCCACAGAAAAATAAAAAGCGAGAAATTTAATGCTAACATCAGCAGAATAATAAATAAATCCACTTAGTCAGCATTAATGGAAGGCCGGTCTGGCTTCGAAACGGTGCACGCGTATATACCATATTTTAAAATTAAAGTTGTCAATTGCAAAACAAAAAAAATAAATTTTACCTAGAAATCATTTGAAATATTTACCTTTTTTTCAGTACAACTGAAAGAACTTGACTTTTATACATTTTTTAATCGATATCATAGACTTTTTTCTATACTGTTGGTAAAATTTACGTGAAGTATTTATATTAAATAATAAACTGACCTGTTAGAAAAAATTAAAGAATTTGCATTGTTTTCTGAAAAAAAAATTGCATACTTTTTTCAGTACAACTGAAAGAACTTGACTTTTATACATTTTTTTAATCGATATCAGACTGTACAGAAACAGCGGTGCACGTGTATTTTACATATGGAAAATACGTGTGAACACGTTTTGAATTAGGACCGGCCTTACCCCACTACTTATGGTCTGCAACTTATTGTGAAATCAACCAAAAAAAAGAAGTGTCTATCTTCCAAAACAGCAACACATCTAAGCCAACAGAAAAATTCGCTGAACCAGCTATCTTTTCTCCGGTACCATCTTACGGTGAGAAAATGTGGCTGCATTTGTCTACGACTGGGCGCTGAAACCACCAACTCGACTATAGTAGCACAAAACGCATTTTAAAAGCGCAATTTCATAACCGTTGTATAACAAAAAAATCGTATGAGTAAAAGCGACGAAATAAGTAAGAGAGCTTTTTCAAAGTTGGATTTTTATTTACACAACTTCAAAACTATGGAAAAAATAACATAAAACTATTCCTAGCAATAGAATGTTAAATATTCTTCGGGAGCAAGCAAAAATATATATTCCAAACGACGGCGAAACATTCCTAGAATACAAACAATAACAATGGCAAAATACGATAGTTAATTGTATTGAATTTTGTTGTTCGCATGGGAAACCAAAATACATTTTAAAACATCTAAGCGATTATGCAACTGGCTATACGGCCAAGGAAAATCAGTTGCCTGACTTTTAGGAAAGAATAGAGATTTGTATTATTATCGATCCACGTTACGAAGCTACCAAAAACGACTTAATTAGCAGACCGATTTTATTACCCATAAAACTTGAGCGAGCTCGAACGCCTGCCAATAATAAAATAGAATTTCACATTAACCGAACAAGAAAACAACCCAATTAAAGTATTTAACGAGCGAGAAGCGTTACAAAGAACCTATTAGAAGTAAAATGTTTACTACCTTTAACTAATAGCTATTGGAAATAACAAGCGGCTGTTAGAATGTGTTACAAGGAATTGCTAAGGCGAGCTGTTTAACGATCAGCAAACATTTCAAAGAAGTTATAAACTGTTTTAGGATATAATCCACGTAATGAGGGAGATTTTTATATAAGAAAGTTTAATACGTATTTGTTAAGCTTGTATAATTTGAGAATAACTAACAACGGTTTAGATTAGCACTTTTAATTAAGGTAGTTGCAGTTTAATGAAGAATCGCTCTATTTCAAAAAGTTAACATAACACAATATTTTGATTACTTGAAGAAAGTTTTCCATCACATCGCAGTAGTGCATTTAGTGACGAATCACCGCCACATTTCCACCAGCATCCACATTTCCACACACATCTGGACCAAATAGTTTTCTTCGACTAACCATTTTTCATCTTTCGAGATAAACCTATCTTAAATTTTTCATCTTTTGAGATAAATGAGCATCCACATTTCCACACACGAGATAAACCTATTTTTAAGATTTTTTACCGCTAACATTCTGGACCAAATAGTTTTCTTCGACTAACCATTTTTCATCTTTCGAGATAAACCTATCTTGTTTGGTATCAATTAATATTAGAATTTTCTCAGCTACCCAAATCTCTTTAAATTTTTTAGATAGCATCACCCCCAAGGGAGCTACCCTGATTTTAAGATTTGCAGCGAATTCTGACCAGCCTTAAACATTTTTTTTATACATGCGATACATCTTGAATTTTAAGTTTTTTAATAGCGATTCTTATAAATTTTTATCATGCACATCTTGTTAGTCTAGAATTTTAAACTGAAATCTGCAAACAGAAATCAACCACTATTTACACACATTTAAATTAAAATGTGCAAGTCATATTACGAAATCTAAAACATTCAAAGTTTTATTAAACAATTTTTTACAATACAGTTTAATTTTGAAAGAAATCAATATTTCTAAATACATATTTACAATTTTTTATTCTTAAATAAAAAATCTAGAAATTTGTATAAAGACATTAATATTATTTCAAATCATGTTTTCCAAAGACAAAAAGTCATGTTAACAAATTAATTGAATGTTCTATTTTCGCTTAAAACCAAATTACATATTTCAATAATTTGGTAGAAGCATTACATTCACATTTTGTATTAAACTATAATTTCACATTAATTCTCTTCATTTTGGTGTAAACCCGTAGAGTTCGCAAATAGATTTTATTCGAACATTTGTATCTTTCATTTATTAATCGAATAAATTTTTTGCTCCAAAGAAACTCGGAAACCATCGTCGGTTATTATGCGATAAGTACGCTACGTTGTCAAAATAGCTGTTAATATTTCTGACACCATTAATCGTTTGTAGCGGTAAACACATTTATTATGTAAGTACCTTATAGTTTATGCCCATACGTAGTTTTACCATTAGACGCATACTTTACACATAATTCGTGGTTGTTTCGTACAAGACCCTTTAACAGCTAGCGGGGCTGAACGTTTACGGCTTAATGACATACCGTGCTGTTTTTCCTTGTGTCGCTGTAAGCTATTCTCGTAAAAGCGATACCGCAAGACCCACAGTTTAAGTATTTTGCTGCGGACGGATGTATAAGCAACCGTGACGATGTTACACCACGATTTGTTCTGGTGCCGTTTGAGAGCATTTTCCAGGTATAGGAAGCACCGCAAAAGTTGCACTTAAAAACGTTTGCAGATACCATTTTAGTACAAAACAAAACCCGCACTATAGCACTTTGGTTAAACTTGTAAGCGAACCAACTAACTAAAAAGTTTACTCGAGCGTACCTGATTTATGTTCCTTATAGAATGCAAACCGAAGGTTTCCGAAGACACCGAACGATGTTGAGGATTCAGCGGGACTAAATGATGTCATAATCCTCGCTACTCGTCCAATACATTTAGCGCCAAAATGCATGCACCTGGTTCGCTTCGTCGATGGTGCGAATGCCGTTAGTAGAAACACCGGAAAACGTCTTCCATGTTATACGGATCGCGTGCATATTAAAAATCCAAAAGGGTGATAGCACACGCACACAAATTGTGTGCAAGTCGTGCTAGAAGATGCAGTGCTACTATAACCAATTAATAAACACTTGTTACACATGAATACAGAATACTTACTAATAAACAATTTAATTTTAAATAACTTCTACGTCATACTTTAGGAAATGGTAGGCTTGAATATTTTCTAAATGAATCACCAAGCGAAAGTATATGTAGCGGTATTAAAATTAACCATTAATTTCCAATTTTACGACCGTCGTTAATTATAGATTAAAATTTAATTTGTGCACGCTTCTCGTAAACTAACAATGCGTTGTATAATACATGCATACCCTTCGCCGCGCTACTGCTATTCTTGTAATTGCTAGAAAAGTCACTCTCCTTTTACTGTTAGACCGATGCAAAGCACCATTTTTGTATACTTTCTATAGCACATCGCGCACTTTTTCGTCTGATAATTAAATTTTGCTTCTGTAGGCTTTTACACTTTCGCATAGCGGTCGATCGCACGTAATGATTTCTAGATATCGTCCAAATAGAGAATTAGATGCTCGATGTCTGTCAACTTCAATTCCCTCGTAAAGGTAGAAAACTCAGTCAATCATCCATTATACTTCGACCCGCTCCTGTTCTGATAATTTACAAACATTTTTCAAACGACAATGGGCCGAGAATTTTTAAACCTCGAGGGATCTTTAAGTCGTGATCAATTACACATCCGAGTAACCAACATATTTTGCAGCAACTGTATAATACATGCATACCCCTTCTCTGCGCTACTGCTATTCTTGCTAAAAAACACCATTCCATACTTTCTTTATAAGTGTAGCACATCGCGCACTTTTGTCGGATAATTAATTTTTGTTTATGTAGGCTTTACACTTTTGCATATTTAAACATCTAATACGACCGATTAACCACTTTCGATTATTCTAACGGAGACCACGATACACACGCACCGTTCTTTTGATTCCAACGATCCTATGGGCTTCCGCACACTAACACCTGACGTATCTTTCCTACTATTTGTTAAACAAAACTACCGGTATCGCCATTGTAGACGTAAGCAGATGTTTGTGGATGTACGAGAATATGTAACCATATACATTAATTAGTCTAAGCTATTTTATTTAGTCCACGAAAACTACTATTTTCTAAACCACAATTAATAATCGCCTTTATAGGTTTAACATTTCTACCATTACCCAATGACTGGTGCTACGTACATGGAAACTTTAATTTCTTATTGGAAAGAATTCTTATTCTCCCACACTGCAGCGTAGTTGCATGCCTACCCCTTTGAGGTATATGCTCGTTATAGGTTGTAAGACCCTCGGTTTTACTTAACTACAATTCGTGAGACCCTTTAATCTTTTAATCGTATCTTTCTCGCCTACAATACAGTAGGACAACATTACTACCAACAAATTCTACTGGATTAATTAAATACGTCTTTCCTACATTTTTTGTTGACAAGTGTTATATTGTATACGCGGGTAGTCACTTTTAAGATAAATATATTTTGCTAGGTATCAACTAATATTAAATTTTTCTAGGGACCCCAAATCTGTAAACAGATTTTAAATAGGACCACCCCATACAAAGTTATGCGTTTTAAAGACCCAAATCACTAATTTTGCTCATCTTTATTTAACACCATTTTTAAAACCGCTACCCAAGACATATGCCTTAGCCAACCGTTTCCCAAGAAATCTAAAACCGCCGTGTCCCGCGAATACCACGTGGAGATAACACGTCTACTCTGTCAACCAGGATAGAAAGAAAGATTTGGAAGGTGAAGAACTTAAAATTATGGAATTTAAAACTATATATACAATAGATTTACAAAATCTATACAAATATAAACAACTATCTTATATCTTTACGTCCCCATGCGTAGATTGTTGTACTATTAGGAATGATATATTTTGTCATCTTCCTCGATAAACTAATTTTATTAATAAGCTGCGTATGCAAATCGTATTTACCGGATACATACGCCGGCAAGTACTCACCAAATAAAGGTTTGGATGCTTGGTGACTGTTAACATCCGCTTCCCTCGTGTAGCCCAGACACATCCCAGCCCATGAGCACTGCGCATGCACACTGCCCATGCGCGCCCATGCGCGTGCACACCCCGCCCATGCGTTGCCCATGCGCACCCCTCTGTGCGACTGCTATTTCGGGTAACGTCACAGCCTTTATAAATAAAGAACAATGTTATATACTATTATAAAATGTTTATTCTGACATTACATAACAAATTTAAAAATATTTAATGCCAAGCATGGGGTCATTTAAACTTAATTTTAATACAAGTTATAGAAGACAGTCCTTTGTTGTTTGAGTGGTTTATCTAATTTATTCGCAGCTTAAATCGATACGTCTCATCTCCTTCTAATAGTTTGATACAGAGCCGACCGTATGTACCGAAGTTTGCCTCAGTCTTTGATTCCGCCGACAACCAGATCCATTCCTTCGTGTAATTCCAGCTCGCAGCGCACCACTATATCCTGCATACGTATCAGTTGTTGATCTTCTTCTTGTCGGTGAGAATCCCACAGACTGTTGCGTATCCACCACTTTTGGGAATATATGTTATAGGTTAAGACCCGAGGTTCACCAGGCAAATATGGAGCGTGTGGTGTACGCAAACGACATCTTGTTATCTGCCATTTTGATAAATACGTTTTTAGAATAACCTTTTGTATACGGACCATCCTCTTGAACGTTCACATAACTAAAGAGTCTTTCATCGCAACGCAGCCAGCTGTATCTGTCAGACCATCGAATTCTTCCTCATTTTCTCTAATAAGATGTTCAATCAACAGTATTCGCAGTGTCATGTAGTCCGCCTGCATCCATTTTCTAATTCCAGTTGTTCACCAGCAGCACATACAATTTCTTTAGCGTAACGACAGAGTCAATACGCGCGCGTTGTCGCAACAATGTTTCCCCGAATGACTATTTCTTGAAGCGTTGCAGATTGCAAAATATGCACGTAGCACTGTGTAAGATTTTTTTTATCTGATTCATTTCTCCAAATTTACGGTAACAGTTAACTGCCGAGCACACTTTCCCTCGCCTCAGCCCGTCAACCACCATCACCAATACGTACTGTCATGGTAAACAGCAGTTTTGTAGCTGTCCACCTCGCGGGTGACATTGCCTTTAGTAATACATCTTCCACAGTTAAACAGTCACTACACCGACATACTCAACAGTTGTATCGCCCAATCGCAATCTGACCATGTTTTTAACGTAATATTTGATAACGTGCAGTATGACGCGTATATGTTTATATGCCTACAATTTTCTGTAGCCATGAACAATCCCCGCAGTTTATCGTTGTCAACTATAATTACACTTTTTTCATTTTCATAAAGTTATGCGTAGTTAACACCATCTTCTATCTGTTACATCCATGTCAAAGATAGAACATGACTGTTCTATATCTGGTAGTTCCTCCGATAAAGCCAACCATCTGCTGTCCACTTTGTGGAGAGGAATTTGCACCGAGGCTTATCTTTCCTGGCCATCTGTTACCAACCAGGAACAACGGTTATCAGATCCGAAATGCACCACCCTTAGATCCAGCCTGCAGATGCGTCAGGTCAAATTTTAACCAACAAAATGGTGATGCGCAGTCACCAGTCACACCAGTTCGTCGACAACATATGAAACACGTCATTTATATCAACGATTTGCCGGTTTCACTTACCAAGTTGAGAACGTGTCATTTGAGACGCCCAGCCGTTCGTTATTATCGAACCACTGAATACGATCAGCCACGTTTTGTCAACCCACGAAGATGCCGAATACGTCAATTTCCACACGCCCGACAGGTGATGCCCACATCACATGGCGCGACCGCGACAGCGACACATGATACACATGCCATTTACGCGCACGAGTGTTACCCACAGCACACCGCACGAGTTTCCATTAAAAACAGGGGACCCAGGGATAAAGGAAGCCAGGCCGCACCGCGCGCTGACCCAACCTATTAATTTTCCTTTATCTAACCTAGTCCACACTTGTTTTTTAATGGAAAAACTCATTAAAAGCAATTAGTTAATGGGTTTTAACGAGAAAACTCATTAAAAGCAATTAGGTCATATGGTCATGTGGTCATATGGTCATGTGGTCATGTGGTCATGGTCATATGGTCATGTGGTCATATGGCCATGTGGTCATGTGGAGGTAATTTCACCCTATGGGGCAATTTCATCTTAACATCCTACATATATCCGGATATATGTCGATGCGCATCCCTGTCGGCTTAGGTTGATAACAACATATTCGACTATCTTCGGCAATATACGTCCTCACTCTGTAGAATACGTAAGAGAACAATTTTTCGTATTCAATTTAGTATTCGATAGTAGCTAGAACGGTAAACATGAGCGTCTCCAAGGTGATTAACGTTTCAACTTTGGGAATAAAGTGAAACCGGCAAATGAGCGATTTGGATTATGGCTGTTGACAGAAAATATGTGCAACAATAATCTGGAAAAGATATTGGTAATATTTTATGTCGAAGGCGAACAGATGCTGACTGGTGGACTACACACACCAATTACAGAACCATTTTGTGACAATATAATGTTGGTTAAAATTTGCGACCTTTCTGACACCGAACAAGCATCTGCAAACAAAAGGATGTTTATCCTAAAAAGAAATTTGTGGTATTTAACAGCTATCTACGAAGAAAGTTCAACCGATTTGTTTCGCTAGGCATGGTGTTAAAGCTAAGCTTCCGTTTTCTGGAAAGCACTAACAAGATGGGCCAGAGAGTAAAAGAAATTATCGGAAAAAGACCGAATGCATTAATAAAAATTTAAAATCCTATATGTGTTCCATACAAAGTGGAACTAGCAGATGTTAAGTTGGAAACTTTATTGGAGGAACTACCAGATATATTAGACGAAGTCGAAAATATTATTTCTATCTTTTGACATGGATGTAACCCAAGATTTTGCGGGCATATTTAGCAAGATGGAGATGTGTAATTATTTAACTACAAAGCATAACTTTTGCTATAAGGAAAATACGAAGAAAAGTGTAATATTATAGTTGACAACGATAAAACTGATTGTTTAACATGGCTAACAACCAATGCAAGAATTAAGATATACAACAAATTTGTGTGTCAGATAACAAGTCCTGGTGTTAATAAACAACTTGGCAATCATATACTAGATTTTTACGTTGTCCAGATGTACGTTTAAGGGAAACATTTGCGTCTACTTTGGTCAAAGAACATGGTATTACGCGATTGGAAGCGACAATATACAACTGTGCAATTGCTATGTCAGTGTGGAACGAGTGTATACCCTTAAAAGACTGTTTAACCTTATTGGAAGATAGTGTTATACTTCCTAAAGGCGCCAATGTACTCGGTACCACTTGCCAAAATGTGGAGTAGGCTATCGGACA
>JARFIW010001293.1:600000-827818 GCA_036346225.1 Platerodrilus igneus | reverse complement strand
GGACGATGGAGTATCTACTCGTGCGTTTTTCGGCCCGAAAAGTTAAAAAAAGACTTAATAAACAATCAGTGTATCTTCGACCAAGGCACAAACTATACAAATTCAAAGCCGAATATCACGCAAGTGAAAATAGAAAAATTTAAATAATTATTTAGTGACAGAAAGATTTTAAAAGTCGTGATAATTCAAGTGTCAATAAATATAATAGAAGTTGCCATTTACTGTGAAAAACGAAAGTAATAATTGTTAATTAAACCTAATATTAATGTTTAATAATTTAAGACTCTAGGTATCTTTTAATTATCCTCCGAGTATACTCTAAATACCCTCTAAGGATATACTAAGTATCCTCTAAGTATACTCTAAGTATCTTCTAATTATCCTCCAAGTATACTCTAAGTGTCCTCTAAAATATTTTCTAAGTATACTCTAAGCATATTATAAGTCTATTCTAAATATACTCTGGGTAAATCTACATAAACTCAAAGGTAAACGAATTTAAGAAATAAATTTAGGTCTAAACATTGATGGCTTAGAATCGACAGGAAAATTAATCAACAAAGGGTTATACTGGGCGAAATTAAATGGAAACAATCCCGGGGTGCTGATCTACCACATGCAAAGGCAGTTCTAAGAAGTATAAACAAGCAGGGAAAACGCAGGTCAGAGATAAAATATTATTTTTTAGTATAAGGCTTTATTTCAATTTTTAACACTTATAATTTTTATACATTTAAGTATTTAATTTGTGAGGGGTCATCAAAGATCTTCTAAAAATTTATGTAGAGAAAGAAGGTCATTTGAACGTTCAAGAGTGCTTCTAGTAACAAACAGTGGTATTTTTGCTGGCTTTAAGGGAGTTAAGATTTGGGCATAATCAAATAGATATTATTATATTGATTCAGGGGTTAATTTTATAATATTATATTATTTATATATATATATATATATATATATATATATATATAGTATAATATGTACATGTATATTATACTATAAGACTGACCAGTTCATTAATTAATAATGTATATATATATATATATATATATATATATATATATATATATATATATATGTGTGTGTATAATTAGTATTATTTCTTGGACGAAAGTAGGTAAACAACTGATTTGATTGAAATCTTGGGATACACTCGTTCTACCAGATAAAACTACAGCGTCAAATTGTACTTTTTATTCAACGTTTCGGCATTGACTTTATGCCTTCTTCATAGACTGAAAAATTTAATAAAGATTATTACAATTAAATTCAAACAGTGTAGCTATGTACTTACATAAATTACTATGACTTAAACCTGATATAAACTTAACAAACAACACTTATTCATGTCATACAACTTGATTAAATTTTTAAAAAGTAATTACGGCAACACAATTAAAATGTAACATAGTCAATCAGATAAAAATAAATAAATAAATAAAAACACATTCCTACCACAAACATCAACGTTAACTCTATTTACATCAATATTCACAATACATTAAAATTTCACAATTAAAAATTCAGCATAAATTTCAGTATCAGAAAATTTCAAGATTTAAGTTTGTTATCATTTTAATGTGCATCCAAAATTAAAGTCCTTGTAGGATGCCTACTAATTAATATAACAATATATGCAGACCTGAGTCTAGGTACAAAGGGAGCATCTACAACCCCTTTACGTTATTTAACCAGGTTCGTCTAATTGAGCTCAAAGACATACCCAAATTTTCATCAAGAACATAAATACTAAATACTCCTTTCGACTTAAACAAGAAAATTTCACCTTAAAATTAAAAATTTGTTGTTAGTACAACTTCATTACTGTCCATTTTAAGTAAATAAATTATAAAGTTATTCAACACACACGAAAACATCAAAGTTCAAACAAAATAGTATAATTTACCTGAAGGTTACTGCACTCGTAGCTTCAATGTACATCGTCCCTTTTGTTAATCACACCATTCCAACTGGGTTATATTTACGGCTTCTGATTCTCAACGCTTTTAAAATTTTCTCCACCACCATTCATCTAAAGTTGTTTCAGGGCTTTTCCGGAACTCATCTGTGTATATCTGAACCTTGTTTTGTGGATCCAGACACGTTTATGAACCATTTAATTATTAACACCCCCCGAAAAATAGCAAAGAAATTCATGCTTCTTTCACCAATATACGCCAAAACTGCCTACTTTTGTGTATTCATTTTTCGTTGCAAATTTGACAAATTGGTACAGTGATACTAGACTTTATTACCTTGTATCTTCTTTTCTAAGTGCACTAAAGTACCTTCATTGTAGCACGTAAAGAACAAACTGTTTTTAAATCACCAAAATATATGAGCAAACTGTTTAAATTATTTAATCAAAATCGGAAAACTAAAAAGCACTGTTTAACGCATTGAATCAAGTCGAAAATCTAAGAGAGCTTGTTCATATTAACCTGGGTATATATAGAGGTTAGCCTGTCTGTCGGTCTGGTCCCCAAAACGTACAATTCTTCAGAATTTCTCATGCTATGTTTCCATTCCGCAGCCCGGCATGCGATTTTTACGAAATTTGCACTCGCCCCAGTTAAATCTCAGAAATTTCGACACGGCTCGCAACGTCTGGAAATAACTAATTAAATTTTATACAGAAATGTTATTTCTACCTCTCAAGTTTGCCTCTTATTTCCAATCAATCGCAACCCCGTGACGTTGCTCCACTCACGCTTTTTACTATGTCTTGGTCTTGCGCATATTATCTGTCTCTATCTACCCTGTTCTTATTGGTGCAAATTGATATTCTTTATTATCGATTATTTCAGTCCATGTGGACTGTGAAATAACCCACCTTTAGCATTTCCAGTAACTATTAAGCTACGGTTTCTCCAAGATTCTCTATAACCATTTGTTATCTGCCAAATTTACGCAGAATGAGCCTTTTAAAAATACGCAGGTGTTCAAACATAATACTTCTAAATAACACTTCTACGATTTGCATTTTATTGGGTTTTTACAAGTTTTTATAGATATTATATGTTACTAATGGTTCAATTAACTCCAATTAAAATAATACCCTTTAATTTTTAGTGACTCCTAATCAAATATTAATTATTATCTGTACATTTTGTTTAATACCGGTTACTTAAAATTGAGTTAATTAATATAAATTTTGCACGTAATTTTCTATTTGTTTCTTTACTAGGAATAATTAAATTACACGCAGAGCTTTTAATACTGCTTCCTTTTTTTATAGCAAGCGTCTTGTACATAATTTAACTCCTTATTTTTAATGAAACGAATGAATTTTTATGCTTCACGGTTTTTAATAACGCATACCTTTTCCCAAAGCTTCTACACGGTGATTAAAATTATTTGATGTGATTATTTAATTTTCTACCCTGGTCTAAATATGAGTAATATATATATATATATATATATATATATATATATATAAATTATCTATTTCCAGAATGTAGTAGAATAGTAGCGAACATTATGATGCAAGAATTCCCAGAAAATTTCATTAGCGTCTAAAATCGCGGCGTCTATTACATCATAATCTCTTCCACTTATTAGTGACGTGCTGCCACGTCCCACTGTAACACATATACGATTATTGTGGCGTCGCTTACTAATGTGAAAGATAATCAATTTTTATCGGTTATTTTTTGGATTTTATGGGTTTTTGTAATGTTTGAGCTGCTTCTTGGAATAAACGTTTATTTATTAACAGTTCATACGAATTGACGTATTTTTCTCAATTTCTCTCGAAACTTCTGTCTTAATCTCGTCTATTCCAGAAAATTCTCTATTTAATATAAATTTATGTAATGCAATGGGTAATTAATTTAAAATTTAATTGCTTTTTAATGCAAGTGGGGTTGCATTTTATAGAAATATTTTGTTTGACGGTAAAACGTGCTTTAATATTAAAATTAGGGTTTTAAATGCACATTGATTGTAGTTTTTTATGTAAATGCGCAAAGCTAGTACTATTCTATTTACAATACGCCTATATCATACAGGGTGATTATTTATACACGCGCAATTGCATTTTCGCTTGTACATCAACGAATAAAAGTTAGCTTATATTATTCAGGGCGAAACCATAAATTTACGGAAATTTCCGTTTTTTAAGGATTCTTCTATATTTTGGTGGGGTCTATTTGTAGAATTTGAGTTTCAATGACCTCTTGTGACCCCTTATCATGTCAATAATATATATATATATATATATATATATATATATATATTGCTATCATAATAGGGTAGTTTAGGGGTAGGTGAAGTCATGGGCGTCGTAGAATAAATAAAAACAATTTTCACTTTAAGATAGTAAGTAAGTAAGTAGATTTATTGCATAACTCAATATAGGTTAATAAAGTATTAAACAAAATATTATACTATAAAGCAAATTATTAAAATACAGTTAATAATATAATTAGTTTTCATTTCTACAACTTAAAATATATTTTTTTAAATTACTCTTGAATTTTCTTTGAGAAGGCTGATTTGTAACTGATTTTGGTAATGTATTATATATCTTAACGCCATAATGAAATACATTTTTTGTGGTTATCGTTTTATTCTTCTTGTATATATAGTAATTGTCTGCTTGTCTTGTGCTGTAGTTATGTATATCTGACACTTTAATTAAGTTGCTAACCAAGTACGAAGGCAGCAAACCATTTATAATTTTATATATAAAAACCATACTATTATATTTCATTTGTTCCTGAACATTTAAAAATTTAAGGCATTCTAACATTTTACGGACTTTGGCAAATCTGCTACATTTTAATAAACATCTCATTGCACGATTTTGTATCTTTTGCAATCTTTCCAAATCACCTTGGTTTGAGACAAATAAAATGGTGCTGCAATATGTTAGGTGTGGATAAACTATTGCTCTATATAAAGTTATTCGAGCAAAACTTGATAACTTTGCACTAATTCTTCTCAGAAATCCAACCTTTTTGCTTACTTTATTTATAACCATCTGTAGATGCATTTTAAAAGTTAATTTTCGGTCAATTATTACGCCAAGGTATTTAATGTTCTCTACCAGTTCAATATCGGACCCATCTATTTGTACATTCCTATTTTCTGTTTTTATCATTTGATAACTTCTATCATTCGTTAACAACATCCATTTTGTTTTATCAACATTTATCTTTAGCTTATTTCCAACTAAATATTTGCTAATTCTCATTAAGTCACTATTTACAGATTGAATCAGGTTTATTACATTTGCACCTTCAGCATATATTAAATTAAGAAAAGCACACAATTCCAGAAATTATAAGAGTAAAGCGGTCACCTTACATATTGTTAATTGAGAGCACACTGTATATAAAATACACGGGATTAAATGCATGAGAACATAAAAATGTCTAAGAGTAGTTTACAAGTAGAGATAAGATCTTAAAACGCAACAAATTGCATTAAAATTAAATCACCGGGAAGCATAGATAAATTGGCATAGCAAAGATGTAACAATTGCGTCAAAAATATCATCGTACACGCATTCTAAATAATTCATTATTAGAAAATCGTACCTGACAGGAAGAAATCCCATTTGTTCAGAAAACCAATATTCTGTAGAAATAAACAAGCACCAGGCGATTCAATTAAATAATAATAATTAACAAACAGCTAAAAATGTGAGTTAATAAAAGGCAAAAATTGGAAATTTTCGAATAACAACATGATATTCGGGATGCATAGGTGACAGGTAAGGCATGCATTGAAAGATTTAAACTAAATAATTGGTAAAAATCCCGAGGTATGCGAGATAAGCAAAAGTATCGTCCCAGAATGTAAATAAGCCAATGAAATCAGGTGGAGGTAGGCCTTATATATACGATAGTGACGGAGCAACAGTTAGTCTACATTCAAACTGAGCTACGACTATGTTCAAAAGCGTTAAGAGTTTACGTAACCAGTGAAGCAAAAATTAAAGTAAATCAGAATTAAAAGGTGCGAGAATTTATGCAACGAATCTATAACGATATATAACGATCTATAAATAGACGTAAGTAAAACGACTTAATTAAATTCATTTCTAATATAAATAAAACAGGGTTTTCAATCTGGACTTTAATTTAGGCTTTTAATATCGATTTTTAAATTTCGACTTTCAATTGGAGACATATTTTGATTGAGATGGCTCTAATTTGGGATATCTAAGACGACTTTAATTTGGAACTTCGAACTTTGAACATATTCAAATTTTGAAGATAGTTTAAAAATGTAAGTATTCGGACATATTCTGACTTAGTACGATTTTAATTGGAAACAATTTATGGGGCAGGCACATTAATAAAGAAAGCGGACATAGAAAGGGGATGCAGATCATAGACTAGGATCGAACTACAGAACCCATTTCAGGTTAGCAATCTTAATACACTTTATTATTGAAAAACTGTTTTTAATTTAATATTTGTCACATTGTGTATTTGTAAGGGTCATCAAAAAGGGTCACTTAACAATTTATGACAATGGAATAGGTATCTTGGAACGATCAAAGGTCCCTGAATAAGTAAAAGATATTTTGCTGGCTTTCAGAAAAATATAAATTTATTATATGTAGATATTCTGTAAAAGGGGAAAATTTTGAGAGTTGTAAATATTATCAATCATTATATCGTGTATTATAGAATTGCTTTATTTGATTCAATAAGATCTATTCGGGGTAAAAGCCTAATTTAACATTTCATAACATAAGGGCTTAAAATAATAAAAGGAATCAGGGGGATATCACAGCAATTTTATGGTATGAAATTGTGGGGCCAATATATATATATATATATTGCTGTGAAACCTCTTGAATCACCTGGTCCGTTGATTCCTTCTCCTATTAATCGCCTCGGCTGCTCCTCTTCTAGATAACTTCCATTCTCAATCATAAAAATTAAACAACACATTCCTACCACAAACATCAACGTTAACTCTATTTACATCAATATTCAGAATACATTAAATTTTCAAATTAAATTTGTACATAAAATTCAGTTTTAAAAAGAATTTCCGGATTAATTTTATTATCATTTTACTGTGCATCCAAAATTAAAGTCCTTGTTGGATGCCTACTAATTAATATAACAAGATAAGCAGACCGGAGTCTGAGTATAAAGGGAGCATCTACCACCCCTTTACGTTAATTAACCAGGTTTGTCTAATTGAGCTCAAAGACCTACCCAAAGTTTCATCCTATTCCCGAACATCAAAACAAAATACCCTTTTACTTAAACAAGCAAATTTCATCTTAAAATTAAATTTTATGGTTAGAAAAATTCCACTAATGTCCATTTAAAGTAAATCAATTATAAAGTCATTCAATACACACAAAAATGTCAAACAAAATAGTACAATTTACCTGAAGGTTATTGTCCTCGTAGCTTCAGTGTAATCGTCCCTTTGTAAATCACACCATTCCAACCGGATTCTATTTACAGCTTCAAGTTGTCAACGCTTTAAAACTGTTCTCCATCACCATTAATTTAAAGTTGTTTCTAGCCTTTTCCGGAACTCATCTGTGTATATCTGCCTCTGGTTCAGTGGATGCAGACACATTTACGAACCATTTAGTCATTAACACCCCCGCAAAATAGCAAAGAAATTCATACTTCCTTTTACCAATATTACCAATATACGCCAAAACTGCCTACTTTTGGGTATACATTTGTCGTTGTAAATTTTACTAATTGGTACCGTGATAATAAACTTTTGTTACCTTGTATCTAAGTGCACTGAAGTACATTCATGTTAGCACGTAAAATAACCAACTATTTTGAGTCACTAAAATATACTAGCACACTTTAAATTATTTAATCAAACTAAAAAGCACTGTTTAAAATCAAGTCGCGGATGCACGAGCTTTTAACGCATCGAATCGTCGAAAGTCTCAGAGTCTAAGAGAGCGAAACACATATCCCCGCCTGTATATATACCAAAAAGCCTGTCTGCCGGTCTATTCCCCAAAACAGACAGTTTCTAGAATTTTTCATGCCATGTTCCCAGTCCGTCGCTCACGCGTCGATTTTTGCGAACTTTCACTCGCCCCATTCAAATCTCAGAAACTCAACACGGCACGCAAAGTTGTCCGGGAAAAACTAATTACTTTTATACAGAAATTGTTGTTCTACCTCTGATATATGCATCCTATTTCCAACCAATCGCAACCCCCTGACGTTGTTTAAATCCCGCCTTTTAAAATATGTGTCTTTGCTTGACGCATTTTCTCTTCCTTCTCTAACCTGTTCGTATTGGTGCAAATCTAGATTCTTTATTATCGATTATATTTTAGTCCACGCGGACTGTTCTTTGGGTTTAATAAACCCGTATCGCACATTCTCGTAAATACTAAGTCCCGGTTTCTCCAAGATTCTTTGAAACATTAATTATTTGCCAAATTTACGCAGAATGAGCTTTTTAAAAATACGCAGGTGTTCTGTATTTCCTGCTAAAGCATCTGATCGTTTCCAATATCCTTAGAATCAATATGTTTATCCAAACAAATTAACTTGAAATTGCCTTTTAAAACACGCAGGTGTTTTCAAACGTAACATTTTAAATACCCTTCTACGATTTGCGTTTTATTGGGTTTTTACAAGTTTTATGCTTATTATTAATAATGGTTCAATTAACTCCAATTAAAAATAATAGCCTTTAATTTTTAGTGAATCCTAACTAAATATTAGTTATTGTATGTACACTTTGTTTTACTACCGGTTACTTAAAATAGGGTTAATTAATATAAACTTTGCACGCAATTTCCATTTGTTTAGGAATAATTAAATTATCCACTGCGCTTTTCAATACTGCTTCTTTTGATGTAAAGCGTCTTATAGATAATTTAAATTTCTTACTTTTACTGAAACGACCGAGTTTATTTATGCTTCAAGGCTTTAATAAAGCGTATTATTTAATGAAATTCCTTATACACGGTAATTAAAATTATTTGATTTGATTATTTAATTTTCTACCCTGGTCTGAATATGAGTATTTTCCCCCTATTTGAATACAAATAATCCCACTTATTTGAATGCAAATATTAAATATTTAGACTGCCAAAAAATCTTTACAAAATTTTGCCTATCTCTCTCTATCCTTATCTATCTAACTTACCTACTTTGTCTCCAATCCAAAAAGAAAATATTTACACCTACCTATATCCCTATCCTATTCCTAACTCTCACCTACTTCTATAAACTGAAATTATCCCTAACTTCATCCTACTTATCCATCTAATCCTATATACATCCTATATACCTATCCTATTCCTAACTTTTAACTACTCTTCACTATACTTTACTTCCCCCTACCTAATCCTATATGCCTATCCTACTCTTACTCTATTCCTAACTCTCCACTAATCTTATATAAAATATCTATACTTAACCTATCTTATTATCTTCCTACATTTACTCTTTATCCTCATCCAAAACCTATTCCTAATTATCTCCCATATGTGTCCTATATCTAGCTTTATTTTCTATAACCACTTACTTCTACTCTTTTATATACACCTATGCTATCCCTATCCTATTTAAATCTAACTCTTCTTGACCCTCCAAGTCTTTCGTCTAACTATCCTATTCCTAATTCTCCTGTGGTGCTGGTTCTCCGGTATAAGGGAATAGTAGGTTGACGTGAAACCGTCCCCTCTCATTTCCCGTACCTACTTCCCTTAATAAATATGTGCACTCCCTACTACTTCACCTATCTCAAAAGGTCCCTCATATGGCAAGTGTAGTTTAGCACATGTCATCTTATCTCTCTTCCCTACTCTCAAGCTTTTACTACTACCTGGTCTCCCACTTTAAATTTTACCCTCTTTCTAATTCTTGCGTTCATCTTCCTTGTATATTTTTCAGCTCTCTTCCTTAACCTCTCCTCACATCTACCAAAAGTTGTTGGAATTCATCATCCCTAGGCACAATTTGCCATGGTCTATCGGGATACTGTTGCTTGATTAGCATGATGGGACTGGTTTCTGTCACGGTACTAGGGTTTCATTGATAAAAGATTCAACCTTGGACAAATTGTCCTCCCATAAACGATGATTCCTATGTGAAGCTAAACGCAAAAACTTAACCGTCTCTTGAATATATCGCTCAGCTGGATTCGCTTGAGGATGCCTTATGCTACAAAACACCACTTTAATGTTTTGCCTCTCCAATAATCTCTAAATCTTTGATTATTAAAATAAGTAGCATTGTCTGCTAATACCCGTTTAAAAGTTCCTACTTCCTACAAAATTGTTCCAATTTCTTGTTTGTTCCGACTGTGTTACAATCCCGAGTGGGATATAATTTGGTAAATTTCGAAAACACATCAGTCACAATCAGCACATGTTTGTGTCCTTTTGTACTTCGGACTAGATTGCTCAAATAATCAATAGCAACTAAGTCCAGGGATTTTGTACGTGTATACTTTGTACCACATCCTGACTCGTACTATTTTTGTACTTTCCTAAAGTACATAAGTGACAAGTGTTGATGACTGACTTTACTAATCCTAAGTCTTTAGTTGAAAAAACGTTTCCCTAAAATTAACCATGTCTTTCGGATTCCTATGTGACCATATCTTAAGTGCAGATCTTTGATAATTAATTTTGCTTGTACCCTATCCACTACATACACTTCTAATTCTTGAATTTTTTACACAAAAGCCGTTTCTCATATGGAAATTTTAAATCCCGGTTCGTTTTCTAACTTCGTTCTAACAATCTGTAGCTCCTCACTCTGCCTCTGGTTCATCAAGATCTCCTCTTCTCCATATACTGAATCATTTTGTAGTAGACTGTTCATGGCAATCATGATGTCACACGGTCTTTTGTTATCCATGTCCCTGTTTCTACTAAACGCGTCTGCTATAAAATTATTTTCTCCCTTAATATATTTAATCTCAAAGTCAAACTCCTGTAGTAACAACCCCCATCGATATACTCGATTGTTGGAAAATCTCGTATTCATCAACGCACACAACGCCGAATGATCCGTTTCGATTACAAAATGTCTTCCTATCAAAAAATTTTAACTTCGTAACACCAAACACCACTGCAGCCATCTCCTTTTCACTAATCGTGTAATTTACTTCATGCGGCTTCAGTGTGCGTGAAACAAAAGATATGGGCACCTCTTCCCCCTCTTGTACTTGATACAACTCTGCTGCTAACGCACTATCCGATGCATCCGTCCTCAGTACGAAACCTACATCAAATCTGGGATGCCTCAAAATTAGTTGGTCGTGAAATTGTTCCAACAGTGTTAGATATGCTGCCTCTTGACTTTCCGTCCAACTCCATCTTACTCCCTTCTTCAGAAGTTTAAACAATGGACCCGCTTTTCAGCAAATCCGGTACAAACTTTTTATAAAAGTTAAGGACCCCAAAAAGCTCTTAATTTCCTAATGTTATTAGGTCTCGGATATGTCAAAAGTTCGGACAATCTTTCTTTATCGATACACATACCTTGAGTGTTCACCACATACCCCAGAAATTTAACGGTTTTGAAAAAATTCACATTTTTCTATATTCAGCCTCAATCCTGCTAATTTAAGCTCTAATAATATCCGTTCTAAATGAGAGTAATGTTGTTCCTCAGTTTCACTAAAATTAAAATATCATCCACATAGTGTATGCAGAATTGCTCATATGCTCCTAAAATTGCTTGCATTGCCTTAATTAATGCTGCACTTGACGTTGACAAACCATACGGTACTACCTTAAAATTATAGATTTTTCCTCTACGGAAAATCCTGTGTACCTTCTAGAATCTTTGTGTAATGGAATCAGCCAGAATGAATTCCTTAAATCTAATTTACTAAAAATAAACTTGCCACTTAATCTCGTCAAAAGTGTGTCCATGGATGGTGGACAATGGAATTGCGGTTTGGTCCGTTGGTTAATTTTTCGTGCATCTAAACATAAACGAATGCTATCATCCTTTTCTTAACTACCACCAACGGATTTATGAAATGAGTGTTTGATACCTCTATTATGCCATCTTCCAACATTTTATTTAATTCTGCCTTTACCTGCTCCCGATATGCTGCTGGAATTGGATAAACCTTTGCGTTGAACGGTTCTGAATTATCCACTTCCAATCTGTGCTCATAGCCTAACGCTGTGCTTGCTTCTACCCCCACTAATTCTGCATGTTTTCGTAATAAAGCTTGAACCTCTACTCTCCTATCCTCTGGACATCTTATCGTGTTGATCTGTTTACCTTCATCATCCTCTACCTCTACTACATTAATACTAAACCCCGTGTCATCCTCTGTGACTTCATAACTGCCCTTCCATGGCACTACCCTATCTTTAATCCTTACTACCTTCCTTTCCATATCTATCAAAACCCCTAACTTCATCATACAGTCAACACCTAAAATGCTCTGAAACTTCAGTCCAGGTACAATTACAAACTCCTGTTCACAGCTTAAATCTCCTATATCTATCCTAAGCACCACAACACTATTTACTACAGCAAACTTCTTTTTATTTGGAGCTACTAAATGGCTACGTTTTATAGGCATAATTCTATCACAAACCTTATCCCTAATTTTGCTGACGAATTCCTCCGATATTAAACTCGCCTCTGCCCCTGTATCAAGTAATACTTCTACATTATTCTCAAAATTTCTAAATTAATAATTGGCAAACATAATTTTTCCTCAGTTTCTGGCTCTACTTCCTCCTCAATTTTGAAAAATTCACGTGGATGTTCGTATACATTTACACAGAAATCTAGTGGTCTGTCGCGTTCTAAAAATCCTGTCTCATCCTGTTTTCCGTGCTTGGTCCTGGTTGTCCTTCTACAACCTGTGCGTACGTCCTCCTCGTGTTAATATCCGTGTCCCTATCTCTATTCGGCGTGCTGGTCACAGTCCTGTTTACTTCCGGTAAACTGTTCTGTCTCGTGTAACTAGGTCTTGGCGTCGGTCCCCTAGTCGCACTATTGCTCCTGTATTCCTGTCCTCGTCGTTCCCAATTCGGTCGAAAATTTCTGTTGTAGTCAGGCCGTCTCGGATAATTCGGTGTCCTGTTGTCAAACCTAACTGTGTTAACGTTTCGTTCTCGTATCTCTCTTGTCCGTCCAACACATACATCGTCATATCTCTGTAAATACTCTAAAATGTCTCCCGTTCTGTGATGTTTTGTAAGGCCACGTGTTGTCTAATTTCCAGTTCAAAATGTCGTGATAGGTACTTGATAATCTGTCTGTCCGTCAATGGTGGATTCAGTTGTTTGGCCACACTGTACTTGCGGATGGCATATTGCTCCCTAGAACCTGCAAACTCTCCCTTAAATTTTCCTGTAATCAAGTCGTCCCTAATCTGATCCTGTTTGTGATCACTCCAGTAATGTTGTAAAAATTTGTCTTCAAAGTCCTGATACGTGTCTATGTCCTGTCCTACTAACTTGTACCATGCTTCCGCGTTGTCCTTTAATAAAGCCTTTATCGTATTTAGTTTAGTCTGTTCGTCAAATAAATTTCCCACTAGATTTCTTACACTATTAATAAAAATTTGTGGATTTACTCTGTTATCGCCATAAAACTTCATGTGTTGGTCCAATGATACTCCACCTGTAGAAAATCTGGGACCATCCCCCGTTAAATTTAACATGTTGTATTTGATACTACTAACTTCGCGTTCTACCCTGCCTAACTGATCCCTACATGAGTCCGTTACTTCCGTCATTTTACATTAATCTCTTCTTCACAAAAATGCGTACTTCAGACCTTAAATGTCCCATTTCCTGTCGAAGACCTGTAATATCACGCTCATTTTTTCAACCCTATTTTCAACTTCCCCATCTTTATGGTAAGACTGTTTTAAATTCTGAAACTTCTTGATTCGTCTTATCTATTTTCTGACTAATTTGCTCAAACTTACGATTCGATTCCTCACTCATTTCTCTAATCTCTTCTAACTTCCTGTTCGATTCTTCCCTAGCTCTATTAGATTCATCGTTCATCCTCTCTAGCATTCTCATTATCATCTCGTTTCCTTGATCCCTGATTCCGTCCTCGACTGATCTCTACTGCCTCCAGCTTCTTCCATTTTCGTATTTTTTTCACACAATGCACTATCGTCACTTCCAATTTCCACTCCTTGACTCCTTAACCACTCTTTTCTCTGCATACGTTCTACTCACTCACACACACTCAAAATACTCTTAAATTTATACACACACAGAAACTCTCTCTCTCAGATCGCCAGTTTCCTGGAATAAAATAACAAAATTTTTATTTGGAACTCGAGCCTCACTTTTGGGTCGCCAAATTATGCTGTGAAACCTCTTGAATCACCTGGTCCGTTGATTCCTTCTCCTATTAATCGCCTCGGCTGCTCCTCTTCTAGATAACTTCCATTCTCAATCATAAAAATTAAACAACACATTCCTACCACAAACATCAACGTTAACTCTATTTACATCAATATTCAGAATACATTAAATTTTCAAATTAAATTTGTACATAAAATTCAGTTTTAAAAAGAATTTCCGGATTAATTTTATTATCATTTTACTGTGCATCCAAAATTAAAGTCCTTGTTGGATGCCTACTAATTAATATAACAAGATAAGCAGACCGGAGTCTGAGTATAAAGGGAGCATCTACCACCCCTTTACGTTAATTAACCAGGTTTGTCTAATTGAGCTCAAAGACCTACCCAAAGTTTCATCCTATTCCCGAACATCAAAACAAAATACCCCTTTTTACTTAAACAAGCAAATTTCATCTTAAAATTAAATTTTTATGGTTAGAAAAATTCCACTAATGTCCATTTAAAGTAAATCAATTATAAAGTCATTCAATACACACAAAAAATGTCAAACAAAATAGTACAATTTACCTGAAGGTTATTGTCCTCGTAGCTTCAGTGTAATCGTCCCTTTTGTAAATCACACCATTCCAACCGGATTCTATTTACAGCTTCAAGTTGTCAACGCTTTAAAACTGTTCTCCATCACCATTAATTTAAAGTTGTTTCTAGCCTTTTCCGGAACTCATCTGTGTATATCTGCCTCTGGTTCAGTGGATGCAGACACATTTACGAACCATTTAGTCATTAACACCCCCGCAAAATAGCAAAGAAATTCATACTTCCTTTTACCAATATTACCAATATACGCCAAAACTGCCTACTTTTGGGTATACATTTGTCGTTGTAAATTTTACTAATTGGTACCGTGATAATAAACTTTTGTTACCTTGTATCTAAGTGCACTGAAGTACATTCATGTTAGCACGTAAAATAACCAACTATTTTGAGTCACTAAAATATACTAGCACACTTTAAATTATTTAATCAAACTAAAAAGCACTGTTTAAAATCAAGTCGCGGATGCACGAGCTTTTAACGCATCGAATCGTCGAAAGTCTCAGAGTCTAAGAGAGCGAAACACATATCCCCGCCTGTATATATACCAAAAAGCCTGTCTGCCGGTCTATTCCCCAAAACAGACAGTTTCTAGAATTTTTCATGCCATGTTCCCAGTCCGTCGCTCACGCGTCGATTTTTGCGAACTTTCACTCGCCCCATTCAAATCTCAGAAACTCAACACGGCACGCAAAGTTGTCCGGGAAAAACTAATTACTTTTATACAGAAATTGTTGTTCTACCTCTGATATATGCATCCTATTTCCAACCAATCGCAACCCCCTGACGTTGTTTAAATCCCGCCTTTTAAAATATGTGTCTTTGCTTGACGCATTTTCTCTTTCCTTCTCTAACCTGTTCGTATTGGT
Source organism: Platerodrilus igneus (assembly GCA_036346225.1). Taxonomy (NCBI): domain Eukaryota; kingdom Metazoa; phylum Arthropoda; class Insecta; order Coleoptera; family Lycidae; genus Platerodrilus; species Platerodrilus igneus. Next base: position 812,075 of record JARFIW010001293.1, on the reverse strand, counting down.
GCAAATCTAGATTCTTTATTATCGATTATATTTTAGTCCACGCGGACTGTTCTTTGGGTTTAATAAACCCGTATCGCACATTCTCGTAAATACTAAGTCCCGGTTTCTCCAAGATTCTTTGAAACATTAATTATTTGCCAAATTTACGCAGAATGAGCTTTTTTAAAAATACGCAGGTGTTCTGTATTTCCTGCTAAAGCATCTGATCGTTTCCAATATCCTTAGAATCAATATGTTTATCCAAACAAATTAACTTGAAATTGCCTTTTAAAAACACGCAGGTGTTTTCAAACGTAACATTTTAAATACCCTTCTACGATTTGCGTTTTATTGGGTTTTTACAAGTTTTATGCTTATTATTAATAATGGTTCAATTAACTCCAATTAAAATAATAGCCTTTAATTTTTAGTGAATCCTAACTAAATATTAGTTATTGTATGTACACTTTGTTTTACTACCGGTTACTTAAAATAGGGTTAATTAATATAAACTTTGCACGCAATTTCCATTTGTTTAGGAATAATTAAATTATCCACTGCGCTTTTCAATACTGCTTCTTTTGATGTAAAGCGTCTTATAGATAATTTAAATTTCTTACTTTTACTGAAACGACCGAGTTTATTTATGCTTCAAGGCTTTAATAAAGCGTATTATTTAATGAAATTCCTTATACACGGTAATTAAAATTATTTGATTTGATTATTTAATTTTCTACCCTGGTCTGAATATGAGTAATATATATATATATATATATTTACAGAGCTTCCCAAAAGTAACGGATATATTCGATTAAATGATTATTGACAATTTCTGAGTAAAAATCTCTTACACGTCGATTTTTATTTTTAAATTGTCATTTAATTATGTAATTTTTAACCCCCACCGTTCAACCCCTAAGCGCTAGCATCCCCCACTTAAAAATTTTAAATAGCAATGTACCCCTTGTGATACCTCAATTAATAGAATTTTTCATGCAGAAATAAAATTTTACAAAAAATTCTAAATCGGTTGATAAATAACTGTTTTATTCAATAAACAATACTTAAATAAAAAGCAAAAAACAAACCCAATTTCAAATAAATGTTCAAACTGCTGCCCGTTAGCGACTAGGCAGTGTCCTAATCTAGAGACAAACTCTTGTTGAACTTTGTATACTACACTTTAGATTTTAAATAACCCCAGAAGAAATAATCCAAAGGGGTTAAGTCGGGAGACCTTGCGGGCAATTCAATTTGTCCTCTTCTACCAATCCACCTTACAGGAAATACTTGGTCGAGATATTCCCGTACTGGACGTGCATATTGGGGAGGCGCACCATCTTGCTGTAGCCAAATACTGGAATCAGGTGAATCAGGATTTTCTGCATTCGGATGTAGTACCGCTAAAGCCGGAATTCATTTAGATATTGTTCCCCATTGAGTGTTCTCTCAAAAAAGTACGGTCCAATAACTTTATTACCCACTATCCCCGCCCAAACATTAATCTTTTGTGGAAATTGTGTATTTGCTTCCATCATCCCATGCGGATTTTCATCAACATAACGGCAATTCTGCTTATTAACGGTACCATTTAAATAAAATGTTGCCTCATCAGAAAACATAATATTTTCTTCCAATCCAAGATTCTCATTGCAAAGTTCCATCATTGTCTCACAAAATTGCGCTCGCCTATCAAAATCATAATCTGATAACTCTTGCACTAATTGCACTTTGTAAGGGTGAAATTTTTGCTTACGGAGAAATCTATGAACTGACTTTTGATGCATTTAACTGTGAAACGACTCCCGCAACGCTTGAATGTGAATTTACCTGCACAAATAGCAAGACATCCAATTCTGAATCTTTATCTAAAGCTGATGGACGTCCATCCTTAGATTTATCTCGTACGTGTCCAATATTCCAAAATTTATTTTTAATTCGGTTTATCGTTGATTACGAAATTGGGGGGGGGGGAGGTCGGGATGAATTTCATTGAATAAAAGTCGAACTTCTTTGTGCGTTCGAATTCTATCTCCAAAGCCAATCATCATTAAAATTACAATCCTTTCGGCTTGGTTAAGTCTCATTTTTGCTAACTTATTATTAAACAAACAACATGCACTTAACTAACGTACTTTCACTAAACTTATTTGACACTTTACAAACATTTTGTTTGTCAAGGCATACCCGATAATTGGCACTTTAAGTGAATAAGTTTTTATTGAATAAAACATTTGTTTATCAACGGATTTAGAATTTTTTGTAAAATTCTATTTATGCATGAAAAATGCTATTAATTGAGGTATCACAAAGGGTACATTGCTATTTAAAATTTTTAAATAGGGGATGCTAGCGCTTAGGGGTTGAAGGGTGAGGGGTTAAAAATTACATAATTAAATGACAATTTAAAAATAAAAATCGACGTGTCAGAGCTTTTTACTCAGAAATTGTCAATAATCATTTAATCGAATATATCTGTTACTTTTGGGACGCACTGTATATATATATATATATATATATATATATATATATAGTATAATATACATGTTAATATTTTTATGGGATGTAGTCCAAATCAAACAACAGAATACAGATTTAAATTTTAATCAACACCTAATGTTTCGGTACTAAAGTAGAAGCAGATAATTCGAAATTAGCAAGATCACATGTAGTTGCAACAATAGTTACATTGGTCAGACTAGCCAGTGGCTAAAGAGTCGTTTAACTCAGCACAGGAGTGATTGCAGGATAAACTCCAATAAATGTGCGTTGTCCGCTCATGTTGCGGCAACCAGTCATACACCACTTTTCGACGACACCATCATTTTGGTGAATGAAACCAATGACAAAACTAGGCTTTTCATCGAGTCTTTTAATATTAATAGTGAAATTAATCCTATCAATAATCAAATTTCAAATCAAATCAAATCAAATTTATTTCGTATAGATACAGTGTTCAATTAAAACATAATTACAACCAATCTACAGTATAAGTGTAACATTGATTTATAAATTTGCACCTAGACCCAAATGGGTCTGTATGTGCAACAGTTTTACAATTAAAACTAATGCAGAATCAAAATATCAACATATTATTTAAGAAAACGCAGCCATATATATTAAAACCATTAAGGCCAAGACGAACTATAATAATTAGTATATAAAATATAAAAATAAAATATAGTGCTAGTTTATTCTAAAGGCACCTGCAAATTGAAGTCAATAGAACTCAGAAAACACAGAGAAAGGTTTAATGGCTAGGTACGTTTAAAGATAACTGACAAACCTCAGGTGTTTTTAATATTTTAATCATAAAGCATCTAAACACCTTAAATAATTAGCATATATAAACTCTTTACATTTTACGGAAAATTGCTTATCATTTGTTAAGCTCCTAATGCTATTAGGTAACATATTATAGATTTTACGCCCAAACTTGTAATGAATAATCTATTTGCTTGCTTTTGGAAAAATTGAACAGAGATACATGCATTTTAACTATCCTGGTAACATATTTATGGGCAATCAGATTCCTCAATTTCTTATTTCTAAAAATAAACTTACAGGCATTATAAAAATAAAGCATTCTAATATTTAGTATATCTTTAGAATATAGCATATATGTTGGATATAATCTAGGTTTACAGAATATTATTTTAAGGATGTAGTTCTGTATAATATTTAGAGGATGCAATGCATTCTTATACGAAGCTCCCATATTATGATTCCGAATTGTAATAGTGATTCAACTAGGGCTTTATAAACAAGAATTAGTAATTTAATACTTAGTATTCTTTTAAGTTCATAAAACTTATAGATAAAATGTCTAATTTTAGTTACCAGATTATTAATGTGGGGTGTCCATTTAAGGTGGTTATCCACTAATATACCAAGATATTTGATAGTTTGTACTTCATTTATTTCTTTATTAGAATTTAGGAGATTTATAGTCGAGTAATCAGGTCTACTAGCTTCAGTAAGTGAAAACGCAATATATTTTGTTTTCTCTATATTTAGCGACAATTTGTTATGATGTAGCCAATTTTTTATTTTCTCCATCCCAGCCTCAGCTCTATGTTTAACACCAATCCATGTGGGATCACTAAAAATAAGAGCAGTATCGTCCGCATATGAGATTATATCGCCGTGTATGTTTGCCGAAACAATCATAGAATTAATGTAAACTATAAACAAAAGCGGGCCAAGAACAGTTCCTTGCGGAACACCAATTTGAACATGTTTTCCGACACTGAATTCATTTCCAATTCGAACTTTCTGTATTCTATTAGTAATATAACTTTCAAACACCTTCAAGGCAACTCCTCTCACTCCATACTGGCTGAGAGCAATTAATAACCCATGGTGAGGTACTGTGTCGAAGGCTTTTGCCAGATCTAGAAATATGCCAATACATTTATTTTGATGTACTAGCTTATCCTTTACTATACTTACTAATTCAAAGATGGCGTCATTAACACTTAAACCTGGTTTAAAACCAAATTGTCGAGAGCTTAATATATTTAACCTTTCAAGATAGTCAAATAACCTCTTAACTAAACATTTTTCAAAGATTTTTGAGAAAACAGTAGTTAAACTGATGGGCCTATAGTTGCTAATGTTAGTAATCTTTCCAGATTTAAATACAGGGACTACTATAGCCAGTTTAAAATCATTGGGTACCTCACCATGTAAAAGTATTAAATTAATTATATGCAACAGAGGATCAATTAAGAATTCATGATACATTTTTATTAATTGTACCCGAATACCATCATGGCCAGGTGCAGCGTCATTTTTTAACGACTTAATGTGACCAATAAGTTCATTTTTTTTACTGGGAAAAGAAACATTGAGTTTTTAACGCTAGGATATACATTTTTTATATCACTTAGTGGTTCAGATATTCTGGATGCCATATCAGTACCGATATTGGTAAAATAATTATTGCAAAAATTCGCAGCATCATGATCAGATGTAAAATGAATTCCATCCTCATCCGTAATAGAAATAGTTGACCTTGTCATAGTTGCAGGACTGGTTACATCTTGTATAATTTTATATAATTTCTTCATATCTCCAGCACTATTATTAATTTGACTAACATAATATAATCTTTTTGCTTCCTTAATAACTTTATTAAGTTGATTTCTATAAACTTTATAATTTTCTAAAAGCCTGGCATTATTTTTATGAGCTACGACCTGCTTCTTCATTTGATCCCTTCTTTTTATTGATACGATAATTGCATAGGATATCCAGGGCTTTAACTTTTTATATTTTACCTTTTTAATCTCAGTGATTTGACTACTTTTATATACATTGTTGAAAATGTTGGTAAAAGCTGACCATGCATCACATGGGGAGTTGCTTTCAAAAACAGCTTTCCAATTTACTTGACATATTTGACGAGAAAAACTAGCAATATCTATTTTATGTTTTACTTCAGTGATCAATTTAGGTGAAACAGGATTTTCATTCATAATTTGCAAATATACAGGATAGTGATCAGTTATATTATGATTTATTACTGACGAATTTATTTTAAATTGGTTTTTGTTAATATTAGTCTTTACAAAGATATGATCAATACAGCTGCTTGATGTGTTAGTTACTCTAGTACATGTGTTTATATAGGATTTGTAACCTATAGACATTAATATTGATATATAACTATTAGATAAATCTGATATACCACTAATATCTATATTAAAATCCCCTATAAGGATATTTACATTTTTGTCAGAAGCATTTGTTAAGTAATTTACTAAATCAATCAAAAAATCATTATCAGAAGTTGAGGGTGACCTATAACATGCCATAATGTTGCATGTTACTTTGCCACATTCAAATAGTACTCTGGATATAGTTATCATAGAGAGCGGCAGAACTGTATGCGTTATTTCACAGACAATTTTTTCTATTAATCAATAATACTAGTCCATCATTTTTGTTTATGGTGCTGTTATTGTATATTGTACTAAACCCAGATATTGCAATTTGTTCCAGACTGAAATTTTCTCTGGTTTCACCAAGCACAATAATGTCTACCGACTTCAAGTTACAGGATTCTAAAAAAACTAAGAGCTCATCAAAATGACAGTAAACTCCCCTAATGTTAAGATGAAGTATTTGAAACATAGGTTCTAAGGTTAACATCTTATTTTTAAAATCATCAATGTCATCCACCTGCATAGAAATTGAAATATCAGAATGTATATTCCTGTCTATTTCATCTAATATTGATAACTCTAAATTAGCCATGAAATTTTATAATTATTAATAAGAAGTTTTAAGTGTACTAAAATAAAATTAATTGGATGACTACTCTATTCTGACAGTATAATTAACCAATACAAAAAAAGATAGTAATATAAAAGTGAACATAAACTTTATATATACATATTACTTACAGGATTACTTACAAGAATAATTAATTCTACCTCTCATTTTTATAATATGGTATTTGTATGTAGGGCACTCACTGCTATTTGCTTCATGATGAATATCGTATTTTAAATTATACTTGGATACTGCATTTACACAGTTGCGGCATTTTTTAAAATCCTTAGGACATTCGTTGAGTTTATGACATTCACCACAGTAAATACACGTTAGTTTGTTCTTACAGTTGGCTACCTTATGACCATAATCACAGCAGTTCATGCATCTGAGAACAGACATGTCTTCAAAGATTGCGCAACGTTCCCACTGTATGTAAACTTTTTTTATGGCCATAAATTTACTAAATAGTTCACCTGAGCACTCGGCAAATATGATGTGCTTTTTGTTATTGATAGATTTAATATAAGTTATGTTAAGATTATCATCAGGGGTTATGAACTCATTTTGATTTCTTATACAATTCATATACTCTTCTCGAGTTAAATTTTTGCTATTATTAACAATTATTTTTACACGAGGCCTTTTTAGGCCTGATTGATATTGATAGGGTGCATAACGTCTATTCTGCTTTATATAGTAATGACATTTTTAAACAACGTTAAGTATTTTCCTTCAGGTTATGTAATCAATGCCATTTTTGGAACGTACCCTGTCACTCCTATAGATTTGTCATTATCAACTTTGTCTTTATGTTTTAACCGCCATCGTGGCATGACGTGCCCTTCAGGCAATTTTTTAATTTTGTAATTTTTGACCCACATTTATTATGTGAATCGTGCAGTAATTGTTTTTCAATTTCCTTTAATATAATTGATCAATGTAAGTAGTTAGCGACAGGTTATGTATTTCTTGCTAATTTGGAATTTTCTGTTTCCATTTTAACCTTTGAAAAAGGTGCGAAAAATGTACCAAAACGTTAGGTGTTGATTAAAATTTAAATCTGTATTCTGTTGTTTGATTTGTACATCCCATAAAAATATTAACATGCATATTATACCATAAGTCTGACCAGTCCATTAATTATGAATATATATATATATATATATATATATATATATGCTGTGATAAGGGGTTGTTTAAGGGTGCACGTTCATAGTAAAGGTCATTTAGGAATGAGTAATTAGAATAGGCAGCAGAAAACGTCACTTATTTAGGAAATAATTAAGAAATAGACATAGTTTGTAGATAGTAAGTAGTCAACACCCTGTATATAAAGTAGAAATAGTTTTAAGCGACGCAGGTAAACATAGGAAGACGCATAGTTGGCGTAGGAATGAGAAATACATGTATTAAGTAGATAGTAAATATTAAATACCCTGTAGATAAAGTTTAGTTAATTTAGGTAAAACAAATAAGGATATTTTTCAGTGGAAGCACGCGTATATTTAGAAATAAAGGATAAAGTGTAATTAGACACGCATTTAAAGGGAGTTCCAGACGATTAAATTAATACGGATATAGAAATAGAGTTTCAGGTAGCTAATATAAATGCGTACAAATATCTAACCATTTTTTGATAAGAGAGCAGATTAAAAATTGCGTGAACAACATGTAAATATGAAAATTTAAAGTCGAGTTGCATCAGTTGTTTATGGAAAGGCAAGTAATCTATCAAAATACAGCATGTTGATAACGAAAGACAGCTGCGGGCAGGTTGTGATTATGGGAAATCGTGGAGCATTACATCAGAAACTGCTCTAAAGGTAATTATTTGATTGGTCAGAAATAAGCGACGAGTTCTCGACCATATCCACGGATGGAGTGGGAATTCGAGAATATATTAGCAAGCACCTTGATAAGGAGGTTAGTTTTGAACTCAACAAAGGCCAAAGTGCGTTGCCATTAAACAAAGTAATACGTAATAATTATAAAAGTGAAATAAAATGAGTACGAATATGAAGATTATAATTGCCGTTTAAACGTAAGTAGGCTTTTAATGAATTTATTCTAAACTAAAACATAAAAATAATAGGGCTTCGAGGTCTGAGGGAAATAGACTATGATTCTGATGTTCAGGGAAAAATACAGTAATACAATTTAGATGTCCAGGGGAAAAGAAGAATAATACAATTTTGAAGTACAGGGGTGAAACAAACTACAATTTTAAGTCGGGGGCAAGAATGATAAAAGTCTAAGTTTGAAGAAATTTGAAATAAATTGGGGTGTATAATTTAATAATGGTGGTCCATAGTGTAATGGCAATAATTTAAATAGAATCCAGAATTGGGGAAGATCATTTTTATTGGAGGCGTCGATGTGAAAAAAGATAAACCAGGTCAGATTTTTAGTTATAAGACATTTTGTTTTTCTATATAAATTTTTATTTTTAATATTGAATTTGCTAAATATGATATGCTTGTGAAAAAGTCAACAAAAGAGGTTGCATACGTATAGAATGAATAATATGATAACAGGTTTAGAATATTCTTCACTTTGTTGGTAAAGATAATAAGTTTTTTTGGTGACTTTGGGTTATGAGTAAATAGTACATGGTTGTTAATAAATGAAATTTATAAAATTAACTAATTGAAAAGTGTGTTTCGAATAATTTCAAAAGCTGTACATAACATATTGGTTTCATTATATAAAATCGAAATTTACTGAATTTTATAATTCCAAATAAATGCTAGCCGAGGTCATAAGATTTAAATAGTACAAAGGCGGAGCCACAAGTTCAATAGGAAATTGATAACCCGCAAGGCGGTAACGTATCGAATTTTGCCATTGGTAGACAAAGTTGTTTGAAGATAAAGTCCAGTTAAGTTGATAGCAATACTAATAAGACAGCCGGAGGAGGAGATAATTATAATCTTGTTTATTTATAGTAAATATTAAAATGGTGGTCCAATAATTTAGAGTACGTAGAAAATTAATAAGGCGCACAACGAAGGGGATAGAGAATTCCAGTTCATAGCAATAAAAATAACAGCCCAAAGTAGGGGCATGATAATTCCGCTAATAGCATAGCAATATATATATATATATATATATATATATATATATTGTTGTGATATTCTCCTTTGAATGCGGGAACTGGGTCCTTTCAACAAAAAAAATTCTAGTCCCACAGATTGGGCGTCATAAACTGCTGTGATCCTCTTTTCGCCTCGGCTGCTCACCTAATTTTATAAACCTCCTCATTCATAAAATTAAACAACACATTCCTACCACAAACATCAACGTTAACTCTATTTACATCAATATTCAGAATACATTAAATTTTCAAATTAAATTTCAGCATAAAATTCAGTTTTAAAAAGAATTTCAAGATTAATTTTATTATCACTTTAACGTGCATCCAGAATTAAAGTCCTTGTTGGATGCCTACTAATTAATATAACAATATAAGCAGACCGGAGTCTGAGTATAAAGGGAGCATCTACCACCCCTTTACGTTAATTAACCAGGTTCGTCTAATTGAGCTCAAAGACATACCCATATTTTCATCATAATTCAGAACATCAATACTAAATACCCCTTTCTACTTAAACAAGCAAATTTCATCTTAAAATTAAAATTTTATGGTTAGTACAATTTCACTAATGTCCATTTAAAGTAAATCAATTATAAAGTTATTCAACACACACAAAAATGTCAAACAAAATAGTATAATTTACCTGAAGGTTACTGTCCTCGTAGCTTCAATGTACATCGTCCCTTTAGTTAATCACACCATTCCAACAGGATTATATTTACGGCTTCTAATTCTCAACGCTTTTAAAATTTTCTCCATCACCATTTATTTAAAGTTGTTTCTGGGCTTTTCCGGAACTCATCTGTGTATATCTGACCCTTGTTTCGTGGATCGAGACACGTATTTGAACCATTTACTTATTAACACCCCCGAAAAATAGCAAAGAAATTCATGCGTCTTTCACCAATATACGCCAAAACTGCCTACTTTTGTGTATACATTTGTCGTTGTAAATTTTGCTAATTGGTACAGAGATACTAAATTTTATTACCTTGTATCTAAGTGCACTGAAGTACCTTCATGTTAGCACGTAAATAACAAACTATTTTGAATCACTAAAATATACGAGCAAACTTTAAATTATTTTATTAAACTAAAATGCACTGTTTAACATCTTCAATCAAGTCGCGGATGTAAGAGCTTTTAACGCGTCGAATAGTCAAAAGTCTAAGAGGCCGAAATTCATATTACCACCTCTATATATAGCGAATAGCCGGCACGTCGCTTTTGTCCTCAAAACAGACAATTCTTAAGAATTTCTCATTCTATGTTCCCAGTCCGTCGCTCGCGCGTCGGTTTTACGAATTTTCACTCGCCCCATTTAAATCTCAGAAATTCTCACACGGCACGCAAACATGTCCGAGAAAAACTAATTAATTTTGTACAGAAATTGTTGTTTCTACCTCTGATATTTGCATCCTATTTTCAACCAATTGTGACCCTCGTGACGTTGCTTAAATCACGCCTTTTACTATATGTGTCTTTGCTTGACGCATTTTCTCTTTCCTTTTCTAACCTGTTCGTATTGGTGCAAATTGATATTCTTTATTATCGATTATATTTTAGTCCATGTGGACTATCTGGGTTAAATAACCCCGTATCGCACATTCTCGTGAATATTAAGCCCCGGTTTCTCCAAGATTCTTTGAAACCATTTGTTATCTACACAATTTTCGCCGTACGTGATATTTAAACTACGCAGGTGTTCAAAATAATATTAATTTTCAGAGCTTTTAAATAAACCCTGTTTTGTATTTCGTGCTAAAGCATCTGACCGTTTCCAATATCCTTAGAATCGACATGTTTATCTAAACAAATTAAACTGAAATTGCCTTTTAAAATACGCAGGTGTGTTCAAACATCCTACTTCTAACTAACACTTCTAGGATTTGCATTTTATTGGGTTTTACAAGTTTCTATAGATATTATCTGTACGTTTTGTTCAATACCGGTTACTTGAAATAGAGTTAATTAAGATAAATTTTGCACGTAATTTCCATTTGTTTAGGAATAATTACATTACACGCAGAGCTTTTTAATACTGCTTCTTTTGATATAAAGCGTCTTGTACATGATTTAAATCTCTTATGTTTAATGAAACTAATAAATTTTTATGCTTCACGGTTTTAATAACGCGTATTATCTAATAATATTCATTATACACGGTGATTAAAATTATTTGATGTGATTATTTAATTTTCTACCCTGGTCTAAATATGAGTATTTTCCCCCTATTTGAATACAAATAATCCCACTTATTTGAATGCAAATATTAAGCATTTAGCCCAAAAAAAATTACAAAAAAAATTGCCTATCTCTCTCTATCCTTATCTATCTAACTTACCTACTTTATCTCCAATTCAAGAAATATTTACACCTATCGTATATCCCTATCCTATTCCTAACTCTCACTTAATTTTATAAACCGAAATTATCCCTAACTTCATCCTACTTATCCATCTAATCCTATATACCTCCTATATACCTATCCTATTCCTAACTTTTAATTAATCTTCACTATACTTTACTTCCCCCTACCTAATCCTATATACCTATCCTATTCCTAACTCTCCACTAATCTTATATGAAATATCTATACTTAACCTATCTTATTTTTTTCCTACATTTACTCTTTGTTCTTATCCTACACCTATTTCTAATTATCTCCCATATTTATCCTATACCTAGCTTTATTTTCTATACACACCTACTTCTACTCTTCTATATACACCTATTCTATCCCTATCCTATTTAAATCTAACTCTCTTCTTGACCCTCCAAGTCTTTCTTCTCACCATCCTAATACTCTTCATCCCTATTTCTCCCCCTTTTATATCTATACTTAACATCCCTGTTATCTCACATAAAATAAACTTATCATCCCTATTATCCTTACTCTTAAATATTACTTCTTCTTCAGTCCCTACACTTGCCTGTTTCTCATTTATCATTGTGTCCCTTTCTGCCGACAAACCAAACGATACTACTTTACAATTCTCGATTTTTCTCTCTACGGAAAATCCTACGTACCTTCTAGAATTCTTATGTAATGGAATCTGCCAGAATAAATCCCTTAAATCTACTTTATTAAAAACAAACTTGCCATCTTTACTTAATTTCGCCTTCACCTGCTCCTGATATGCTGCTTCTACCCCCACTACTTCTGCATGTTTTTGTATTAAAGCTTGAACCTCTACTTTCCTTTCCTCTGGACATCTTATTGTGTTGATCTGTTTTACTTCATCATCCTCTACCTCTACTACATTAATACTAAACCCCGTGTCATCCTCTGTGACTTTGTAACTGCCCTTCCATGGCACTACCCTATCATTAATCCTTATTACCTTCCTCTCCATATCTATCAAAACCCCTAACTTCATCATACAGTCAACACCTAAAATGCTCTGAAACTTCAGTCCAGGTACAATTACAAACTCCTGTTCACAGCTTAAACCTCCTATATCTATCCTAAGCACCACAACACTATTTACTACAGCAAACTTCTTTTTATTTGGAGCTACTAAATGGCTACGCTTTATAGGCATAATTCTATCACAAACCTTATCCCTAATTTTGCTGACGAATTCCTCCGATATTAAACTCGCCTCTGCCCCTGTATCAAGTAATACTTCTACATTATTCTCAAAATTTCTAAATTAATAATTGGCAAACATAAATTTTCCTTAGTTTCTGGCTCTACTTCCTCCTCAATTTTGAAAAATTCACGTGGATGTTCATATACATTTACACTGAAATCTAGTGGTCTGTCGCGTTCTAAAATCCTGTCCAGGTCTGTTTTCCCTACTCGGTCCTGGTCTAGCCGTCACCTCAGCGTACGTCCTAGGCGTTTCCACTCGTTCCGTGTCTGTATTAGCAGTCCCGCTCATGTCTGGTGAACTATTCATTCTGGTAGATCCCGGTCTCGGTGCAGGTCCCCTTCCTAAACTATTACTCCTAACGTATGGTCGTCTCTGTTCCCAATTCTGTCGCTGGTATCCGTAACTATTCCCCCTTCTAGCATAGTTGTCCCGTCTATTGTCAAACCTAACTGTGTTGATCTGTCTTTCCCTATTATCCCGAGGTCGTCCACTACTTACGTCGTCGTACCTCTGCAAGTATTCTAGAAACATTTCTCTGTCCACTATGTTCTGTAGTGCTACGTGTTGTCTTATGTCTACCTCGAAGTGTCGTGATAAATACTTAATAATTTGTCGGTCCGTCAGTGGTGGGTTCAGTTGCTTTGCTATGCTATACTTGCGTATAGCATATTGCTCCTACTTCCTGAAAATTCTCCCTTAAATTTCCTGTGATTAAGTCGTCTCGTACCTGGTCTTGTCTGTGGTCACTCCAGTAGTGCTTTAAAAATTTGTTTTCAAAGTCCTGATACGTGTCTATGTCCTGTCCTACTAAATTGTACCATGCTTCCGCGTTGTCTTTCAATAAAGCTTTTATCGTATTCATTTTAGTCTGTTCGTCAAATAAATTTCCCACTAGATTTCTTACGCTATTAATAAAAATTTGTGGATTTACCCTGTTATCGCCATAAAACTTCATGTGTTGGTCCAATGATACTCCACCTGTAGAAAATCTGGGACCATCCCCGTTAAATTTGACATGTTGTATTTAATACTACTAACTTCGCGTTCTACCCTGCCTAACTGATCCCTACATGAGTCTGTCACTTCAGTCATTTTTACATTAATCTCTTCTTCACAAAAAATGCGTACTTCGGACCTTAAATGTCCCATTTCCTGTCGAATACCTGTAATATCACGCTCATTTTTTCAACCCTATTTTCAACCTCCCCATTTTACGGTAAGACTATTTTAAATTCTGAAACTTCTTTATTCGTCTTATCTATTTTCTCACTTAGGGTTTCCTAACTCCTGTTAATGTCTCATTCATTCGGTCAAATTTCTTATTCGATTCTTCACTCATCCTCTCTAACATTCTCAATATCATCTCGTTTCCTTGATCCCCGATTCCGTCCTCGACTGATCTCTACTGCCTCCAGTTTCTTCCATTTTCGTATTTTTTTTCACACAATGCACTATCGTCACTTCCAATTTCCACTCCTTGACTCCTTAACCACTCTTTTCTCTGCATACGTTCTAATCACTCACACACTCTCAAAATACTCTTAAATTTATACACACAGAAACTCTCTCTCAGATCGCCAGTTTCCTGGAATAAAATCACAAAAATTTTATTTGGAACTCGAGCCTCACTTTTGGGTCGCCAAAGAATGTTGTGATATTCTCCTTTGAATGCGGGAACTGGGTCCTTTCAACAAAAAAAATTCTAGTCCCACAGATTGGGCGTCATAAACTGCTGTGATCCTCTTTTCGCCTCGGCTGCTCACCTAATTTTATAAACCTCCTCATTCATAAAATTAAACAACACATTCCTACCACAAACATCAACGTTAACTCTATTTACATCAATATTCAGAATACATTAAATTTTCAAATTAAATTTCAGCATAAAATTCAGTTTTAAAAAGAATTTCAAGATTAATTTTATTATCACTTTAACGTGCATCCAGAATTAAAGTCCTTGTTGGATGCCTACTAATTAATATAACAATATAAGCAGACCGGAGTCTGAGTACAAAGGGAGCATCTACCACCCCTTTACGTTAATTAACCAGGTTCGTCTAATTGAGCTCAAAGACATACCCATATTTTCATCATAATTCAGAACATCAATACTAAATACCCTTTCTACTTAAACAAGCAAATTTCATCTTAAAATTAAAATTTTATGGTTAGTACAATTTCACTAATGTCCATTTAAAGTAAATCAATTATAAAGTTATTCAACACACACAAAATGTCAAACAAAATAGTATAATTTACCTGAAGGTTACTGTCCTCGTAGCTTCAATGTACATCGTCCCTTTAGTTAATCAACCATTCCAACAGGATTATATTTACGGCTTCTAATTCTCAACGCTTTTAAAATTTTCTCCATCACCATTTATTTAAAGTTGTTTCTGGGCTTTTCCGGAACTCATCTGTGTATATCTGACCCTTGTTTCGTGGATCGAGACACGTATTTGAACCATTTACTTATTAACACCCCGAAAAATAGCAAAGAAATTCATGCGTCTTTCACCAATATACGCCAAAACTGCCTACTTTTGTGTATACATTTGTCGTTGTAAATTTTGCTAATTAGTACAGTGATACTAAATTTTATTACCTTGTATCTAAGTGCACTGAAGTACCTTCATGTTAGCACGTAAATAACAAACTATTTTGAATCACTAAAATATACGAGCAAACTTTAAATTATTTTATCAAACTAAAATGCACTGTTTAACATCTTCAATCAAGTCGCGGATGTAAGAGCTTTTAACGCGTCGAATAGTCAAAAGTCTAAGAGGCCGAAATTCATATTACCACCTCTATATATAGCGAATAGCCGGCACGTCGCTTTTGTCCTCAAAACAGACAATTCTTAAGAATTTCTCATTCTATGTTCCCAGTCCGTCGCTCGCGCGTCGGTTTTACGAATTTTCACTCGCCCCATTTTAATCTCAGAAATTCTCACACGGCACGCAAACATGTCCGAGAAAAACTAATTAATTTTGTACAGAAATTGTTGTTTCTACCTCTGATATTTGCATCCTATTTTCAACCAATTGTGACCCTCGTGACGTTGCTTAAATCACGCCTTTTACTATATGTGTCTTTGCTTGACGCATTTTCTCTTTCCTTTTCTAACCTGTTCGTATTGGTGCAAATTGATATTCTTTATTATCGATTATATTTTAGTCCATGTGGACTATCTGGGTTAAATAACCCCGTATCGCACATTCTCGTGAATATTAAGCCCCGGTTTCTCCAAGATTCTTTGAAACCATTTGTTATCTACACAATTTTGCCGTACGTGATATTTAAACTACGCAGGTGTTCAAAATAATATTAATTCTCAGAGCTTTTAAATAAACCCTGTTTTGTATTTCGTGCTAAAGCATCTGACCGTTTCCAATATCTTTAGAATCGACATGTTTATCTCAACAAATTAAACTGAAATTGCCTTTTAAAATACGCAGGTGTGTTCAAACATCCTACTTCTAACTAACACTTCTAGGATTTGCATTTTATTGGGTTTTTACAAGTTTCTATAGATATTATCTGTACGTTTTGTTCAATACCGGTTACTTGAAATAGAGTTAATTAAGATAAATTTTGCACGTAATTTCCATTTGTTTAGGAATAATTACATTACACGCAGAGCTTTTTAATACTGCTTCTTTTGATATAAAGCGTCTTGTACATGATTTAAATCTCTTATGTTTAATGAAACTAATAAATTTTTATGCTTCACGGTTTTAATAACGCGTATTATCTAATAATATTCATTATACACGGTGATTAAAATTATTTGATGTGATTATTTAATTTTCTACCCTGGTCTAAATATGAGTAATATATATTGATATGATAACGCCGTACTCGGTGTAATGAATGTTCTACTTAACGCCACTGCTCTGTGTTCTTACTTCAATCTTACTAATTTTATAATTATGCCATGGCTAGCCCTTTTTAATCTACACAGAGTGCACAACATTACGATAATCAATTTTCTTTCAACCCTGTATGATTACCTGTGTGAATTGATAAAACAAAGGCAAGCAACATTCATATAATAAAAGAAAATAATATTTACAAATTTTGAAATTCTTTACATACACCCTTCAATCGATTAATATCAGGTGGATTATTTATCCCAAAATTTATATTCTTTTAGTTTAAAATAAAGTCACCAAAAACAACATCTTTACAAAAAAATCTGGAACGTTTGAGACCTCTTTATGATTTATTACGTAAGTTTAAACGTATGCAATGTTCCTTGTTGACTCTTTACAAGTTTTGGATAAATTGAATAAATGCAGTATTAAAATTTTAATTGAAAAGATTCCTTAAAATTAAATAGATCTAACCTGCTTTGGTTCGTGTTGTGGATCAACACCCCCTTGTTGTCTTCAATCGATTACCAATACTCTGGTTTGTTGAACTAATATTTAAGTATAGTTACCCCTTTTTTTCCAAAATTCCTTCGTGCTTTATTCGATACTTCTCTGTATACGCCTTAACTTCTTCCCAGAATTAAAATTATAATTCTTTTCGATGCAGATTAGAATTCTTTTATAAGTGAGCCAGAAATAGTTCAGACGCCGATTAGAATTGTCCTCTTAGGACCATCGATTAGAATTAGAATTTCTTTTTGACGCAGCTTAGAAGCCGTTTTGTTAGAAAAAACGGCAAAAACTTCATATATTATTAACACAATGTTCATGCAGCACTATCTTCACTATATTACAAACTTTATTTTTTTGACGCGTAGATTTCTTGTTAAAAGTGATGTGGACTCAACCTGCTTCGAGTGGAAACTGAGCTATCTTATCACTGGTGGGTGTTAAATAGCCTTTTTCCACTACCTTTGGGTTGTGTTTCTAAGTAGTTTTGCAGATTATCGCGACCAACCAGGTGTGTCTTTAATATTTCAAGCTGCTGTCTGCTAAAATTATTTCGGATTTTCATGTCATGGTTGTTTATTTGCTAACTTTGATACTTTATTATTTGTTCTCGCGGCCAGACTTTAACTTACGTCTGTTGTTTTGTATAGATAAAGCTTTTGGGGAATTGTACAAATTAAATGATGTAACATGAATGCTGTTTTTGTTAATGTATTTATTTATGCGTTTTCTTATCAAAGCGCTTATGGTTCCAGCATAATTGCATGAAGATTTGTTAGGTTTTCTCTTATCTTCTGCGTCTTCTCAATGTAGTTTTAATTACATGTACGATTATTTCTCTGCTGAATATGCGTTCCATTGTTGAAAGATATGCTTACTTGCATCGTTTAAAGTTAATTATGGTGTATATACAGGGTGTTAAATGCTTGCTATTTACACAATGTACGAATTACTTATTTTTCTGCTAAATAAATGCAGTTTTATGATTCCTATTGCTATTTATTGTTGCTACACGACTCTTGCTACTCAATACACCCCTAAACAACCCCCTATCACAGCAATATATATATATATATATATATATATATTGCTATGATAATAGGTAGTTTAGGGGTAGGTTAAGTCATGGGGGTCGTAGAATAAATATAAACAACTTCAACCTTAAAAAAAGCACATAATTCCAGAAATTATAAAAGTAAAATGGTCACTCTACATATTGTTAATTGAGAGGACACTGTGTACAAAATACACGGGATTAAATGCATGAGAACATAAAGATATCTAAGTGTAGTTTACAAGTAAAGATAAGATTTTTAAACGCAAATTGCATCAAAATTAAATCACCGGTAAGCATAGATAAATTGGCATTGCAAATATTTAACAATTGCGTCAAAAATATCATCGTACACGCATTCTAAGTAATTCATTATTAGCAAATCGTTACGTGACTGGAAGTAAACACATTTGTACAGAAAACCAATATTCTGTAGAAATAAATAAGCACCAGGCGATTCAAATAGATGATAAAATTAACAAACATTCAAATACGTGAGTTAATAAAAGTGAAACGTTGGAAATTCTCGGATAATACCACAATATGCGAGATGCGGACGTGACAGTCCAGGCATGCATTGAAAGATTTAAACTAAGCAATTGGTAAAAATTTCGAGGTATGCGAGATAATGCAGAAGTATCGTCCTAGAATGTCAACAAGCCAATGAAATCAATTGGAGGTAGGGCTTATATATACGATAGTGACGATGCGACATTTTAGTCTATATTCAAACTGAGCAACGACTATGTTCAAAGGTGTTAAAAACTTACGTAACCAGTGAAGTATAAATCAAAATAAATCAGAGTTAAAAGTGCGAGAATTTGTGCAACGAAAATAAGCCGATCTATAAATAGACGTAAGTAAAACGACTTAATTAAATTTATTTCTAATATTAATTAAACATGGCTTTTAATTTCGACTCTTAATCTTGGATTTTAATTTCGACTTGAATTTGGGCCGTAAAATGAGACATATTTGATTGAGATGGCTTTAATTTGTTACTTCTAACTTTGAACATACTCTAATTTTGGAGATAATTTAAAATGAACGTATTCTAATTCCGACTTGGTACAATTTCAATTGGAAGCAATTTATGGGAGGCGATTCTTATATGGGGCCGGCATATCAATAAGCAAATCGTACACAGAAAGGAGATGCAGATCATAGCTAGGATGGAACTACAGAACCCATTCCAGGTTAGCAATCTTAATACACTTTATTATTGAAAACTGTTTTTGATTTAATATTTGACACATTGTATATTTGTAAGAGTCATCAAAAAGGGTCATTTAAAGATTTATGAAAATGGAATGGGTATCTTGGAACGTTCGAAGGTCCATGCATAATTAAAAGATATTTTTGCTGGCTTTCAGAAAAACATAAATCTGGTATATGTAGATATTCTGTACAAAAAGGAAAATTTTGAGTGTTGTAAATATTATCAATTATTATATTGTGTATTATAGAATTGCTTTATTTGATTCAATAAGATCTACTCAGTAAGCTAGTCGGGGTAAAAATTCTAATTTAACATTTCATAATATTGGGGCCTACAATAATAAAAGCAAAAATCATAGCAAATTTATACGGTCCAACGCTGGGGCTCGATTGTTCAGGTAATTCACAGCAAATCTATGATACGCCCAATCGTGGGGCAAAAATCATAGCAAATTTATTACGCCCAAATCGTGGGACCTAACATCACAGAAATATATATACATATATATATATATATATATATATATATATATATTATAGTGGTTTTAAAAGATCGAAAATGAATATAAACGAAGCAATTTCAAAACACCCTGTATAAAGGAACAACCAGAAATTACGTGCGAAATTTATATTAGTTAATTCATTTTTAAGTATCAGGTATTAACGAAATTTTATAAATAATTAATGAAATTTAGTAGGTTTGCAAAGAAATTAAATGGTAGAAGCCAATGCCATTAATTTATTTGAATTTAATTGAACGATTATTGATGTATAATTTGTATAATAGCGTGTAAAAACCCAATGATACCAAGATGAAGCGCGTTGCTAACGTACAAATATATCAGTAGGGTTGAAATACGTGGAAAATCCAAATCGTGGAAGTGTTATTTAAAATGTTACGATTGAACACCTGCGTATTTTCTAAATGTCAAGTTCTGTTTAATTTGTAGATAACGAACAAATTATTCTAAGGATTGTACAAGCGGTTGGATGTTTTAGCATGAAATACTAATGAGCGGTTACTTAACACACGTAGAAAGTCCACGTGTGGTAGACAGCGCACAAACAAGGATATCGATTTCCTACCACTCAAACCAGGTTAGAAGGAGACGTAGAAAACGTATAAGCATGCGACCACAATAATATAGGAGGTATTTGAGAAACGTCATTAGGTCTACGATTGGTCGATATGTTTAGTTTGACTTGATATAAACATGAGAATAGTGTAGCGTAATTTTCTTAAAATATTATAACGAGGACGGAAATTCGCGGATTTGAAAATGGAGTTGAGTGCAAAATTGTGGGAATGTGTTGTTGTGAGCAGGGGATTTCGGATAAATGTGGCCAGGAGAGGTTACATTGGAAAGATATAAATACTTTAGGAGAATATTATTAAAGCCCTTATTATTTCGATTGTCCCAAAAGCACGTATGAAAGTTAACACGAGTGTAAGTATTATCAAATCATTTAAATTGTATTGCTTAGTGGTAGCCTCTTAATTAAAAACGCGGTTAGTGTGCCGAGATTACAATTTTTATTGAGGTATCACCTATAATTTTTTTATCAACTCGCGTCGGGACATTAAGTAACGTAGATTACTGTGAAAGAAGTATAATTGAAATGAAATTTGGAAGTTGGTTATACCGAGAAGGCGGCTTTGGCGGATCAACTTAGATGAAGTTCGTCTAGTAATAGCGAGAAACGACCTGCAGACCAGGGAGAAAAATACATGGCATCATCCACAAGAGCAGAGATCTTCTAGGAAATTTCCAGGTAACGATTTAAAATTGCGATGCCTATAAACTGCAAATATTGGAGTGGCGTCTGAGAGTGTTTTTCAAGGTAGTGTGAATTATTTGCGTATTGAACAGAATATGTGTAAATAACTTTATTACGGTATTCAACTAGAAATTGAAGGTGTCTATAAAGCTTTTATACGTTCCATCAGAACGTGAAATTTTTGTGAAGAGTACATGGCTTTGTTTTTTTTAAATTTTACTAGTATGCAAAATAGAAGGGCATACATTATGCAGAATTAGTTGGGTTATTATGAGCTCACCATACTCCACAGTTTACTTAGTTTATTAAAATAAATAAATAAATTATAAAGAAGGAATTTTAGAGAAGGTATTATTCAAGGTCCATTTACTCCGAGTACATTTTATGTGTTTGATGATTTTAAAATTAAATACAGGACATTACAAAATAAGAGTTACTGAAGTGTAACGTGAACAATAAAATATGGACAGTGTTGAATTGCATTTGTAAATAGGAATAAATAAAAGATTGTATGTTGGTTGTATTTTGTGGTTTTATTGGGAGTGTGCGTGAATGATAGAATTTGAGAGTGAATATAGATATCCAAAAGGAGGTCCAGATGAGCTAGCCGGAAGCAGTTTAAAAAGGCTATTCAACCGAGGAAGAGAGGAAAACGGGTAAAAAATATTTTTTTTGTATTATTTACTTTTGAATTTTTGAGTTTTGAAAATTTTATAAAATTTTCGAAAATATTTTTGGTTGGTAAGGATCTTACCCGAGTTCCACGGCATAATTTTGACGCCCAATTCGTGAGGCTCGATTCTTATAAAGGTTCCATGGCAATATATATATATATATATATATATATATATATATATATTTATATATATAAATTGTTGATAATTTCTTGACCACTACAATAATAATCAGCAGTTCCTGGATTTTGGTCATCAAAATAATAAGTAATTTATAGGTACAATATCTTTTGTCAGTATAATAAAATAGTTAATAAAAATATGGAATAAATTACATTAGTTTTTGTTTTTGTTAAGACGCGTTTCGGTCAGCGACCATTTTCAATTAAAATTGTCTGTAATGTACAAAATAAGTTAATTAAAAATACTAATAAAACATTTATACCAACCAAAACTTCTTTTTTGAAATGAGTATTATAATAAATTTTAGTATGGTATTATACATACTTGCTTAAATATAAGTTTGACCATAGTTCAAATGTTGTCAAGTGTACATTATTAATAAGGTAATAAATAAATTGTTTGAAACTAGTATAGTAAGTGTGATCACAGTGTAAAGTGGGAGTGACCATGAAGGTTAGATAACTAATATTCATACATATAACATGTATATTTACAATCATTCTAGCATTAATTGTGATATTTGGATATTTAAGCAATAAGGTTGTGGTAAATATTAATGAAGTTGTCTTGGTCGGTTTTTGAATTGATGGCATTTGTGTGTTTGTGTATCTGTAAAGTTTCTATTATGTTTCTTTTATTATTATTCTGCTCTGTTCCTAAAATATTTACATTATTAAAATCAAATTGGTGAGGGTGTTCTATTGCAAGTGGTGTGCTTTTCTTATTGTTCGTTTTTATTGTGTATTTATGTTCATAAATTCGCTTGTGGATATATTGTTTTGTATTTCCAATTTATACTCCAGGGGCTTTCAGTACAATTAATTTTATATATAGTGTGGGTCCTATTTTTATGTTCTATTGGTGGCTGAAGCTTAGTAAACATATAACTTAATGCATTGTTAGGTTTGTGTACAATTTTAATGTTGTATTTATGTAGGCACTTTTTTATTTTTTCAGAAAGTCCTGGGGTATACGTGATTGCTATTTTGTGTTCCGTTAGTTGGTTTTTATTATTAGTTCCGTTGTTATAGATTGTTTGGATTTTTTCTTTAATAATTGGTTTATAAAAAGATTCAGGATAATCGTTATTTTTAAGCGTAGTTTTAATGAGTTTTATGTTTTTCTTTCTGTGTTTATTATGTGTTAATTTTATTGCTGGAACTGCTGATTATTATATATATATATATATATATATATATATATATATATATATTAATCTTTTAATAATTATGAAAGTTCATCAGCACTTACTTTCAAATTGCAAATAAGAATACAATTAATGACAATATAAAGTGAACCCCCTTATTTTTGATCATTTAGGGTTTTTAAATGGTCAAATTGTTTAAGTTTCAAGTGAATTTACTTAGCATAGTAGAAATGAATTCTATTTGTTATATTGTTGCAGTATTTGAAACTTTTATACATGTATAGGAAACGAACATCCTGCTACATGACTTGTTTATAAATTGGAGAAATTGGTATTACATAAGATAATAAGGTAAGATAATAAAAGATCATATGAAGAGTTTTAGTTTTTAGGAGATTAGCCGAAGAACCAGTCAAATTGTAATTTTAAATAAAATTAACTCAAAAGGTAGGTATATAACAAACTTTCTTAGAAACAACGTGTTTGTCAGTATTTACTGATTATAATTAATCGTTATTAGATCTTTGGTTTAGAAAATAATGTGTATGCTTCTATCAAGCGATTAAAAAGGCCAAGGTCATTTGCAGTTTTATTGTTCTTATTTTTAAATGGAAAATATTAAATACCAGGCAATGGTCAAATTTCAAGCTTTGGATAATCTAACAACTACAAAATTATATCCGAAATTGTAAAAAGTGTTTGAGGAAGCATTTCTCATATTATTTCCATTCGAGGCAAATTAACTAAAGAAAGTCAGTTTTAGAGCAAAATCATATTAGACGAAAATTATCTTCAATGCTAGGACAATGGTGAAAGAGAATATCTGACGGGTAACCTTTATGGATTCAATAAAACTGCAACCTAGTTGAAATGCCGTATTGAACTGGAATAACAATTTTTTATGTCAAATCGCAAACAAATATCTGTCGAGTTTTGCATATGAAGAAACTAATCAGACATTAAGATTCATGCATCTCAATATGTTGAACATGCTGGACCATATATTCAGCCTAGAGTACAATGTAGTATTTAGTTTTATTTTTCATTGCCTGCAGTGGCAAACCAGCTTTCATATCAAAAGGAAATGCGAAAATTTCATATGACCCTGCTATATCTTTTCAAATAAATAGCAGTTAGGATGATAGGATTGGGATTGTATTTCAATAAATGAAACACATACAGGTACTGAATATGGTAAAAAAAAGTAATAAAATTCACAACAGGAATGCAGACCTAAATTTAAGAAACAGATGCCGTAACAGTTAAAATGAGAAATGATGTTCATTCAGGTCATACTGAAATCAACATTATCAGAATGCATACCAACGTGATGGCTTTTCTGAAAGAACTTAAACAGAAACAGGATTTGCATCTACTCCTACAATTGGTGTTGACGGTTCTAAGCTGGAAGACATTATTGTTATGGATTTTATGAGAGCATTTATTGAAATTTTAAAGAATTTATATCCAAAGGCTATGGTATTGTAGTTTTTTAATACAGTGGATGCAACTCCAAGTAAGATTTGGTTCGGCGCCCTCTGCGTGTAGTGGGTGCCGTAAACAATCTCAGGGGGTTTTTAGCAAATAATTTTGATATTTCCGATCAAGCCATTTATTAGTTATTTTGTTTTTTTAAATAGAGGACAGCCAGTCGAAGAATAGTTATAGACTTTGCTACATACAATGACGTAGTCAAAAAAAAGGAAGAAGAAAGAAAGAGAAATTGACCGGGCTCAATCAGGAGTGGTCGGGGCAGAATACCTACACAAATTAAATCAGGCCTGAAATGAAGGTAAACAAATAACACACTCCTAACCATAATCATACAATTTCTAATTAACAAAAAAAATTAATTAATTAGGTACAAAAGCATAATGGTACCACCAAATAAACAATCCGTAATTAGGGGCTCACTTGTAGTGGTTTCAGACTTTTTCTATTAAATCACTTACGAATAATAATATTTGTGAATCATAAGGCGCGTAACAAACATTAAGACTGGGTTTTATGAATCGATCCTGGTGAATGATATTGCTATAGATAATTAGTCTAGAGGAACTCATATGGAAATTAAAAAATTTTTTTTGTCATCGTTTACTAGCTATAATTTTATATGGTAGTCGCTCCAAAATTGCTTTTCCTGAACTATTGCTCATGATAATGTTTTAAAATAACTTGCAGGGTCTTAAGTTTTTGTCTATCCATATGCCACTTATTGTATTTTTAATTCAGAAGTTATTAACAAACTACCAAGTGCATATATTACGAGGTCTTAAACATTAACTATAGGATACAGACGATTTCAGAAATATATTGCTAAAGTCCAAATACTCTAATTATTTTTTTATAAAATGTTATACTATACTTTTAAGGTTTTACAAAACCCTTCTGATTGACCTTCCATAAAACAGTTATTTCTTAAATAGCATGTAGAAAAAATCAAAATGCTTGAACATAGCTGACTGCGAATACAAATTGTTTGATAATACTTGATAATTTATGATGGAAATGTCAGTCTTGTAGAACATTTTATCACATCTGCTGTTGCTTCCAATTCTTCAACTGAGTGCATGATCTATCAACCTTCAATTTCTTGTTCCCCATAATTGCGCCCCATAATTGTACAATTTACTTGTTAATCCCGTTTGAAAATAAAGGATTTATTGTACTATATTTCTTACAATATATTAGGCAAGCTATATCTTCTATACTTGTAGATGGCAATTCAAGTAACCATTTTGATGAGGATGACACGGAGAATGATAAGCCGAATAGATTGCTAGATTTGACTCTCAAGAATGAGGAGGAAGGCATGCCGACGGTTAGGTAATATTATTACTTTTTCTTCAAGTAGCTAATGTTATGTATATTTTAGAGGCACTAAGAGGAAGCATCCTCGATCTGTTAAATTGGGTAAGTGATGTATAATATGAACAAGTCGTTTATAAAGTTTCTTTATCTTACATATAAATTTTATTAGCTAAGTGTCAGTATCCAACCTTTCTACTTGATAGAATACGCAGAATAGGGAACGTATCATATTTGTTCAAAAATTTGACCATGGGTTTCTTTTATTCATATTCACGTTTTGTCTGCTTGATGTCAATAATATAATTTTTTAACATTGATTATGCCTATATTTGTGAAGATTGTAATTGAACAAGTTTACAAGCATCACAGCAAGATGATAAATTTTTGTACGGTTTGGGACTTACTACGGCAACCCGACATCCTGTATTTGCTGAAAAATATTGGTACATATCATAAGAATTTGTAAGCGGTTTTTACAGATGTCAATCAAATGTTATATTCTACTACAGAATATGAAATTATTAGAGATATTGAGCTACGTTACGAGTTAAAAGCGTCGTTTGCGGTAGATCGTTTACCTCCAAAAAAGAAAGAAGAACACGCAATAGCCATAATAGATTTCCTGGAACTAACCAAATATGATGTATAAGCTTATGGCGTTCTTTTAAAATGGTTATAATTATTTTTCATTTTAATAGTTTCTGTATTAGTTAATTCCACCAATAGGGTTAGGCCATTTCCTTTAAGAAATATAATTTTTAGGTTACTGCAATTTTAATCTAGGATAAAATTATTTTGTATCAAATATGGTTCACACTTGAAGGAGGTTAAATCCATTATATCAGTCTTTAAAAAATGGAGATGATGTCATCCCCTTATTTTCGTTTTAAATTATATTTGTTTTCATTACCAATATATTAAACTCTGGGGTCCTGATAATTTCATCGATTGAACATGAAGGCTTCATAGGTAGTTTTGTGCTAAATCAAATGTATAGAAGGTTCCTGTTTCTGGTTTTAGTTCTGCTATAAGTAAGTTGATTACATATACATATCAGATTTAAAAAAACGACACAAGGTATTTTCATTTTATAGTCTTCATTTGTCTTTCCGAAATTTGTCGAGGACGTCTTGAATAATTTTAGGAAGGATAGATCTATTTTTTGAAAGCACTTTGTACCTAACATCCAAACCATCAACATGCCACTTTACTAGGTCAGTTACTTTAGACTATAAGGTTATCGAACAGGACTGGAAGTAGTCTAACTATGTTCTAATAATACCCACCAAATGGGTTATTTTCAATTGTAGGGACACAGTGGTTGCCAAATCAACAGTTTTATGTTGGAGATAAACATATTGAGGATGGCAAAGTCACAATAGGCATTTATGGTATTTACCCTAACAATAGTCATTCACTCATCAGGAATTTAGAAATCCATCTAAATCTATACCAAAGAAAGGGACAGAGAGAAAGAGAGAGAGAGAGATTTTGTATAAAATAAACACTTAAAATTTATTGCATGAACTAATGAAACGTACCTGTAGTACATCTGTGTGTTTAGGTTAAAATTCTAGTTAAGTAAATTTGGGATATATTTGATTCTTAATACTTGCTTAAGGCTGTATTATGTGTTTGTAATGAAAACGTAAGTGTGCTATATAGTAAGAAACGAGTCATATACAATAGTGTAAAAACATGTATATATTTGTTTTTTCTTTATATTGCAACAGTAAAGTTACAGATTTGCTGTAGTAAATTATTTTGCAATTATCTACAAGCGTGATTGAATATTCAGGTCAGTTAAAATTGACTTACCGTTTTTTCATCTAGCCTTTTTAAATAGGTCTACGCGTTCGTATGGTTAAAGTTTGTTTTATGTAATATTGTCCTTAATGATTTTTCAGGTACATTTTTAAGCCAAAATTACTCTCCTGATCACAGGTTTTGACACCCTCCTGTTATTCTTTCTGTGACTTTTCCATAGCAAACTTGGAAGATTAGGTGGTGTCCAAGATTATACCTGACAGCATTTTGAAGTCCTCTTCAAGTACTTACACCTTACATGTAATTTTTTTCCAATGTTCCACCCAAAGGTACTACATTGGCCAGGAAGCGAGTTTTTTTTACCTGGAAAATTTGGAATTTTGCAGAACCCTTGTTGTTCCAAGCAAGATAGGGATTTTTAACGTGCATGACAACACTCACACACGGGACCTCCATTTTACCTCTCATCTGAACGAGGGTGTATTTTTGTGAACAATGCTTGCCTAACATTTTTCAAGCGGATCGTGTCGGGATTTGAACCCGGGATCTTGGGCGTAGTAGTCACACACATACCACTACGCCACGAAGCCGCCTCAAATACTTACACCCCTTGACCCACTGAGTTAGTTGGCAAACAATGTTGTTAGTACTGTCGAAGTTTTCAGTATTTTATCCAAACGAGATTTTTAGCTGAGCACCTTACCGAGTTTGGTGCGGTTTACCACCTAGATTTTCTAGTGGGAAAAACTGTATATAACAGGCTTTGTAACAAAGTATAAAATTAATGTAGCATTTTGAGCTTTTTGCCGATCAGAGGGGTAGTTTAATTTAAATTTTTTTCTAAAAGAACAAAGTAAAGTAAATAACTTAGTTAAATGGATATTAAGGGTGTTGATTAAGCAGAAAGGTATACTTTGCTAAAACACGAACTTCATATTATTGGTTCTCATGCGTTGTTTACAAATTATACTACTTTTTTCATCGACTTATGTATTTTATTTACGGTTTCCATATTTTGATGCTGTATGATATATTCTATTAGTAATAAACTTTTTAGACAACCATCATATTTAATAAAACTAAGAGCAAAATCCTGACTTGTTGAACTATATCTCTTCTTCCATATATGAGTATACAAGAAAGTCGAAAGACATCATTTTAGATTTTAAATGAATTTTGCAAAGCTTTGAATTTTCGCTGGAAATTTTTGTGTCAATACCTTTACGTTTGTCACTCTTGCATTGTCTGTAGTTAGTTTCTAATTTGTTAACTCTAATGGAAAATTAAATCTGTTACAAGTAAGCAATAAATGAAAATTGCTGCTAGCGGAGAAAATGCAATCGTAAATTCCTTCAGGTCGATAAAATTTGATATAAGAGTATACTTTGGTAAACAATTTACCCTCACTGGAGGAAAAATCACTGAATATCGTATTAGAATTTTGCGATATTTTGTAAAAAGTTTTGACTATGACTTAGAATGTAATAAGCTTCTATGAAAGATATTCTACAAATTGAAGATAAGTGTGAATAAAGTTAAAGCTATTAAAATGACGAAAATAGAAGGTTAATCTATAAAACAATTTTGAATTTTCTATTACTCAAGTTTCAGTCACTAATATACTATTGCAAATTAGGTGCATAAAGTTAGCCGCGACTTTGTGAGCACTAATGTTTTTATAGGTGCCAAACGTTAGTGCTTTGTTAGTGCTCTTTAGTAGTTCATATCTCAGCAGCGTAAAACTACCAATAAAAAGTTGTGACCGCTTAGTTTTTTACGTCTAACTTCACAACTGGCCGCGGTATGTTTTAAATTCAAAAATTCGTTTTAGCTGAAAGTTAGTGTTTTGTTAGTGCTCCTTAGTGCTTCATATCACAGCAGCGTGTGACTTCTAATAAAAAAACTTTGGTCACCTATATTTTTAATTCTAGCCGCGGATTGTTTTAATTTCAAAAACTTTTGTGGCCAAAAGTTAGTGCTTTGTTAGTGCATTTTAGTGCTTCACATTTCAGGGCCGTACAGTTTCCAATAAAAAAGTTATGGCCACACATATTTAAATCTAGCCGTGGCATGTTGCAATATAAAAAAATTTTTACTGTTGAAAGTTAGTGCTTTATTAGTGCTATTTAGTGTTTCATGTTCCAGTGGCATGCAACATAATAAAAAAGTTATGGCCACTAAAATTTTTAATTCTAACCGCGGTTTGTTTTAATTTCAAAATTTTTTGCAGCCAAAAGTTAGTGTTTTGTTAGTGCTCCTTAATACTTTATATTTCAGTGGCGTAGGACTTCTAATAAAAAAAAGTAATGGCCACTTATATTTTTAAATCTAGTCGCGGTTTGTTTCAATTTCAAAAAACTTTTATAGCCAAAAGTTAGTATTCCGTTAGTGCTCTTTAGTGTTTCATATCTTAGCGGCGTATGGCTGCAAATAAAAAAGTTACGACCAGTTACATTTTTACAGCTGACCGCGGTTTGTTTCAGTTTCAAAAATTCGGTATTGCCAAAAGATAGTGTTTTATTAATAAATGCTTTTTAGTGCTTCATATCCCAGTGGCATATGACTACCAATAAAACAATTGTGACCACTTACAGCTGGCTGCAGTTTATTTCAACTTTCAATATTGTTTTACGGCCGAAAGATACTGTTTTTTACTCTCAAGTGCTCTATATTTCAGGGGTATACAAATATGGATACCAGAGAAATGGACAAATTTTCAGGATACAAATTAATTTGACCAATTTTATACAAAAATAATATCCCTAAACTTCAGACGAATGCTATTTACTGAGTTAGTATTGAAATAGAAAATCGTAATTGTATTTTTTAGACGCTCTTATACAACTGCGATTTAATAAAAAAATCTTGATGTTAAAGCAACACTTCCTACAGGTATATAAGGCAAGAAATTTCAAATTATTAACAATTTGCTTTAATCAACTGAATAAAATGGTCGAAAAAAATGATTGCTTAGAAACCTAATACTATTTCTTTTCCGGTTTTGGAAATATTCGGCTTTAAAGGGCAGATCTGGAAGTTGGAAAATAAGTACATTACATGTGATTTTCCAATGCTCCACCCGAAGGTACTACATTGGCCAGGAAGCGAATTTTTTTTACCTGGAAAATTTTGAATTTTGCCGAAGCCTTGCTGTTCCAAGCAAGGTAGAGATCTTTAACGTGCGTGACAACACTCACACACGAGACCTCCATTTTACCTCTCATCCGAACGAGGGTGTATTTTTGCGAAAAATGCTCGCCTAACGTTTTTCAAGCGGACCGTGTCGGGATTCGAACCCGGGACCTAGGGCGTAGTAGTCACACACATACCAGTACGCCACGGAGCCGTCTAAGGAAAATAAGTACATTACATTTGATTTTCCAATGCTCCACCCGAAGGTACTACATTGGCCAGGAAGCGAGTTTTTTTTTACCTGGAAAATTTTGAATTTTGCCGAACCCTTGCTGTTCCAAGCAAGGTAGGGATCTTTAACGTGCGTGACAACACTCACACACGGGACCTCCATTTTACCTCTCATCCGAACGAGGGTGTATTTTTGTGAAAAATGCTCGCCTAACATTTTTCAAGCAGACCGTGTCGGGATTTGAACCCGGGACCTTGGGCGTAGTAGTCACACACATACCACTACGCCACGGAGCCGCCTGGAAAATAAGTACAACCATTTTCTTATGGAAGCACTAACGATCGTGTCTAATACAATCTTTAAAGCTTTGTTAGTGCTTTATTCTGCTTTAGAGGTTTAGAGCTGTAAGTTGGAGGATATCTGCAACTATTTTCTTATGGAAGCACTAACAAAAATATGTAGCTAAATATTTAGTGTTTCCTTAATGCTTTATTGTATTTTAAACCACAGCACAATTGTTGTTTCAGTTTCGTCAATATTCGTTTCCAAAAATGAGTTCTGGAAGTCTAAACTTTTGTGTTAATGAAACACTAATGATCATATCTAACATAGTATGTACTATGTGAATAGTTCTTCATGATTCCATAAACCTCCATGCAACCGCACTTCCAGTTTTGGAAATATTGACTTTATAATTCAGATGGTTTTATGTTGTAATGTTGTTAGTGCCGCGTTAGTGCTTCAATCCGCTTCAGCCTCATTCATCCACACACGCCGTTTTGGAAACATTAGTTTTCAAAGAGCATAGCCAGAAGGTTGTTGCAGCTTTTTTTCATAGAAACTCAAAACCGTATTTTTAACTGTCTTCCACAGTAAGCTCTCTTTTTCCTTACTTAAAACATTCTATTCTAGAGTTGCCCTTTGGGTTATAGCATTTCCAAGAAGAAAGATGGGGTGGATTTGAACTTTGTAAAACAATGAAACACTAACTACTTTTGATGCATCAGATTATTTATGCTCCTGTAATAAAAATAGATGAAATCAATCTCTGTACTTCGAGATCTAGTATTTCTAAAACCGGAAGTGCACCTGTGATGCTATTTAAAGCACAATGAAGTACTAACGAAGCATTAAAGATTTATCTACACAAAATCATTAGTGCTCCCATAACAAAGAACTATAGGGAACTTCCAGCAATGCACTTGGTAGTCTAATATTTTCAAAACCGGCAGTGCGGCTGTTGGGGTTTGAAGCACTAAAAAATCTTGAGCAATTTACTATGTGGCATTTCTTTTTGCTTTATATGTGTAACCAACTGCATGGGACTGAAAGTTGTTAATCAGTGGTATTTTCTTTTTTTTTTAAGTCAGGCCCATGTAATCCTTATATTCATACCACAAGGGTTTACGAAAGTCCGGATATCTTTGTTGGAGGGTGTTTAATAATGTGTTGTACACTTGTAATGCTGGGGATTACCTTGTGTCAGAACCTGAACAAAAGTTTTACTACCGTAGGTTGATAATGGACAGTCGGAAAAGAACAAAGAAAATTATCTGGTGCCAAAGGTATTAGAAGACTTGTCAAGGCGACTGTTTCTGCAGAAACTATTTAAGAAGGAACTAATATTATATATATATATATATATATATATATATATATATATATTGTAAAGTAAATATCGGGTAGTAGTCAATTTGGGCAATTAGTAAACTCTTTTAATCAATTCAAGCTTTTGAAAAATTTATTTTCTTCATCAGGAAAACCATAATAAAAGGATTACAAAATTTCTTGATACATAAATTGCTTACTTATGATTATACAGTCTATTTAATAAATAAGTGGAACATAACATTAGAATATGCTGCCGAAATTGATGAAAGTTTTCCAAACACAATAACTAGCTTAAATAATAATTAAATTCAGTGGCAAAAGGGTTAAATACTAGTAACAAAACAATTTAAAAGTTATTAATTTAGAATTAATTTAGAAGATGTCAAAATAGAAAATACTTTTGACATATAAATTATGTCATAAGCAAACAGATAAAAATAATAATTAAATATAACGAGTTAAACTTGAAGTTAAAAGAATTTATAAGAGCAAAAGGTAGGTCAAGGTAGGTTTTTTTGGTGAGAGATATCAATTCGATTCCGACAATTTTCATTCCTCTCCCATACATAGACAACCTCGCATCTAAATTCTGTCATATTCTTAAAGATATCAAAGGGATATTTCTCACTAAAACGCCTACCTTGACGTTAAGTAAGAAACTTTTCAGAAAATTAAAAGATCATACCCCCAACTGCAACAGTCAGGAGTTGTTTACCGTATACCATGTAAGAATTGTCAAGGGCAATATGTAGGTCACACCTATAGGTGGCTTTCATCCAGAATCACTCCCCACAAAAGTGACTTTAACAGATAAATATAGAAATAGTTGCACTCAAACAATAATGTGAAATGATAGTGGATTAGAAATGGCTAGTGCTATAAAAATACAACAGTAAAATGTCAAAGCGTTAGAATCGCCAGAAAGAATCTTTAACAGAATCATACAGGTAGGTATTGTATTAGAATAGAAATACGTGATCAGGAGCGTCTCATATAACAGGTAGTTATACTAACTATCGAAGTGAAGGTGTGGCAATATTTGAACAAGTCGTAAAGTGAACGGAAGTATTTAGGAGTGTAAAATTGAACGTAAGAAATTTCCTCCCAGTAAAATTAAAGAGTCAGGGTAAGCAAAAGCAGCAACAAATCAAGCAATATACCAACAGAGCAAATCACAAGGAAATTGCTTTCAGAAAACAGAAAAAAGAGAGAAGAAGAATTTTTCCGGTTTGAAGCCCAAAGTGCCACACAATCTTAAAATTTAA
This sequence comes from Platerodrilus igneus, assembly GCA_036346225.1. Classification (NCBI taxonomy): domain Eukaryota; kingdom Metazoa; phylum Arthropoda; class Insecta; order Coleoptera; family Lycidae; genus Platerodrilus; species Platerodrilus igneus. The sequence continues at coordinate 777,860 of JARFIW010001293.1, read as the reverse complement.
AAAAAAAAACAGGAAAGGGAAAATGCATGCTAAGCAATTGCCAAGGTCAAAGGTAGAACGGCATAAGCACTGCAAGAATCGCAGGTGGACAGTGTGTTTCATAAAGAAACATTACAGTCTTTAACCTTAAAGAAAAGAGTTGGTTTCTACAGAAAACCAAAAGTAAGAAAAGTAAATGAGGAAGAAAAGTAGCAGTAACAAAAACAAGACAATATTGCCTAGCCTCAAGCATTTAAAGGAACGAACGAATGCATTAGACATTCGCAATTGTGTTATAACGTTTTTAAGAGGAGTACTCGATATTGAAGTTATATAGTATTTTTAAAGCAGATGAATGTTTACACACGGGTTTTTCAATTGAAGGATGCTTTTATGTTTTTACTTTAACACAGTAATATTATATATATTGCCGTGTATCCTCTATAAATCGAGCCTCAGTAACAAAAATATTCGAAAATTTTATTAATTTACCCAAAAATCGTTATAAATTTCACACAATAGTTAAATTTCTTACCCAGATTCCTCTCTTCATCACCTTAATTTTTCAACCGCTTCCTGGCTAGCTCAGTTGGGCCTCCTCTTGGATACCTAGATTCACTATCATACTCTTTATTGTTCACGCACACTCTCAATAAAACCACAAAATAATCCAACAATCATACACTATTTATTTACCACTATTTTGGTGCTCAAGTTACACCTCAATAAATTCTATTTTTGTAAAATCCAGAATTTTAACTAGAAATATCAAACACATTGAATGTAACCGGAGTAAATGGGCCCTGAATAATACCTTATTTTTCGTTCTTTATTTATAATTAATTTTAATTAGGACACTCTGGAGTATGGTGAGCTCATGATAACCCAGTTTTTTTTATGATTAATGTATACTTTTTACTTAGCATACGCTTACTGCAAACAAAAAACAAACCCATGTACTCTTAACAATAAAAATTTAAATTCCTGATGGAACGTTAATATGCTTTATATACACCTTTCGATTTATATTTAAATACCATAATAAAAGTTAGTTATACGTATTATTTCCAATACGCAAAATAATGCAAAATACTTTCATAGTTCACTCTCACACATCACAATAATTTTTATAGTTTATACAAATAACAAATTCTAAAGCGTTACCTGGAATTTCTTGTAGATCCTTACTCCGTTGACGAAGCCGTTACGTTCCTGCACCCTCGGTTACGTGGTTCTGCTCTGCTCGCCGCCGCCAGCTATTTGTAGATAAACACCATCTAAGTTGTGCTGCCTGCTCTGCATTCACGATGCATCCAAATTCACGTATATTACACTTCTTTTATAGTTGCTTAATTTAATTTACGTTACTTTACGTCATCTCACGAGCTTGTTAAAAATATATGTTGCACCTCAATAAAATTTAGACTCGACACTATACGCGTATCAAATTATGAGGCCAACACTGTACTATTTAATTTAAAAGAATTTTATATACTTACAAGCTCGTGGTAAATTTCTGTATGTAGTCTGAAGCGATGAAATTACTAAGAGCGAAGTTAAAAGAGAGCGATGCTAATTCTCTTAGAGTATTTATACACCTCGAAATGCCACCTCTCGGCCGCTCTTCCCGCGAAATCCTAAATTTAAAATAATACTTCCTCAAATTTTGGTTCAACCGTTTTCGAAATCTTCGAAATTTAACTCGTCGTTATGATATTCCGAAAAACCCGCATTCAAATTTTCCCGTGTTTGTCTGTTGTACAACTAACTATATAGACCAATGAGATATTCAGTGACGTCTTGAAACCCCGCCTGTATTAACGCTATTCCTCTCTTATGCATATTCTATGTTTCCTTCTAACCTTGTTTGAGTGGTAGAAATTGATATTACTGTCCGCGTTTCAAACTAACCCATGTGGACTGAAAACGTGCGTTTTGAAGTAAACTGTTATTATGCTCGTCTCATTCTGAAGCATTTCATTGATCGTCTATCCCTTCTGCGCTTTAAGGAAACTTTTAGTTAACATTTACGCAAACCGTCCGACCGTTTATCCGATATACCTCGAATACTGACTTTTATCTACACAAATAAGGGGAACCTGACATTTCCAAAACCTGCAGGTGTTCAATTAACAAACGTTTTAACACAACATTTCTAGGAGGTTGCGTTTTAAGGTATTTTATATTCAACGGCTGTTCGTTTGTTAGCAAGGCGTTTCACCTTGGTATTATCGATTTTTCAAGCTCTTATGCGTATTAAACTTAATAACCATTTCAACTAAACTCAATTAAATTAATTAATAATTTGCATTGGCTTCTACAATTTATTTTCTTTACAAACCTAACTAAATTTTAATCACTACTTGTAAAATTTTGTTAATACTTGTTACTTTAAATTCACTAAATGAAATAAATTTCGCACGTAAATTCTGGTTATTTCCTCTATACAAGGTGTTTGAAATTGCCTTGTTTATATTTAAATTTAACCCTTTAAAACCACTACAATATATATATATATATATATATATATATATATATATACACACACACACACACACACACACAGGGTGTTCCTAAATATCATGTACATACAAAAGGGTGTGATTCTTTGGCAAATTTTATGACTAAATATCATGTACATACGAAAAGGTGTGATTCGTTAACGAATTTTTGACTAATAATTTTTATAAACATAGTTTTGCAAACGCTTCGTTTTTGATCTACAGGATGTTGAAGCATCGAAATTTTTTTTGGTTTTCTCTTTATAGCTCTTTTGAGATATTAAGATCAAATTTGGAATATAGGTCACGCTGTAGGTGGGAATGTCGAATGGTTGTGAAAATCTACAAGGTGATAGTTTTTCGTGGGTCATGCCCGCTTTTCTCCCCCTAAACTTTTAGAGGTGCGCCGCTGGTAGATTTTAAAACACAAAATGAATTTTCTGTTATGTTTAGAGACTTTTTAGTCTTTTGCAGTTTTTCGTATCTGTGACTGTTATTTAGGAAAATAATAAGAAACTATTTTCTGTAAATCGCTAGATTAAATTAAAATTTTGTAAGTGGGTCTAGTAGGCTCTGAATTAATTGTGGACAATTTCTTGTTTTTATTAATTTCGACAGTATGATTCGCATTTGAACTCTTAGATTGTGTCTGCATATGTTTATTAAAGTAAAGGAAGTCGTGCACTGTATGATGTAAAAGTGTTTTAAATACTTGTTATTATCTCATAAAAATGCCAAATTTTACGAATTCTGAAGTGGCTGAGATGCATTTCATCTATGGTCTTGCGAATGGAATGCACGAGAAGCCAAACATCTGTACGTGATACGCTATCCCAATAGAATGATACCTAATCAACGGATATTTTCGGATATTCATAGGCGTGTTGTAGAAACTGGAACTCTTAGTAAAAATACCAATGATGCAGCTAGACCAAGTTCTGTTAGAACACCACAGATTGAAGAAGCTATTCTAAATGAAATAGAAGAATATCCAGACACTAGCACCAGAAAAATTGGTGTACCTTTAAATGTTATTCATTAAGCTGTTTGGCATATCCTGCGTGATACTCTATTATACCCTTACCACATTAAAAGGGTGCAGGCACTTCTTCCTCGAGATTTCCCTTTGAGGATGAATTTTTGCCAATGGTACCTAAACAGGCTAGCAATAAACCCCAATTTTAATTGTAAAATCCTTTTTACCAATAAAGCTAATTTTTCAAGGAATTCTATTATAAATTTTCACAACCAGAAATGGGCTGAAGACAATCCACATGGAATTGTAGACTCACGTTTTCAAATGCAGTTCTCAATAAATGCATGGGGTGGTATAATTGGAGATCATTTAATTGGTCCTTTCTTTTTGCCTGGTCGACTTAGTGGTCACTCATACAGGTATTTTTTGCACACGAATTACTTTTATTACTCGAAAACTTACTTCTTTTGCTGAAAAATGAAATGGGGTATATGCATGATGGCACTCTGGCACATTCTTGATGAATGAAAGTGGACTGTAGTTGCTGGTTTGTGCAATAAAACTTGAATTGTAGATTAAGCTTCTTTATTACACATTATTGAAGAAAACTGATTTGTTAATTACAATTATGAAGTGCAAGCATTATATTAACTTGAACGAATTGCAGCAAGTGCACGTGGTTCACTCCAGAGTTTCAGAACAACTGAGGTAAATGCTTAGTAAAAATTATTCTTATCCTAGTGGTACACAACTGGAGGGGAGAACTAAAAATGCAGTTGTACATATAATAATTGAGTTGTGTAACTCTCGAATTCCCAAAACCAAGTTAATTATTTGGATGTATCAAACACACTTGAAAGATTGCATTGTACCTGAGAGTCCTCGTTGGTATGTACAGAATCGAAAACAATCCAACCGAAGCGAGTTTTTTGGAAAATCGGAAGGTTGGGATCTAACTATATTTGTCCTATGGAAAGAAGTTCAAAGAAATTGGGAGAGCCGATCAATCTTACCTGGTTGATCAAAGAGGGCACCTGATAAACAAACATTATCAGGAATCTTAAAATTAGATTTATTTACCTTGAACAAAGGAATTGCACATGTGATTTTGTCTAACAGTAGACTTTAAAAGTTTAACTTTAAAAGGAGACTGACATGCAAAAGTTTCAAATTGCAACTTGAGTGAATGTGGGAAAGAGAACTATTCAATCCTGAAATGGAAATGTTTGCGTTTTGCATGGGCACTTTTATCTTCATACATATGTCAGAACAGACAAAGTTTGATTGAATTCCAGAATCAAGCAGGACACAAATTGTATGAGGATTTCCAGAGGAATCCAGAACCATACAATTGGCCGTCAGACGAAGAACTTTAAGTGCATTTGAACAGAAAGCAGAAACACTGGGAGTCGGTATAACAGAGGATTGAGAAGTTAAAGCAGCAGTATTGGACTCTATACTGTTTGAAGATGGTATAGAGACAACGTTAAGTATTGAATTGTGTTTGGATTTGCAGGTCCTACATGAGAACTTAGATGTGTACTGTGACTTTGCATGTACCTTACTTAAACAATTGAAACAAACATTTAAGACATTTACCTTGGCTGATCTGTCTTGGGGGCTCATCTTAAGAAAGTTGTCACATTTAGATAAATAATGATTGTGTTTACAAAACACACAGGAAGGACTGTCTGTTACAAATGATTTTGAATGAACTTTAGGCTTTTCTAAAACGGCCTTTACTGGTTTGGTTTGTAGATTATTTAATAAGTTAGTTTGATTTGTTAAAAAAGTCTTGAACTCCGTTAGTGTAGGAAGAGCTGAATCAGAGTTATTGCGTGAATAATAAAGGTTTCGCATAGTTATTTAGGCTCAGCGATTGATTGAAGTGCTGTGATATATTTGAATAACGAGTCGCTAATATTACGAAGATAAGACGCTGACTCCTTCGCTTAGGATTCTAATTCCAAGATGGATTTTAGATGATTATGGATTAAGAGCTTAGGTTGATCATACCTTGAAACTAACATTTCGATTGCAATTTTATAATTACTGGCTGAAAACTTTAATGATTTATTAACTTCTGTGGAATTGCTTAAACTACCCTTCAAATAGTGTAAACGCTGACTATCTGTTAGGTTCGGGTTTTCGTGGATTAAACTAGAAAATATGTGTTTGAATTCAGACTACGTTTCTAGGTCACCACTATAACGAGGAATGTTGATTTTTGGTAATCTAAAGCTGGGGTTCTGCTGTATATTGGAGTTATGACTGAAAACATTTGCGCTCTGCTGAGAAATGTCTGCATCAAACTCTGAATTGTTTAGTGATGCACACCTTGAACGAATTATTGATTCTTTCATTACACACTTGGCTTGAGCAATTGCACTAAAGTATTTATGTTTGAACTCAGCATAATCTTATTCCATCTGTTTGTGAAATAATATTTAAATGATTTGATCATACTCTGTCAAAAGAACCAAAGCATTAGTTAACCTTTCATCTAACTCAGAATTTTGTACCTTGAAAACGTTTTGAGTCGGATCAGCATGAATACCTTGAATAACATTTAAAGACATTTAAGAACGTGTTGATTTTCCTTTTATTATTGCACAAGTTCGAATAAAAGATTCCATATCTAATAATGGTAATATACCTAATAATAACCGGTGAAAAATATAACTGAATGTAATAAAATAGGAAACCCCTTGATTAATGTTTAAGTTAATTACTACAGGGAAAAACGCCCTGTCTTTGATATATAAATACTTTTTAATCGCTTTTAATATTTGTAAGTAAATTGCCTAATGAGAGGATAACTTGGCATTCATGAATACTTTAAGTTTAAAATAAAATGGAGAGGAATTATGTAGTGAGTCATGTAATATTTATTTTGTTAGAATGTAAGTTAAAGTACAATAAGTACCTACCTGAAGAATTTTGCAAGTCACAATTGCAGGTAAAGTGAATAACAATCAGGTGTAAGATGATTATAGGAACAAATGGGTATTTCATTACTTGGTTGGAGTTTTACCTGAATACAATATGTGTTTCTATACAGCCTTGAACAATAGAGCAAGTTTCTGTTCTGTAGCAGCAAGGAAATGAGTCACCTTTCTTTTTCTTTCCTGTAAACACTTGTAATTTTTAGAGCTTGAGGCGTCTATCTTTCATTTATACTTTTAAGGGGAATGCGTTTTTTCTTTGTTTCTTTGAACTTGTAAATTTCTGAATTTTGGAACCAGCATGAAAATAAGTAATGAGTACTTACGATTTTAATTGCAATTAATTGGTAATCTGGCTCGATATTCCATATGTTGGAAGCCGCCTTTTAGTCTTACTTCTGATCAAATAAGATGAACTTCTTGATGAAAGTGGACTGTAGTTGTAGGTTTGTGCAATAAAACTTGAATTGTAAATTAAGCTTCTTTATTACACATTATTGAAGAAAAGTTATTTGTTAATTACAATTACGAAGTGCAAGTATTAGATTAACTTGCACGAATTGCAGCGAGTGCATGTGGTTCACTCAAGAGTTTCGGAAAAACTGAGGTAAATGCTTATTAAAAATTACCCTTATCCTACTGGTACACAACTGGAGGAAAGAATTATAAATGCAATTGTACATATGATAATTGAGCACAGCATACTTAACAATCACACCCTTTCGTATGTACATGGTATTTAGAAACACCCTGTATATATACGAGACCCGAGGTTGGGTATCCAACTCCTGAATCTAATAAAACTCCTAAATTTTTCTCAAAAATTTTAATTTTTATTATGGGCAAACAAAATTTTTCAACTATCTCTGGCTCAATTTCTTCTTCAATTTTTAAAAATTCCTTCGGATGTTCATACTTGTACACACTGATGTCTAGTGGTTTGTCCGTCTTTAAAAATCCTGTCCAGGTCGGTTTTTCCCTACTCGGTCCTGGTCTAGCCGTCACCTCTGCGTATGTCCTAGGCGTTTCTACTCGTTCCGTGTTCGTATTCTCAGTCCCCCGTATGTCCGGTGAACTGTTCTGTTGTGTAGGTCCAGGTCTTGGTGCTGGTCCCCTTCCTAAACTATTGCTTCTGAAATATGGTCGTCGTGGTTCCCAATTTTGTCGTTGGTATTGATAATTATTCCGTCTAGCATAGTTGTCCCGTCTGTTGTCAAATCTAACCGTATTGATTTGTCTTTCCCTATGTTCTTGAGGTCGTCCACTACTTACATCGTCGTACCTCTGCAGGTATTCCAAAAACATTTCTCTGTCCACTATGTTCTGTAGTGCAACGTGTTGTCGTACCTCTACCTCAAATTTTCACGATAGATATTTAATAATTTGTCGGTCCGTCAGTGGTGGGTTCAGTTGCTTAGCTATGCTATACTTGCGTATAGCATATTGCTCCCTACTTCCTGAAAATTCTCTTTTAAATTTCCCCGTGATTAAGTCGTCTCGTACCTGGTCCTGTCTGTGGTCACTCCAATAGTGTTTTAAAAATCTGTCTTTGAAGTCCCTGTATGTGTCAATCTCCAGTCCTATTAAATTGTACCAAGCTTCTGCATGGTCTTTTAATAAAGCTTTTACAATATTCAATTTTGCCTGTTTGTCGTATACATTATTTATTAGCCCTCTAACATTATTGATAAATATTTGCGGGTTTACTCTACTATCCCCATAGAACTTCATTTGCTGCTCTAAAGAAACGTTACCTGTTACAAACCTTGGACCATCCCCCATTAAAGTTGCTACGTTATGCTTAATCCCTGTCACTTCTCTCTCAACCCGACCTAACTGATCCTTACACGAGTCCGTTACCTCAGTCATTTTTGCATTAATTTCATCCTCACAGAAAATCCTTACATCAGTCCTTAATTGTCCCATTTCTAAATTTAAACCTCGAATATCACGCTTATTTTTATCAACCCTATTTTCAACTTCCCCCATCTTTACCGTCAAACTATTTTTGAACTCTGAAAATTCTTTCGTCGAATTATCAATTTTCAGACTAATTTGCTCAAACTTTTGTTCGATTCCGCACTCATTTCTCTAATCTCTTCAAATTTCTTGTTCGATTCCGCACTCATCTGCTCCAATTTCCTATTAGATTCTTCATTCATTCTCTCTAGCATTCTCAAAGTTGCCTCATTTCCAGCTTCTCCTGATTCCGTCCTCGACTGATCCCTACTACCTCCAGCTTCCTCCATTTTCGAATTTTTTTCACACAAGGCACTATCGTCACTTCCAATTTCCACTCCTTGACTTCTTAACCACTCCTTTCTCTGCATACGTTCAAATCACTCTCACACACACTCTCAAAATACCCTTAAATTTATACACAAAAAAAAACTGAAACTCTCTCTCAGATCGCCAGTTTCCGGGAATAAAATCACTAAAATTTTATTTGGAACTCGAGCCTCACTTTTGAGTCGCCAAAATTACTGTGTATGTTTATTTTGAATCAAGCCTCACGAATTGGGCGTCAAAAATTGCTGTGTATCCTTATAAAAATCGCCTCAGCTCCTGAATTGTGCGTCAAAATTATGCCGCGGAACTGGGGTAAAATGCTTATTAACCATAAATTATTTTCGAAATAATTTATAAAATTTTCATATTCGACAATAAACAAATTTTCAAAAATTAACTAATCCAAAAAAAAATTATCCTTACCCATTTTCCTTTCTTCCTCTGTTGAACGGCCTTCTTCAACTGCTTCTGGCTAGCTCATTTGGATCTCCTCTTGGGTATCTAGATTCACTCGCATATTCTCAATCATACACTCATACTAGCAATAAAACCTTGAATACAACCAACATACAAGCTTTTATTTATAACTATTTACAAATGAAATGCAATATAGTCCATATTCCATTGATCATGTTACACTTCAGAAAAACCTTATTTTATAATGTCCAGTATTTTATTTTTAAATCATTAAACACATAAATTGTACCCGGAGTAAATGGTCCTTGAATAATACCTTCTCTAAAATTCCTTCTTTATAATTTATTTATTCATTTTACTCTAACTAAACTCTGGGGTAGGGTGAGCACAGAATAACCCAGCTAATTATGCATTTGCATACTTTTAAAACATCTAACAAAGCAAAGCCATGTACTCTTCACAAAAATTTCACGTTCTGATGGAACGTTTAAAAGCTTTATAGACACCATCAATTTTTTAGTTAAATACCATAATAAAGATTTTACACGTATTAAGTTCAATACGTAAATAATACACACTACCTTGAAATTTCACCCTCATACTTTCTCCCCAATATTCACAGTTTATAAAGTCACAATTAAAATCGTTACCTGGAATTATATAGTAGATCTCTGCTCTGAGGATGATGCCGTCTATTTCTTCTATCCGTTCTGCAGGTCGTTTCTAGCTGTTACTAGAAAAACTCCATCCAAATTGAACTGCAAACGCTGCCTCCCCGGTATAACCAATTCCAAATTCCATTTAAAATTATTTCTTCATTAATTAGATGCTTCAAACCATGCTACTTAATGTCCCGACACGTGTTGATTATAATTATAGATGATATCTCTATTAAAATGTAATTTCGGCACTATCGAGACTATCACCTTGTAATATAATTTAACTGATTTAGTAATACTTACAACTCGTGATATATAGATACGTTGTTTGGAGCGATCGAAAATTTAAGGGCCTTCACCACGTTCTCTAAAACATTTATACACTCCAATGTAACCTCTCCCTACCTGCTTAACGCAAAATCCCATGTTAACACCACACCTTCTTGCAATTTTGCACTCAACCCCAATTTCAAATCTGCGAATATCAATACCTCATTATAAAATTTCAAGAATATCATGTTCCACTATCCTCGTGCTTGTTTCAAATCAAACTAACATATTGACCAATCGTAGACCTCGTGACGCTTCACAAATCCCTCCTATCCTATTAGTGTCTCTTACTTATGCGTTTACTCTGTCTCTTTCTGCCCTGGTCTGAGTGGTACAAATCGATATTCTTGACTATCTGTTGTCTAAACACACGTGGACTCGCGACGTGACTTTAAATACGCCTGCTTAGTATTTCATGCTAAAACATTCAACCGTTTCCAATATACGTAGAAGCTGCATGTTTATCTATTCAAATTTATTAGAACTTGACATTTAAAAGTCTGCAGGTGTTCGATTGTAACGAATGTTTTAAATACAATTCTCCGAGCTTCGTTTCATGGTATTTTAACTCTCTTGATATATTCGTTTGTTAGCACCTTGGGTTTTCACAGGCTTTTATGCTTATTATATATCAATACTTGTTCAATTAACTCCAATTAAATTAATAAATGCATGGCATTGGCTTCTGCTATTTAATTCTTTGCAAAGCTATTAAATTTTTAATTATTATTTGTGCAATTTGATTAATACCCATTACTTAAAAATTGAATTAATTAATATAAATTTCGCACGTAATTTCTGTTTGTTCCTTTATACAGGGTGTTTTGAAATTGTTTCTTTTGTATTTATTTTAACCCTTTAAAACCACTATAATATATATATATATATATATATATATATATATATTACTCAAATTTAGACCAGGGTAGAAAATTAATTAACGACATCAAATAATTTTAATCACCGTGTATAAGGAAGCTTTGGGAAAAAGTACGCGTAATTAAATGCCTAGTGTGAAGATTTAAATCATTCAATTAGAATGTAGGGTTTGTATAGAATTTTATTAGATAATACGCGTTATTAAAACCGTAGAGCATAAAAATTTATTCGTTTCATTAAAAAATAAGGGATTTAAATTACGCACTAGACGCTTTCCATAAAAAAAGCAGAATTAAAATGCTCCACTTGTATGTAATTTAATTGTTTCGAGTATAAAGAAACAAATAGAAATTACGTGAGAAATTTATAGTAATTAATTCAATTTTTAAGTAACGGGTATTAAACAATGTGTACAAATAATAATTAATATTTAATTTGTATTCACTAAAAATTAAAGGGTAGAAGTCAATGCCATTCATCATTATTTTAATTGGAGTTAATTGAACGATTATTAAGGTATTATATGCATAAAAGCTTTTAAAAACCCAATAATACCAAATATGAGACGCGTTGCTAGCATTCAAATATATCTAGAAGGTTATAATACGTTGAATATCCAAATCGTAGAAGTATTACGATTGAACACCTGCGTATTTTTAAATGTCAAATTCTAATAAATTCGAGCTGATAAACATGAAAATTCTGCGTATATTGCAAACGGTCGGATAAACCGTAGCTTATATTAACATAGGAATCCACGTGGACTGAAATAACCGATAGTAAAGAATATCGATTTGCACCACTAAGGCCAGGCTAGAAAAAGACGGATAAAATGCGCAAGGCAGAGACACGGATAATAAAAGGCGTGATTTGAGCAACGTCACGGGTTTTGCGATTGGGTGAAATAAGTTGCAGATATGAGAGGTGAAAACACAACAATTTCTATACAAAATTAATTAGTTTTTTTCGGACGTGTTTGCGAGTCGTGTGAAAATTCTTGGATTTTCAACCTGGCGCGAGTGCAAATTTTGTAGAATCGCGTGCCGAGCTGTCGCAAAGAGACCAGAGAATGCGAAATTCTGAAAATTGTCCGTTGAGGGACAAATTTGACGGACAAGCGCGCTATTATATAAACCCGTATTTATAGGAGTTTCGCTCTCTTAGATTTTCGATTTTTATTCAATACTTTAAACAGTTTGGCTCTTAGATTTTCGATTTTTATTCAATACTGTAAACAGTTTTGCTCTTTATTTTTTGATGTGATACCATACTTTAAGCAGAATACGTGCTACGATACAAGTTATTATGCATTAGTGCACTTAGAAAAGAAGATACAAGGTAATAAAGTCTAGTTATATTTGCGAGTATTACTGTACCAATTATCCAAATTTGTAACGATAAATGAATAAACAAAAGTAGGCAGTTTTGGGTATAGCGTGAACAAATTATGAATTTCTTTGCTATTTTTCGGGAGTGAGTAATCTAGTGTTATTTGTAAACGTGATTGGATCCACAAAACAAGATTTAGATATACATAGATGAGTTCCTGAGAAGCCCTGAAACAATTTAAATGAATGGTGGGGTAGAAAAAGTTTAAAAGCGTTCAGAATCTGAAGCCGTAAACATAAACCAGCTGGAATGGTGGAATGAGCAAGTCCGATGTACATTGAAGTCACGAGTGCAGTAACCTTCAAGTAAATTATGCATTTTGTTCGAGCTTAGATGTTTTGATGTGTGTTGAATATCTTTATAATTTGTTTGATAAAAAATGGACAGTAGTAAATTTGTATAAACAACAAATTTTTAGTTTTAAGATAAAATTTTCTTGTATAAGTAGAAAGGAGTATTTATCAAGTTTATGTTTTAATTATGATGAAAATTTGGGTCTGTCTTTGAGCTCAATTAGACTAACCTGTTTAATTAACGTAAAGGGGTGGGAGATGCTCCCTTTTATTCAGACTTAGGTCTGCACATATTGTAACTTAATTAGTAGGCATCCTACAAGGACTTTAATTCTGGATGCATATTAAAATGAGGACAAATTTAAACTTGAAATTTTATGATACTGAAATTTATGCTGAAATTTAATTTTGAAATTTTAATGTATTATGAATATTGATGTAAATAGAGTTAACGTTGATGTTTGTGGTAGGAATGTGTTTGTTTTTTTATGAATGAGGATGAAAGTTTTAACTAGGTGAGCAGCCGAGGCGGAAAGAGTAAAAAGGCGACTACTGAAGAGATTCAACAGGGCGAGAATCACAGTAAATCTTGGTGCCCAATTCAAGAGGGTTTTTTTTTTACGCTGGTGAGGCTTTTTGTAGGTTTCACAGCAATATATATATATATATATATATAAAATTATATGTTCAAGATGGCTACCACACAACAACATGGTGTAAGTGATCCTCATAAATTTTGTTATTACTGCAGTAAAAATATAGCAACTAAATTTGTTGAGTGCCATAAGTGTCATGTTAAGTTCCATACCTCTTGTGGTGTAGGAGCTGGTAAAATTCAAAGCCCAAAGTGATAGTGAAAAATGCTTTATTTGTATTGCATGTCACAATCCTCATGTGAATTGTATCAGCAATTCCTACAATGGTGAAAATTGTGATAATCAAAATTTAAATATGCAGTCTGATAAAAGCAGTAATGAAATGGAGAATTGGATTGAAAATAGTAAGCTTTGTGATTTCTTTAAAATGTTACTTAACCAGGCTACAGCACAACTACTTAATGAAATAAAAGATTTAAAAATTCAGGTTGTGAGACTCACAGAAAGCAATAAGGACCTAGTAAAGCTACTAAGCCAGAAATGAGAATTCAATATCCATAACTAGTAAAAGTTCCACATCTAAGAAAAACACCTGTTCTAATATTATTATATCTTCAGACAATAACACTGATAATGATACTGATGTGAATATACAAGCAAGCAATATATTTATTAGCAAGACAGATGGTTTAGCAACATACGCAAATGTAGTTAAAAATTCTGTATGCCAACTTAAAAATGAAAATGTAAACAGTAACTTAAAAATTAATAATATTCTGAAAACTACTCGACATACAGATATTAACTGGAGGAGAAAAAATAAAAATGCTATGATCATTGGAACCTCAACAGTAGAATCTTCTAATGAGATTACAAATACTGTTGATGGATTTATAGCAGTATCACAAAAAAACTAGAAGCTTAACCCTCCACCTTATATGGGTCAATCCAACAGTTGACATCAATAAAATAACAAAGCATGTTGAATCTAAATTAAAATTAATAATGGGTGAAGGTACTACTACCAACTTTAAAACTGAAGAACTAGCATTTAGATATCCAGAATATTACAGCTCTTTTAAAATTACAATTAATTCCACATTTATACAGACCCTAATGAATTCCGATTTCTGGCCCAATGGAGTTGCAATCCGCAAATTTTTTAGCAATGTGAAGATACCAAATCAGGATTTTCAATAACAGTTCTCTCTATGGGAGGTTTATTAGTAAAGAGCCAAATTTATAAACAATCACACGTTTCTAATTCCTCTGGGAACATGGGAACAAGCAACTTTTTGATAAAAACATTAGTATATATTACCAAAATGTACGAGGTCTCAGAACAAAACTTAAAGATTTAATGCTTGCTAGCACTTGTAATTTGTACAGCATCTCAGTTTTCACTGAAATGTGGCTTCATGACGGTATCCTAGATGCTGAATTAGGTCTAGCAGGTTACTGTATTTATAGATGTGATCGGGACCACTCTGTTTCAAACACATCTCACGGAGGAGGTGTTATGATAGCTGTACGAATATCTATTTTCAGTCATATAGTAAGTAGAAACAATGACAACGCATCAGAGCGCATATATGTATCTGTTGGTATAGGTCAAAAACAAATACTTATTGGCAATGTCTATTTTCCTTCAAAATCAAACATAGATATAGTACTGTGAGGAAGTGGAGAAAACTACTAAAGAGGCTTATGAGTTCTTCAGCATTGTAATTCTGTTTGGGGATTATAATGTTCCTCATGTAAATTGGAAGGATATTGGCCTTTCTTCATCACCAGTGGCCGTATATCCTTCATACAGTGCATGTGGTGGTGAATGCTCTACAATTATACTGGAAATTTCTGGGAAATAGTGCTTTAAAAATTTTAAACTGTTACTAGCTGATGTATTCAAGGGTGGGGAACACAAATATCCAGTTTTTATTGTTAAATACCTACTAGCAAAAAATTTACTAACTCTTTATATATAATATCATAATTTTGATATCATTTGACCCTTCATATCCTTGCTGATATACTGTTATCAAACACCTGAATAACAGATAACAGTCTAGTATTGTTATTGATTATGGAACCAAGGATATAAATGAAATCATCAATTATAACACACTATGTCTTCATACAGCTGTTGTAAAAAGAAAGAATTCAACTGTTATATTTGTAGTGTATACTATGGTGTTTACCATAAAAGCTGCTATAACAGATCAAGTTCTAAATATTTTAAATTAAACAACATTATTATGTGTCCCAACTGCATTATTAAAAAGGATATTTCTGGTGATAGCATACAGAAGGAAAAAATATTAACCTTAGAGAAACTAGTTGAAGAAGTAATTGCTGATAATAAAATGAAAGAATCTCACATTAACAAATTAAAAAAGGAATTTCAGATGTTTATGGAAGAGGCAGTGACTAATGAGGAAGTATTTACTTCTTTACTTAAAGAAACCAAAGAAGAAATAAAACGGTTACAATTATTAGTTGAGACAAGTTATTTATTAAATCTAGACGTGCCGAAAACATTCTCTACTGAAGATAGTATTGTATTAATTGATGATAATAGTAAGACAATTCTTGAGCAACATATGAGCAAAAATTCAACAATAACCAATCACTTACAGAGTAACTCAAACATAACATCAAAGAAAGACATTGGAATACAAGCAAATGCAGACATAAGTTTAAGAACAGATAGCTTAGATAACACTTATTCTGATGAATGGTTTGAGGTACTGTTTGGATACTCGTCCACTTACACTTATGAAAAAACAAATTTGTAAAATAACATAGTTCATGATGCAGTTATAAATAGTGATGTGCCTTATGCTAAAACATCTTATGAGGTCACTACATCCACTCAAAAAACTATATCTATTGGAAAAAGAAATAAAAACATACAATTTTTATCGGACAGTCACGACAGGGGTCTAATTAATGTATTCCTGAACCTGATCACTGATAAAAAGCATCTGCAAGAGTTTACTGCTACGTCTCTCTTTAAACCAAACGCAAGGAGTGTTGATGTGTGCATCAATGTTCAAAACTTAATAAAAGATTACACCTTCTCTGATTACCTAATTCTGCAGTGTGGTACAAATGATATAGAATCGCTTTTTTTTCCTGCCATCAAACGCAATTTTATCAATGTACTTAATAAATGTAAACACACTAATGTAATTCTACTGGCAGTACTGGTAAGATTTGATAACCATCAACTTAACATCAAAATTTGTAAACTAAATAAAATTTTGTATAAAATTCATCAGAAGTTTTACAATGTAATGTTTTGCGATCCGAATCTAGTATTCACAAGACAAGACTTTACAAAACATGGATTACATCTCAACCTTTCTGGAAAAAGAAAAATGGTCAAGGAAATTATAAAGTTCATTGACGACCTACATCCTAAGCATATACCTGTCGTGATATCCACAAGGACAGTGCAAAATTCTAGTCACAAAGTTATTTTAAGAAGAAGACCATCTAATTTTTTATAAGTTGTAGTAGTTTTAAGTTAGATTCTAAGAATTATAGACAATATAATAATATTTTAAAATGCAACACACCTACTACACCCATGGTACAAAACCAAAATAATTTTTCTAAAGTTACTCAACTTAAGTTATCCTCAGTTGACAAATTTTCTAAATTCTCTTTATTATTACTTAATATACAAAGCCTTCGAAATAAAACGGTTGATTTTGAATTGCTTATAAATGAATTCGACAATCCCCAGGTATTGTGCCCAACTGAACATTGGCTTAAATCTGGTGAAATAGTAAGTGCAATTCTGAACTACAATTTAATTTCATGCTATTGCAGAGAATATGGTAATAGAGGGGGCACCCTAATTTATTGCAAAAATGATCTGAGAGCTAAGAGAATATATGATTACGATTATTTGTTGGTTGAAGGCCAATTTGAGTTCTCTATTGTTATTCTATTGGATCTAGACATGTATATTACTTGCTTATATAGGCCACCAGTACATACAAATATAAATATGTTCTTACAAAATTTGGAATTATTGTTAAATAATGTTAAAAAACACAAAAATCACTTTATGTGGCGATTTCAATATTAATTTTATTGCATGTACTCCTCTAACAAGGGAACCTAAAGACTTATTTAAATGCTTTAACTTTAAAATGCATATAGATATGTTTACTCTAGTTAATGGTAATGGAGGAACGGTTATTGATTATATTTGTACTAATTTTACAATTGAAGACTTGAGTATTAATGTTTTCTCAACTAGTATATTGGATCACGAAGTTGTAATCTTAAGCGGTAATGTACATAATAAATCAAAAACTTCTGAGCCCTTTATAGAATACAAAAAAACCAACTATAAAAATTTTTTGAAACTTATGGGCACAGTGGACTGGTCACCAATTTGTTCCCCACACCTCACTATTGATGACAAGTTTAATATTTTCATCAAAATAATCGTTGATACATACTACCTGAGCACAATACGAATTTAAAAAGAAGGTAAATTAAAGGAATGGATTACCCGAGGTATAAAAACTTCTGCAGTTAATAAGCGCTATTTATATGTTTTAACAAAACATTTTCCGAGTAATAAATTTATACATAATTATTATAAAAAATATAAAATAATACTGTCCCAGGTAGTCTTAGCGGCTAAAGAGAAATATTACATAAACATAATAGCGAATTCTTCTAATGTAGCAAAAACAGTATGGAAAGTTATTAAAGATCTAACTAACATGAATAGGCAAATGGACTTACAACAACCGATCTGGATTAGAAATGCTGCAGGAGGTTTACTGCATGCGCCTCTTGACGTTGTTGATGAATTTAATATACACTTTACATCGGCTCCATTATTTATCAGGAAGAGTATGACAGTATGCCATTCTGGTATTTCTAAAACCCATTCAATCTGTAACTCTTTTACATTATTTCCCACAGATGTTGGAGAAGTTTATACTGTTATCCAATCCTTAGCAAATAAATCATCAGTCGGCTTTGACAAGATATCTATTAAGTTAATTAAATGCTTAAACGATCATTCTTTGCAAATATTAGTTTCTATTATAAATGACTATTTCTCTCTGGGGATATTCCCAGACTTAAACAGCCCTAGTTAAACTACTTTTTAAAGAAGGAGATGCAACCGATTCAAATAATTACAGGCCTATCTTTATATTGTCAAACATATCCAAAATTGTAGAGACATTAATAAAAAAAGATTACTTGCTTTTATGGATCGAACAACATGTTAGGAGAAGATATACCTGGAAAGCGCCAGGTGATAGGGCTAGATACCAAATAGATTATATTTTATTTAAACAAAGATTTAGAAACCAAGTTAAAAACTCTCGTAGTTATCCAGGGGCTGACATAGATAGCGATCATAACTTAGTTAAAATGAAGTGTAAACTAAAATTCAAAAAATTGAGAAAGGTTAAAAGAGAGGGATGGGATCTAGGTAATCTTAATGATAGTAGCGTAAAAGAGGAATATAAACAAGTATTACATAATAAGAGCAAAGAGATAGCTGTAGGAGGGAACGTAGAAAATAGATGGAAAGAAATAAAACTGACTGTACATGATACAGCAACACAGACTATAGGTAAGAAAAAAATAGAAGCGAGAAAACCGTGGGTAACAAAGGAGATATTAGATTTAATAGAGAATAGAAGAAAGCTTAAACCTTTCAGAGAAGTGGATAGTGAAAGTAAACAAAAATATAATACAGTTAGAAATGAGATAGTACATGAGTGTAGAAAAGCTAGAAATAAATGGATGGAGGAGAATTGTAAGGAATACAAGATGATTTGAGAGTAGGTAAGACAGACAGGGCTTACAGGGCAGTTAAAAGTTTTTAGGAAGATAGGAAAAATATAATGGTATTAGAGACGAGAATAATGAGCTTCTAATAAATAAAGTTGAGGTAGCAGATAGATGGAAAAGATATTTAGAAGATTTATATAAGGAGACGAAATGGATGAGTTAGAAAACGATCAAGAAGAGGATGTAGAAATAGGGTTCTCAATATTAAGAGAGAATTTGATAGAGCTGTTCGGAATCTTAAAATAAAAAGCGCCAGGGATAGACGATATTCCCGCAGAATTAATAAAATATGCAAGTCAGAAAACTTTAGATAGATTATATGAACTAGTAAAAGCAATATATGACACAGGTGAGGTTCCAATAGATTTCGAAAAAATATTATTATCCCAATCCCAAAAAGTCAGGAGCTGATAGGTGTGAGAATTTTAGAACAGTTGGTTTAACTTCTCATGCTTCCAAAATACTAACAATAATAATTAAAAATGGAGTAGAAGCTTTGACTGAGAATTATTTTGGCGAAGACCAATATGGTTTTCGTAAAGACAGAGGGACTAGAGAACCGATACTAATGATTAGGGTAATTATCGAAAAAAGGTTACAAAAAATAAAAGACTCATTTCGCGTTTGTAGATTTAGAAAAAGCATTTGATAGGGTTAATTGGATTGTTATGTTCAGGGTTTTGCAAAAATAGGAATCTCTCATAGGGATAGAAAAATTATTTACAGTCTATATAAAAACCAAAGCGTAGTAATTAGATTTGATGAAATAGAAAAGGAAGCTAAGATTAGAAATGGTGTTAGACAGGGTTGTATACTGTCTCCCTTGATTTTTAATGTTTATATTGAGGAAGCTTTAAACTTAGCTAGAGAGAAAAAAGATATAGGTATTAGTGTACAGGGACAGAAAATAGACCTGTTACGTTTTGCAGATGATATAGCCATTATAGCAGAGTCCAGAAAAGAGTTAGGAGAGTTTTTAAATATTTTAGATGAGATACTACGGAGTAACTATAGTATGAGAATTAACTCAGTAAAGACAAAGATAATGACAAGTGAGTTACAGCCTAGTTCTAAACCAAAATTAAAAATAGGTAATACCGAGTTAGAGGAGGTGGATGAATTTTGCTATTTAGGTAGTATAATTACAAAAGATTGACGTAGCAGAAGGGATATAGTAGCTAGAATAGCTCAAGCTAGAAAAATGTTTTTAAAAAAGAAAAACTTACTAATAGCTAATAGTATTAGTTTAGATAATAGAAAAAGTTTCTTAAAGTCGTACGTATGGAGCGTTCTACTATACGGTAGTGAGACTTGGACAATTAAAGAAGTAGATAAGAAAAAGATAGAAGCTTTTGAAACTTGGTGTTATAGGAGAATGTTAAAGATTAGTTGGACAGATAGAGTAACAAACGAGGAAGTTTATAAAAGGATAGGTGAGGATCCCTGTATATGGAAACAATTGAAGGTCAGGAGAGATAGAATGATAGGGCACCAGTTCAGACATGAGGGACTATTTAGTAAAGTCTTAAATTATAGACTACCAAATAAAAATAGAGTAGGAAGGCCTAGACAAAGCTATATTAGTCAAATTATTAGAGATGTAGGTTGTGAAGGGTATGTAGACCTTTTTAGACTAGCTCAGAATAGAAAAGAATTGAGAGCTGCGTCAAATCGACTTTAAGTAAATTTGAAAACAAAACAAAAAGAAAAATAAAAATCAGTTAACTAAATGTCACCAGGACATGACTCACAATTGGTTAGCGGTCTGGCATGTTGGTAGCGTTTCGTTGCTTAAGCCTTACCATACATAATTTAATAAACGTCACCATGGCATAACTCACAATTAGGTAGCGGTTTGGCATGTTGGCAGCGATTCGTTGCTTAAGCCTTACCATAACATATAATTTAACACTTTTCCTTTTTGAAGCGGATAACCAGGTTATATTTAAATTCCTTATAAATGGTAATCATGTAAACATGTTAGAGTTCTGTAACAACCATCAGGTTGCAAATATCTATGTAGAGCTAGCTGTATAGGAAAAAGATAGAAGGATATAGGAAGACCTAGACCAAACTATATTAGTCAAATTATTAGAAATTTAGGTTGTGTAGGGTATGTAGAGCTTTTTAGATTAGCACAGAATAGAAAAGAAGTTAGAGCTGCGTCAAACCGACCTTAAGTAAGGCCGATAACAAAATGATGATGATGATGCTTTTATGGAATCGTACGACATTTTAAGTAGGAACCAATTTGGATTTAGGACCTGTATAGGCACTATGGATGCTTTGTTTAAATTTATGACAAGAGTCTATGAATCGATAAATAGTCAAAGGAGTACCATTGCTGTATTTCTAGACATCTCAAAGGCATTTGATTGTGTTGATCAATCAGTACTTCTTGATGTATTGGAATGCCTAGGAGTTAGGGGTATTTGCTTAAAATGGCTTAAATAGTTTCTTATCAACCGAAGGCAAATAGTGGAACTTAAGGTTGACAGTAGTAACATGGCATCTAAGTTGCAACAGATATAGTATGGTCTACCTCAGGGTTTGGTACTAGGGCCCATACTATTTTTATTATATATTAATGATTTGGCCAATCTTGCACTTGAAGATGTAATTTTCTTATTTGCAGATGATGTGGCATTAATTTATTCGGGTAAAAAAAATGCGCATGAATTAAATACTATAATCAACACTGATTTAAAACGAATTGACATGTGGTTTCAAAACCATTACCTAAAGTTGAACTTTAAAAAATGTTTTTATATTGAATTTAATTATAATGGGCATTCCAGTTGTGCTCTTAATATTAAAATAAACAATGATTATTTACTAAGCACGAACTCTTTCAAATTTTTGGGTATATTCATAGATTCCAGATTAGATTGGTGCCAACATGTTGGTTTCTCAAGAAATAAACTTGCATCGGTATGTTACTGTATAAAGATAGTTAACTTGAATATTGATAAAAATGCAGCAACAGCGGTATATCATGCCTACTTTGAAACACTGCTTTGCTATGGTATTGCATTCTAGGGAGCTTGTTCAAATGAACTCTTCCAGGTCTTGATTAGAATTCAGAAGAGGGCGATTAGATTGTTGAATGGTGCAAATTCTAAAAACTATTGCAAACCTTTGTTCAAAAGGTGTAATATCTTAACCCTACATTCTTTATATATACTTGAATTAACATCTATCATATTTAAGAATAAAAATAGTCTTAAATTGCATAAGCCTGAATATTCATGTAATATTAGAAAATTTGTCTCACTTCCTCTAATTATACCAAAAACTACTCTCCTTAAGAATAGTTTAATTTATAAAGGCATTAAGTTTTTTAATGCACTACCGGAATCAGTTAAAGCTCAAACAAGTTATAAGCAATTCAGGACTCAATTGAAATTTTCCTCATAGACAAAACCTACTATACCTCTGATGAGTTTGTGTGTGACCTTAACTAGCTTTATACTAGTTATAATTCATAAAACCTAAATTTTGTCTATGTGCCTTACATGTACTTTTCTTTTAATTTTGAAATTTAAGTTTATATATATTGCTATGATATTAGCGGAATTATCATGCCCCTACGTTGGGCTGTTATATTTATTTGCTATGAACTGTAATTCTCAAACCCCTTCGTTGTGCGCCTTATTAATTTTCTACGTACTCTAAATTATTGGACCACCATTTTAATATTCACTATAAATAAACAAGATTATAATTATCTCCTCCTCCGGCTGTCTTATTAGTATTGCTATCAACTTAACTGGACTTTATCTTCAAACAACTTTGTCTACCAATGGCAAAATTCGATACGTTACCGCCTTGCGTGTTATCAATTTCCTATTCAACTTTTGGCTCCGCCTTTGTACTATTTAAATCTTATGACCTCGGCTAGCATTTATTTGGAATTATAAAATTCAGTTCATTTCGATTTTATATAATGAAACCAATATGTTATGTACAGCTTTTGAAATTATTTGTAATACACTTTTCAATTAGTTAACCTTATAAATTTCATTTATTAACAACCCTCTACTATTTACTCAAAACCCAAAGTCACCAAAAAAAAAAAACTTATTATCTTTACCAACAAAGTGTAGAATATTCTAAACCTGTTATCATATTACTCATTCTATACGTATGCAACTTTTTTTGTTGACTTTTCACAAGCATATCATATTCAGCAAATTCAATATTAAAAATAATAATTAATATAGAAAAACAAAATGTCTTATAACTAAAAATCTGACCTGGTTTATCTTTTTTCACATCGACGCTTCCAATAAAAATGATCTTCCCCAATTCTGGATTTTATTTAAATTATTGCCATTACACTATGGACCACCATTATTAAATTATACCCCAATTTATTGTCGTTTCATTTCAAATTTCTTTAAACTTAGACATTTATCATTCCTGCCCCAGACCTAAAATTGTAGTTTGTTTCACCCCTGTACTTCAAAATTGTATTATTCTTCTTTTCCCCTGGACATCTAAATTGTATTACTGTATTTTTCCCTGAACATCAGAATCATAGTCTATTTCCCTCAGACTTCGAAATCCTATTATTTTTATGTCTTAGTTTAAAATAAATTCATTAAAAGCGTACTTACGTTTAAACGGCAATTATAATCTTCATATTAGCACTCATTTTATTTCACTTTTATAATTATTACGTATTACTTTGTTTAATGGCAACGCACTTCGGCCTTTGTTGAGTTCAAAACTGTCTTTCTTATCAAGGTGCTCGCTAATATATTCTCGAATTCCCACTCCATTCGTGGGTATGGTCTAGAACTCGTCGCTTATTTCTGACCAATCGAATAATTACATTTAGAGCAGTTTCTGATGTAATGCTCCACGATTCCCCATAATCACAACCTGCCCGCAGCTGTCTTTCGTTAACAACATGCTGTATTTTGATAGATTACTTGCTTTTCCATAAACAACTGATGCAACTCGACTTTAAATTTTCATATTTACATGCGATTCACGCAATTTTTAATCTGCTCTCTTATCAAAAAATGGTTAGATATTTGTACGCATTTATATTAACTACCTGAAACTCTATTTCTATATCCGTATTGATCTAATCGTCTGGAACTCCTTTTAAGTGCGTGTCTAATTACACTTTATCATTTATTTATAATTATACGCGTGCTTCCACTGAAAATATCATTATTTGTTTTACCTAAATTAACTAAACTTTATCTACAGGGTATTTAATATTTACTATCTACTTAATGAATGTATTTCTCATTCCTACGCCAACTATGCGTCTTCCTATGTTTACCTGCGTCGCTTAAAACTATTTCTACTTTATATACAGGGTGCTGACTACTTACTACCTACAAGCTATCTCTATTTCTTAATTTTTCACTAAATAAGTGCAGTTTTCTGCTGCCTATGCTAATTACTCTTTTCCAAATGACCTTTACTATAAAGTGCACCCTTAAACAACCCCTTATCACAGCAATATATATATATATATATATATATATATATATATATATATTGCTATGAAGTCCCCCTTTTCTTGTCTAGCCCTGATGTAATGAAGGTTCAGTTTCCTGCTGAACGCCACCGCTCTGTGTTTTTCTAATATTCTTATTTTAATTCTACCACGGTTAGCCCAGTTTGATTTACACAGAATGCACAACGTTATGATGATCAAATTAATTTACACCTTCAAATCTTACCTGTTTTGAATGATAAAACAAAGTCAATTAATATTCATATAATGAAAGGAAATAATATTTACACTTCACAATTTGGAAACCCCTAAATAAACCATTCAATCAATTAATATTATTTGGATCATTTATCCCAAAATTATATCCCTTGTTACGTAATTCGTGGCAGTCCCTGTTCGGGCGCCAAAGTTATGCTACGTTGGCTCGTAGCCGTGCGTAACACAAAGAAAAATCAAAGAAATGACCGGGTTCAATCGGAGATTAGGGGGGGTTGTAGAAAGCAGACCAACATATAAGGTACGGGGCTGTAAGGAGTTAGTAACCATACCTGCAAAAAAGAAAATTAGAATAGCAAACCTGCAAAAAAAAACATTAGTCCTGCAAACCTGAAATAAAGAAAAAGCATAGCATGCTGATCAAGCATAGATTGTTCAGTACTTTGTAGAATAAAAAAAAACTGTTTGGATAATCTATATAATATAACAACGGTAAAAGCAATATAAAAATTTTTAGTACAAAGTGAGGTAATATTGGGGAGTAGCAGAAACGTTTCCTCACACACCAATTAAACATAAATCAGACAAAATTTTAACAAAAAAATAAATAGGTAAGCACAATTGATATGAGTCATCTAGTATTGTTGATTCTTCTTTTTTTTTCAAATAGCATGCAAGTCTATGGTAAAAGGTATCAGAACGACAAAGATATCGCAAAACAACGGATAGATTATTAAAGTAAGAATAAGTAGGAAATAGTTCAACTTACAAAAGGTTCTTCAGTAACGCTTCTTTGCAATTGAAGTGTGGGATTCACGATGTCCGGCACTAACGAAGCACTTCACCCTTGGCTGTGAGGGCGTTGATGGAACTTATCACACGTAACCCTAAACACACCTACGTATTTCACTGGGGTTAGCAGCAGACATTATCACGCAACGGAACTATGTAGCATTGATAAATTTCTTGTTAATTCTATTTCCTGAGACAATAATTTCGAAATATTTTGTAGCACTAGTTTAATTTCAACTGGGACCAAATGTATATTATTTTTATAACCATCCAAAAAGCAGTGAGAAACTTCAACCAATACCTTTGTAAACCGGTAATCTGTTATATTTCGCAAACAACGAAATTTGCGCAAACAATGATCTGTTTTAGATTCTTTGGGGTTAGAAAATTCAGAAACTACAGTATCAACTGTATTCGGATAACCCAAAGTATGCACTACTCTGATAAAAAAAGGACCGCGAAACTAGATCGCACACACAGTTTAAGTATTAAAAGACGAAGCACCAACAAAAAAACCACAACGAGTAAAGCACGTGTATCACTAAAGTAAGTCCGTCAAATGTTCCGTAAAACACGCGTGCAGGTCGAGTTTAACAAGTTCTGCATCTTTTATTTCCAACAGAAACTCAACAAAAACAGCAATTAGTAAGGCACGCGTAAGCAATAAACCCGTCCGTCAAATGTCCTTAAAAACACACGTGCGTCGACCAAACACGGTTAATATACAACTTTTATTTCACAAGAAAAACAACTAAAATCGTGCCGTGCTCGTTCCTGAACAATTCGAAAATTGTTACCGCATTCATTCTCACTATTTTCAAAGCAAAGAAGAAGCAGTATTTTTCAACGTAATTAATATATAGGAGCCAAGAACAAACTACAACTACTCGTCTGTTTATATCACCTCGTTGCTATTACAACAACTTATCGTCTCTTATCTAGACTTGTATATCCACATAAGCAACAAAATGTATACGAACGGCAAGACAAGAACGATGCAATCCACTCATTATAATACGATGCATTCGCCTAAGGAGTTAATAAATATAAAATATAGAAAAAGTAGTTACAGAAAGGTATTTGCTAATTGGGAAAAAGCGTAAAATATTAAGCTATAAAAATGCACGTTACAGATTCCCCCCTAGCATAATAAAGACGTCGGGGTGAAAGGAAAAAGAAAAAACGACAGACAGGGAACCGAACAAAATTTTTTTTTATCCGGTTCGAAGGACCAACACCAGTATAAGAAAAAGAACATTTTTTTTTCAAAAGAAGACAAAGTCATCTATCGTAACCAACAACGACAGAACAGGTAAAGAAAGCATCAAGTAAACACCCAATGAGGATTAAAGCTCTTAGCTACTTTCAAAAACGTCAAAAGACGGATGTCTCCAAAAGGGACATTTCTGTTCTCCACCTCGAAGAAAAGTTTTGGTTTCCCGCGGAGAAACCAAGAGAAAAGAAAATAAAATGAGGAAGAAAACTCGTAGCAAAACTGTCACCTTCAAGTGTGCAGCAAAGAAAGAACCAAGACAGAGCAAAGGACAAAGGCAAGCTAGTACAGAATCTAGAACACTTCCGACTGAGGTAACACAGATTCGTATGAAACGATTACTCAAGCAAAGTATGGCTAACAGACCTACAGAAGCGACCAAGTCGAAATTCCTAAAGGAAAAAAAAATAGATCTGAAGCCTACCTCAAGGAATGGATGTAGAAAGCGACTATAATAGTCAAATAGTGAACAAAGGGTGGAACTAGCCAGAAGAAAAAGTCACGGGATGGGCTAGCTACAAAAAGATGAATAGGAATATGAAATGGGCGCCAGTGTTTTCGGACACAAGCTTATCAGAGAAAACACAAGACCATTTCGTATTCCTATTCATCTTTTGTAACTAACCATCCATGTTTCTTCTGGCTATTCCTGCTATTCACCAACCATCCAAAAAGCAGTGAGAAACTTCAACCAATACCTTTGTAAACCGGTAATATGTTATATTTCGCAAACTACGAAATTTGCGCAAACAATGATCTGTTTTAGATTCTTTGGGGTTAGAAAATTCAGAAACTACTGTATCAACTGTATTTGGATAACCCAAAGTATGCACTACTCTGATAAAAAAAAAGGACCGCGAAACTAGATCGCACACACAGTTTAAGTATTAAAAGACGAAGCACCAACAAAAAAACCACAACGAGTAAAGCACATGTATCACTAAAGTAAGTCCGTCAAATGTTCCGTAAAACACGCGTGCAGGTCGAGTTTAACAAGTTCTGCATCTTTTATTTCCAACAGAAACTCAACAAAAACAGCAATTAGTAAGGCACGCGTAATCAATAAACCCGTCCATCAAATGTCCTTAAAAACACACGTGCGTCGACCAAACACGGTTAATATACAACTTTTATTTCACAAGAAAAACAACTAAAATCGTGCCGTGCTCGTTCCTGAACAATTCGAAAATTGTTACCGCATTCATTCTCACTATTTTCAAAGCAAAGAAGAAGCAGTATTTTTCAACGTAATTAATATATAGGAACCAAGAACAAACTACAACTACTCGTCTGTTTATATCACCTCGTTGCTATTACAACAACTTATCGTCTCTTATCTAGACTTGTATATCCACATAAGCAACAAAATGTATACGAACGGCAACACAAGAACGATGCAATCCACTCATTATAATACGATGCATTCGCCTAAGGAGTTAATAAATATAAAATATAGAAATAGTAGTTACAGAAAGGTATTTGCTAATTCGGAAAAAGCGTAAAATGTTATGCTATAAAAATGCACGTTACACCCTTTAATTTAATTTAAAGTCACCAAAAACGACACTTCTTACTGGAAAAAAATCTAGAACGTTCAATACCTTTTATCCTTTCTACGTCAATTTCAACGTATTAAATATTTTTGTTGACTCTTTACAGATTAAAGAAAAATATATTCAGTGTTTGAATTTAAATATGAAATGATTGCTTTAACTAGTTAGCACTGACCTGTGATTTTCTGATGAGTCTTTTTCCTTTGGTCTGCTGTTGCGTGTTCGATCAGCACCCCTTTTATTATCTTCAATCAAAAAACAATGCCTTGCTTAGTACTCTTTCATGTGCTTCGAACCAATAGTTTTGTTACTCTTTGTTTCCAAAATTCACCTCGTGCTTTACTTGGATTTCTCAATTTAGTTATCCCAATTTAGATACAACTTGTATTTTTGAATACCACCCTTAGATTTTTTGATACCACTTACAAGTTCTGAATACCAGACTTAGAATTCTTAGATTTGTGAATTAGATTTTTGACTTAAATCCTTCTTAATATCACACTTAGAATTCGTAGGTTTCTTAGAACCCTACTTTATTATAAATATTTAATTTAAATTAATTAACAAATTTCTACTCGCGATTTCCGCAAAACGGCAAAAGCTTTTTCGTATATCTTCAACATAATTTGTCATCAACTATTATTACACAACACCACTTTTCACAATAATATAATTTAAAATTTATTTATTTGACGCGTAAATATTCGAGTAAGGGTGTTGCAGGTTCGACGTGCTTCAAATTGAGACTGCTCTTTCTTATCAATCCTGGGCGTTATATAGCTTTTGCTATCTCCATTGGGATTGGTTTATTAGAACAGTTTTACAAAGTGTTGTAACTAACCATTGTTGTTTTGGGTATTCCTAGGCTTTTCAAGTTTATTTCTGACGAAACTATTCTGTAGTTCCGTATCATGCTGGTATTTGCTATTGTTTTACGATCTTTGACCGCCTGTGTTGTTATTATTGTTGGACTTTAATTTAGCTTATGTTTGTTGTTTTGTGTAGATAAAGCTTTTGGAGAATTGAACAAAATAACTGATGTAATATGAGTGATGTAAATCCACATGTTTTTGTTTATGTCTAGTATTTAAAACTTATCTTTGAAAGTGCGTTTCTTATCAAAGCGCTTTATTATTCCTTCATTACTACAAGCGTAATTGCACGAAGACTTAGTAGGTTTTATTTTATCTCATGCGTATCTATTTTGTAAACTTATTGAACGCTTCTTGAAGTAGTTTAATTGCATGTATAATTATTTTTCCGCTGAATACGTATTCTCTTATTGAAAGATATGCTTACTGACATTGATTAAAGTTAATTGCCATAATGTGCGAATTGTTTATTTTTCTGCTAAATAAATGCAGTTTTCTGATTCCTATTGCTATTTACATTTACTACGCGACCCTTACGACTCGATATACCCCTAAGCAACCTCTTATCACTACAATATATATATATATATATATATATATGTGTGTGTGTGTTTGTATGTGTGTGTGTGTGTGTGTGTATGTGTATGTGTGTGTGTGTGTGTGTGCGTGTGTTGTGTGTGTGTGCGTGTGTGTGCGCGTGCGCGTGTGCGTGCGTGTATATATATATATATATATATATATATATATATATATATATATATATATATATGTATGTATATATATGACATTTGTGCATTAAGTTTTAAGATTTATTAAACTGTTGGCATTTTGCTAATCAATAGCTTTACAAAAATTTGTATTTGTATCAAATCCAAACACACAGTCACTGAACTTTTTGGAAATAAATAAACTCTAAACTCTCTATTAGTATGCCTGCATATGAAATAGAAGTATCAGAAGTTTTATCATATACTGTAGCTATTGGAAACTTACATCAACTAAATAACATACTCAACAAAAATGGAGTTACTCTTGACCTTGTTTTCTCAACTATGAATTGTTAACCATAAAAGAGGCATGTCACTATTTATTAAAATGTGATGTTCATCACCCTGCATTAACTGTGAATCTTGTTAATAGCATTCAAGAAGATAATCTACCATTGAATCTAGTAAGGTATGATTTTAAAAATACGGACTTTGTTGATTTAAATAGCTACTTAACAAATATTAACTGGGATGAATCCCT
Source organism: Platerodrilus igneus (assembly GCA_036346225.1). Lineage (NCBI taxonomy): Eukaryota > Metazoa > Arthropoda > Insecta > Coleoptera > Lycidae > Platerodrilus > Platerodrilus igneus. Next base: position 747,336 of record JARFIW010001293.1, on the reverse strand, counting down.
TTTAAGCAATGACCACACTTTTGAGGTAAAAGTAGAATACTTCTACCAAGTATTATACACAGCATTTGCAAGGTATGTTCCCCTTCAAAGACTATAAAAAAGTTCATATCCTATATGGTTTAGTCAAGAGTTAAAACTTCTCATTCATTAAAAGAGAAGCACACATAAGATATAAAACAAACAGCTCTAAAAAAGATTATGATATTTTCTCCAACCTACGCACAAGATGTAAAATAGTACAAGCCAAATGCTATAATAACTACATCCATTCTCTTGGGGAATCTATCCCAAATAATATTAATCTTTTTGGAGCTATGTTAAGGTTATGTGGAAAACAGAAGCCTTACCAAATCGTATGTTTTTGGGAGAGGAAATTGGCAGTGGCGAGAACGGTATAGTTAATCTATTTGCTCGCTATTTTTGCTACTGTTTATTCCAAACATAATATGATTGCGCCTAATTTTTACATATAGTGACACAGTTAACTTAAATAGTATAAACTTAGAGTTACTTGAATTGTTAAAAAAACTTAGTAGCTTGAATATTAATAAAGGACCTGGTCCAGATGGAGTACCACCCATAGTACTTAAAAGCTGTTGTTCTGTATTAACTTAACCACTACAGAAACTTTTCAATATGTCACTGTCAACCGGCATTATTCTTAAATGTTGGGAAAGTAGTAATGTGACACCTATTTATAAATCTGGTGACAGAAAATATCAAAAACTACAGAGCAATATCGCTTCTGAGCACCATACCTGAGATTTTGGAAAGTTTTGTAACACAGCATATTAGCAGCTCATTTGAGAATATATTGATAGAACAACAACGTGTGGCTTTGGGGTAAAACGTTCCACATTAACCAATTTAATGTTATATTCTACTTTCCTAGCAAATGCATTAGAAGATGGTTACCAAGTAGACACCATCTAAACTGACTTCTCCAAAGCGTTTGACAGAGTTAATCATAAGATCTTGTTGATAAAATTAAAAGTTCTGGGGGTGAGTGGAAATTTATTATAATGAATTAGTAGCTATTTATGAGGACGCACTCAAATGGTGAAAATAAAAAAAAATATATTTAAGGAATTTAGGTAACTTTGGGTGTACCACAATGTTCCCATCTTGGACCAGTGTTGTTTAATTTGTTTATTAATGATATTAGTAGTGTTATTAAGAATTGCGAATATTTATTGTATGCGGACGACCTAAAAATTTTCAATATCGTTTCATGTATTGAAAATTTTCAACATCTACAATACACAATCTCAAGAATTGAAGAATGGTGTTACGGAAATGGAATTGAGATGAATATTGACAAATGTAATGTTATGCACACTTTTAGAAAAAGGAATCCCCTAATATTTGAGTATAGACTTAATAATTATATTCTTAGCTCTGTTGAAAATGTGAATGATTTAGGAATCCTTCTTAACACTTCTTCTTCATTTTATTACCACATACAACTCATTGTTAATAAAGCATTAAGGAATCTTGGCTTTATCAAAAGATTAACAAAAGATTTTAACAATATTAATTCAATCAAAATTCTATATATAACTATTGTTAGAACTGTATTGGAATATTGTAGTTCAATATGGACTTTATATTATTCTAGATACAACAACATGATTGAAAAGGTTCAACATAAATTTATGCGATATGTGGAATTTAAATTAAATTATACTATTATGGACCATAATTATTCGGAATTATTGCCGATATTAAGAATTTCTGAATCTTGTAAGCGCAGGATTCTGTCTGACCTTAAATTCATGTTTAAATTACTAAATAATCATATACGCAACCCTCCACTTTTGAAGCTGATATATTTTAATGCACCAACCCGTAGATTTAGAAAACGACCTTTTTTTAACATACCTACCTATCATTTGAATTGTGCATACTATGCACCTATTCCTAGAATATTAAGATATGATTAATTTTTTTAATATCTCTATGTCCCAATTTAATACTTTACTATTGGAATATGTTGTTTAAATTATGTTCAATGTATATGTACTCTAAGTATCCTATATTATAATGTTTGTATCTCAAAAAGGGCCTGACCCGTAAACATATATAAATAAATAAATAAATAAATACAGCAGCAAGCTGCATATATGAAATTCATGTATTTTTTATAAATTCCGAAATTATACTATTAAAGGTTTGTAAAATTTTATTTGCCAAACTTTAACGAATCAGTTGATTGATGGGGATTTGAAAATTTCTTTAATCGTATGTGTAAAAATCGGATTGCCTCCAACATAGCTGCTAGCACAAAATTGTAGAAACAGCTCTTATAATTAAATTTTTAATACAACCTGTCTGCTGGTACCGATATTTAAAAATACCTTAAACCTTAATTATTTGTATTAGGAATGTTGACTGTGTACAACATTTTAGCATTTCTGTTACTGGCTTCAAGTTTTTTAATAGAATGTATTTGTTTTCTAAGTTACATATATTATGTTTTAAGGCCTAAAATATCTGTTCCAGTAGCACCCTATAATTATATAAGTTACTTGTTAATATTATTTTATTTATAATAATTTGATTGCTCTATATATCTTACAATATAATAAACAAACTTTACTTGCTATATTTATAGATGACGATTCCAATAATGATTCCAATGAGAATGATATGAAAAAGAACAGGCTGATGCACTTGCTAGATTTGGAACCCAAACGTCAAAAAGAAGGCCCGGGGAAACTTACATAACTGCATTCTTTTCTTTTTTCAAGTAGCTATTGTTATGTATATTACAGAGATGCTATGAAGAAATATCAACCTTTGATTCAATTGCATATACAATAAGAACAAATAATTTATAAAGGTGTTCTATTTCATACATAAACATTATTAGCTATTTAACAGTGCTCTAACTTTCTACTTTCTGGAATATATAAGTAAATGGTGTTTCAAATTGCACGGTTTTTTTTAACAATAAATAAGACACATAATTTGCATTCATTTTCAAAAACCTTTTATTGGTAATTGATATAATTGAGGCTCTATCTCACCAATGACACCAATAATTTCGTCTTTCAAAGCAGGAATCGATTGTCGATTGTTTTTATAAACCTGACTTTTCACATAACCCCAAAAAAATAGTCTAATGGAGTCAAATCACATGATCTTGGTGGCCAATTAACATCTCCGTTTCTTGAGATTACACGTCCAGGAAATTTTTCTCTTAATAAAGCTATTGTTTCTTGTGCAGAGTGAGATGTAGCGCCATCCTGTTGAAACCAAATATCCTCTAGATCAATATTCATTAATTCAGGCCACAAAAATTCGGTTGTCATCCGACGATATCGATCACCATTGACAGTTACGGCTTCACCAGCAGCATTTTCAAAGAAGTAAGGTCCAATTTCACCACCTGACCATAATTCACACCAAACAGTAACTTGTTTAGAATACATAGATTTCTCATGAATAATTCGTGGATTTTCCTCACCCCAGATACGACAATTTTGTTTATTAACATAGCCACCAAGTTTAAAATGTGCCTCATCGGAAAACATGACGTTTTGAGAAAAATCAGCCTGTTCATTGATGAATTTGACAAATGAGCGACATTTTAAATGATCTAATGGCTTTAGTGCCTGTGTTATTTGAACCTTATATGCCTTCAGAGCTAATCCTTGTGCAAAATATGCCATTTTGTTGATCCACTAGGTCCAATTTGTTGTGTACGTCGTCTAATGGACATTTTAGGATCTTCAGCAACACTATCACGAACCAAACCAATATTTCTTTTGAACGACTGCTACGACTGTATTTTCACTTTTTTTATCTTCCACCGAACCGGTCTCTTGAAATTTTTTAATAATTCCACCAATAGTGCCTTCACTTGGACGATTATGTAAACCATAAAATTCACGTAGTTTTCTAAAAACACTTCTCACAGAACGCTGATTTTCATAAAATAATTCAACAATTTGAACGCGTTGTTGTATCGTGTACAAAGTCATTTTTATAAATGTCATACATCACACTTCTTAAATGTCAAAATACCTAGATGAATTCAGTGCGCCACCTATATTTTACTTATTCTGAAAAAAAACTTGCGCAATATGAAACACCCGTTATATCGTCCAAAAGTTCGACCTTGAGATTTTTTATTTTCCTGATTTCAAAAATTTATTTTTAATTATAACTACGCGTGTTTCTGTGAATACAGTAATTTAAAAGTAGTTTAATATAAATCTGTCAAACTTACATGCATTGCAGCGAGATAGAACAGTTTGGTCACTTTTCAATGTCTTTTGACAAATGGAAGTGCTACTTTTGCTAAAGTATCTTCCTAACATAACATAATTATTTCAAAGTGTTTTTACTTATATCTATCAAATGTTGTCTATACATTCTATGTTAAATCCAGAGACTGCTACGAATGTTGAGCAATGCTAGGAAGCAAAGCAGCAGTGCATTGTAAATTCTTTTCGAAAAAAAAAACGTAATAACTATAGTAAACTTTCACTGCAATCCAGAGTGCTATGATGGATGCGGTTATAATAAAGTTATCTAAAGGTTAAGGATTTTAAAAGGATTACCAAATATGACCCTGGATGCAAATAACTACATCAACAATGTACGTGTGTATCAATGTACTTACTAATAGATGATTAAAACTCCATGTGACTGACTCACTCACCAGCGTTGTGCATATGTGAAATAAACTCCAATCTGGCTTGAACGAAGTTTGTGCCATTGTTACTAATAATCTATGATAAGTGACTACGACTAGAAATAAAACGATATAATGTAACTAGAAATGACTCAGCTAATAAATCAGAAGCTACTTCAATTTGAAGGGCTGTGATTGCAAGGTAAACAAAACAACATGCGTTCATATCAAGTTCTAGAACTGCATTGACGCGACAAAAGAACAGAGAAAGGTCTACCACAGTATACTGCGACTACAGTGGATGGCTTGACATCTGTAACTCATGTAGAAGGAAAGACACCTATTGATGGAACGAATGCAGTTGTATGAAAGCGATAACAATTATTGTTTTTTATGAAGTAATGCCTAATCGAACATTTTGTTAAAACTTCAGCATGCAAATGATCCTGATGAGTTTGAAGAATTAGAAGTTCGGAAAAACAATATTGCTGGGGAGAAGTGTGGGATGTTTGGTTTCGAATGGCAGGGATGAATACGATAATCGATAACCAACACAAAGTATCTCATCTTTGTTCAAAAAAGAAGAAGTTTTTGAATTTGTTTAGGGTATGGAAGTCACCTTTTCAATTTTAGCTTTAAATGCAGAAGTTTGTGCATCCTTGACAACGTATAACAAAACTTGATATAATTCAAGATCCACTAAGGCACAGTAAAATGTGGGTATCTTACTAAGATTATTCCTAAGACAAAAACTGTATGCTAAAATGCATTGAATTTTGCAGAATGATAAAAATCGATTGAGAAGGAGTCTATGATTGAGGGTAACACTATGACAAGAATGTTTGATTCTTTCTTTTCATGTGATATCACTAGACAATGATACAGGCGATGATGTGGAAGACCATAAATCAGACGACAATTGAAGCCATGAAGGTCTCTCCCACCAGAAGGAGCATACGATACAGTACTATACTAAATACCATATAGATATGTATTATTACAGTGAAGCGTATATATTTACAGCTGAGCTTGTCTAACAAATTCTGCATAGAATTTCCTGACTGTTTAAAATTCAGGGTGCTTCAACCCAATACCAATAATGTGAAAAGGATTATACTGGTTAACCTTTGTTCACTATCTGCTTTTACAAAGAGAGGGTGTACAAGAAACTTACTTCCTTTCACTGTAAACTAGAAACAACAAATATGTATTTACTTAAGAATAGAATGCAGTTTAAACTAAACAAACTATACATACTATACGTATTGCAATCTCAATAAACTCAGATTGAATATTAATTGACTATATAATGAAATGTAGTTAAAACATAGAGTTAATTCAGGATGAAGAACTAACAAATTGAGCACTGTGATGGATGCGGTTATAATGGGGTTATCGAAAGTTATAAATTTTATAGGAACCATCAAATATGAATTTGGATGCGATAAATTGTATCAATTATGTACTTGCCTAACCATGTACTTACCGACAGGTTCTATGCCAAACGCACTATTTTATAAAACAAAAACTTTTGTTATATGAAAACACTCTTTCATTCACTTCGAATACTGAATTGTGTCTTCCAGCTGCTTTAAAATGATGCGTGCATCGGGGAAGCAACCCCACTCACTTGTCGGTTCCCTATTGTAGAAGAAAAGGACAGGTGTATAGATATAAAGACAAAACACAAGTTTTAGGAAAGTTTTAAACCGCCAAAGGTGTTAAAAAGTTATAGTGCAACTTAAACTATATACTTTGATTATTGTCTCTTAGCTTTAAAACAACACCTGTTAAATGCTTGTAAAAATTTATAATTTAAGTAGTAGCTGAATAGTTGATATTAAGTATTATATGTTATCAGTGGTTAAAACTTTTAGACATTAAAGTATCCATTAGTATAGATGTACATTTAGGGTATTTTGAGGAGGATTGCCAGACCCACCTTCCTGATTTCTGGCTTCTGGTAAACCTCAACACTTTTAAGCTAGAGCTGTTTTCGAAGAATCCCCCAGGCTGATGCGAAATTGGGCTTCACTTAACAAAATTATTAATCTGGGCAGATGGTGTTCCCCAACAGTTGCCTTGCAGCCCTATCCAAGCACTTAGCCTTTAGTTCCCTAATTAGTTGCTTTCAGTCGAAATCAACGATAATTCTCAGGATTTAAGAATTTTAGGTGAGGTACTTCTCAATGATATATCAGCCTAATTCTATGGACAGAAACGGCACATAGCAGGTTGATACCATTTGTAATATATTGTATACAGATTTAGTGTGATGAAGAAATTTCTGTTTCTTCACTTTCCTGCTCAGTTACAAGCAACATTTTTACAAGATTAAATTACATATTATTTGTTATATCTTTGGTGTCTTTGAGTTTTAATATGTAGCTTAGGTGTTTCTATATCATCTGTTTCATGTAGGTTATTAATTTAGAATAAGTAATTTGCATATAACAATTAAAATTTAATTTTTAAGAAGTTATTAAAGGACATTCAGTTAGTAAGAATTTGATTGTTATCTTAAGCTAATTTGCATTTGATATACTGTATTGAGGATATTGTATTGTTAAAGACTTAGAATAAACTAGTTGTATGTTTTAATGTTTTGTTTGTTATACTAACTCAAACTAGTAAGTGGACTTATAAGACTAAAACTTTTGTCAAGTTGTTTGTAGGGAAAGTAAATATTATTGTGATTTGAATTTTGTAGCTGGTGGAGAATTTTTTTGGTAGCTAGAGAAAAGCCTAATAATATTTTGATTTCAGCCATTCTGCTGAGTAGATCAGGATGTAAGACTTTCATATTGTTTTCAAGGGTTTCTATCACTTTACGCTTTTTTCTTGAAATGGTCATGGAAGTAACTATATCCTAATTAGCCAATAAGAATAGATTCAACTTTCAACCTGTGAGGGTTTTTTTTAAATTTTAATCCACAAAAGCGTATTACTCGACAGACTTGATCAGATTGGTTATTAATTTTGTCATAACACTAGTTATTGTAGTTGTTATTTTTTGTTAAACAATCATCGCATAGTATAGTGTAAAGGTGTTTGAAGCAAGCTTTCTAACATATGATATATATATATATATATATATATATATATATATTATCGTGTAATTTGTAGGTTAAGTGTAGACACATAAGGTTATAGGTCAAGGTAGGATGTGTAGTCACAATCTACGAGAAAGTTAATTAGGTATTTTAAACAATTAAGATAGCGCATATACAACTTAAGGTAGGAATTTAGGGTAATTTAATTGTAGTTGCTGCTTTGCATTCATTTATTTAGTAAAATAGCATATTATTTATAGAGTAGACAACTAGAGTTTAAAAATGACACGGTGAAAATACTGCGCTTTTATTCTAATTTAAGATAAGTTCGAGAATATAAAAGCGTCACATATTCGTTAGCATAGGATCGATATTCTTAAGGACAAACTTGAAACGTTTCAATATAGCATGTAAAACTCAAGCTTGTTTTGGTTAGGGTAAGAAAATCAATCATTTTTAAGAATGTAAACGTACGTTACAAACAGACACGCATCAATATCACAGACGAAGACGATTTTTAATAAAGAATATGAAAGATAAAGATGCAAAAGTAAATATCAGTTAGACTTTGTGATAAACACGTGAACAAAGACAGTTTCATAGCCTGTAGATAGAGTAAGATGGGATATGTTTGTATCAATCGAAAACAGGGAAAGACATGGAGCGATGTAATTGGACGTTACAAGTATACGCGCAACAGTTTGAAAGTTAGGTAGGGCTGATACCCAATGGGGGATTTGTAAGAAGGAAGCATAAGTGAGAAAAGACAGTATATAGGAGAGAGGGAGAAGGAATATGTTTTGTTTAGTTTGGAAGGCGTGAATGTAGTTAGAATTAAAATTTGATGTGACTAGTTTTCGCTGAAAAACTCGGACGGTTGACGATTTTCGATGGTGTCCCTAGTAATTTTAGCTGTTTGTTTGAAACCTGAGAGTCGTTGGAGGTATACGTCAAAATTGGCGACGGTTAGGCCAGTTATTTTAGGAAGCGAGTAGACGGTTGGCGTTTTACTTAAAAATATTGTTGTTCATTATAGTTTTACGTGCTCAACGTGGTAAACGGGGGGGCGGGGGGAGACATAAATGCCATAAAATCACCTCAGTTGAGGGTGGCGTTTTCTTGTTCTTACATTCTTTGCTTGGTGTGGTGTGATGATAAGTCAATGTATTTAAAATTTGAGAATGAATAAAGAATTCTGAGCAAAGCGTATACAAAGTATGTAGGTACAAACGGCTAATTTGGGTGTTGGAATGTACAAAAATTGTAAAAAAATTTTTAAATTGAATGGTGGATGTAGCAATCATTGATTAGTTCTTTATAAATGGGTATATGATGTGGAAATTTTTGGAAGTTAGATTCATTTGGTTTATTGTAAAGGAAGAGAGATTTTGGGATAGCAGCATGCAGAGAGGAATGGTAATTCAACCTGGAAGCTGTTTCATAGACTTAAACCTTACTACACGGCATCATCTTCAAGGGCTGGTTTGCGGATACCTACTGGAGAATAGTTATCAGGTAACAAATTTTATAAAAACATTTTATGGTGGTTATTGGCTTTTCTTTTAATTTTTTGTGCTTTCGAGTGTTTATATTTTATGAATTTAATGAACTGAAAATTTTATGGAACTTTAGATATAGTTGAAAATTTGTTTAGGTAGAAAAGGATAATTAATTTAAAGATAACCAGGCTATGTTGTACAAAGTAAAGGGGACTTACTTTATTTTATCAGTGCTGTAAATTTGCACTCACGTTTAAAGAGTTTTACTATGAGCTCATAATAAGACAAGAGATTAACGTCAGGTATGAAGATAGCCCTTTTTCTTTAATAAGGTATTTGTTTAATGAGGTTATCGAATACAATTACATGTTGAAAAAAGAATTGTTGATAATACAAGTAATTCGATTACATAAGAAACGTATTTTGAAAATGTAATATTTATTTTGTGTAAATAGAGTGTGATGTATTTTGGTGAGTTGCGTTATTCTGAGTATGAGTGTAGGACGTGATTTCTTTTAGATTACAGCTTAGAGGCAGTGAGCGGGAGTTACTAGATTGAGCAGTCCAGGTAAGCTTCAGTTGTTAGTTCTTGTATTTTAGGGGGTGTCAGAGTGAGCAGCCGAGGCAAACTATATAACATATGTCAACCCAAATTGTGGGGCACGATGGGATATAGAGGAAAATCACAATAATATATATTGATATGATAACGCCGTACTCGGTGTCAATGGCGTTTTCTTACTTAACTCCACCTCTCTGTGTTTTCCTAATCAAATTCTAAATCTCACTAATGTTGTTATTCTGCCACGGCTAGCTTTTATTATTCTACGGAGAGTGCACAACGTTACGATGATCAATTTTTTTCCTTCTTCACCCCTTTCTGATTACCTCTTTGTTTGAATTATAAAATGAAGTCAATTAATTCCATATAATGAAAAGAAATATTATGTACAAGTTTTGAAATTATTAAAATACACCCTTCAATCAATCAATATTATAAGTCTTATTTATTCCCAAAATTTATCTGCTTTGCAATCAATCTAAAGTCACCAAAAACTACCCTTCTTATTAAAGAAACCTTGAACGTTCAGATTCCTTTATAATATTACAAACTTTTAAGTTATGCAAAGTTTGTTGCTGACTTTGTTACACTCTTATAAATTAAGTAAATTTAATATTCAAATTTTAATAGAAAAAATCTCTTAAAACTAATTAGATCTGACCTGCTACTGCTTAGTTGAATTGAACCTCTTGGTTTCCATAAATTATTTTTTGCTTCTATATTTTCTCGCACCTCAAAATTATACTAAACTCGTCGACGCCTCAATTAGAATCTTCCATGCATTTAAATTATTCTACCATCCATTATCAACCAACATCAATTCAGAATTATTATCATCCAATTAGGATTAGAATTATACACACATTTGAATCCTTATTGACCAACTAAGATTATCCATACACTCGGAATTATTATATATTTGGATTATTGACATCACATTCTAAATTATTCTTCACCAATTCGGAGCCATTATACGGCAATAGAAATTTTCATATTCGTAGCACTATACATTTTCACTATTATACTATTAAATGTTAAATTACGCGTAACCTTTAGATTCAAAGTATCACAGCTTGGCCTTCTTGAGTTAAAACTGAGCTCTGTTTTCATTGCTCGTTGTTAATATATGGGTTGATCCCACTCGGATGTGGGCCGGGCCCCTAACAAGTCCAGCGCTATCTTAACCAATGAGGTTTTTGTATTTCCTACACTTGAAGTGGTTTTCTGATGTAATATACTTGGCTTTTCGAGTAATGGTTGTTTGCTACAGATGCTTCGTTATCTACCATACTTTGTTTTGAATAAATAATCGCGTTTTCCATATTATACAAAAATACATGATGTAATTTTAATTTCGATTTTCGTGTGTGTTTATTTATTGACGCATCTTTGAACTACTTTTCTTATCAAAATGTTAATTGTTTCTACCCACTAACACAAAGCTTTTTTAAGTTTTATCTCTTATCTCCGTATTACATCATAACTAATTAGAACCCTTTTGAATGCGTGTTTAATTACATTTATTATCATTCCCCTAAATACGCATGCTTCTTTACTGAAAAATATCGTTATTTGCATTACTTAAAATTAATGAAGCTCTATATACCGAGTGTTGAATATTTGTTATTTACCTAATGTATGAATTACCCATTTTTATGCTAACTATGCGTTCTATTGTTATAAGATGTGTTTATTTGCGTCGCTTAAAGCTACTTATGCTTTATCTACAGGGTGTTAAATGCTTACTATTTACATAATATAAGAATTATTAAATTTTCTACTAAATAAATGCAGTTTTCTGCTTCCTATTGTAATTTATGGTTTCTGCACGACCTTTGCTATATAATACACCCTTAAACAACCCCTTATCATGCAGCTTTCTGCTTTCTATCGTAATTTATGGTTTCTGCACAACCTTTGCTATACAGTACACCCTTAAACAACCTCTTATCACAGCAACATATATATATATATATATATATATATATTGCTATGATAAGGGTAGTTTAAGGGTGTATTATACAAAGGTCGTGCAGAAACCATAAATTACGATAAACGAAAACTGCATTTATTTAGTAGAAAATTAAGTAATTGGGATAGTTTGTAAATAGTAAGCATTTAACACCCTGTATATAGAGCATAATTAGCTTTAAGCAACGCAAATAGACACATCTTATAACAATAAGACGCATATTTAGCATAGAAATAGGTAATTCATACATTAGGTAAATAACAAGGATTTAACACTCGGTATATAGAGCTTTAGTAATTTTAAGTAATGCAAATAACGATATTTTTCAGTAAAAATGCGCGTATTTAGAGGAATGATAATAAATTAAACACACATTGAAAAGGGTTCTAATTAGTTATAATATAATACGGAGATAAGAGATAAAACTTAACAAAGCCTTGTGTAAGTGTGTAGAAACAATCAACATTTTTGATAAGAAAATGCAGTTCAAAGATGCGTAAATAAATAAAAATAGACGAAAGTAAAATTCAAATTACATTATGTATTTTTGTATAATATGGAAAACACTATATTTACACAAAACAACGTATGGTCTGATAACAAGGTATCTATAAGCAAATAATCATTACCCGGAAAACCAAGTATATTACATCAGAAAACCACTTCAAGTGCAGGAAATACAAATACCTCATTGGTTAAGATAAGCGACAGACTTGGTGGAAACCCAACCCACATACAAGTGGGTTGAGCCTATATTAACGGCGAGAATGATAAGAGACAGTTTTAACTCAAGAAGGCCAAGCTGCTATACTCTGAACTTAAAAGTCACGCGTAATAATATAATAGTATAAATAGATAAGTGACAAGTAAGTGCTACAAATATGAAAGTTTATTTTGCCGATTAACGGCTCCAAATGGGTGTATAATCTTGATCCGAGTGGATAGATAGAATAACTCCAAGTGAATAGATAGAATAACTTCGAGTGGATAGATATAATACTTCGAGTGGATAGATATAATAATTCCGAGTAGATAGATATAAGAATCCGAGTGTATGGACAATCCTAGTTGGTCAATAATGATTCAAATGTGTGTATAATTCTAATCCTAATTGGATCATAATAATTCTGAATTGAAGCAGCGTCGACGATTTTGATATAATTTTGAGTTGCAAGAAAATAAAGAAGCAAGAAATAATTTATGGAGAACAAGGGGTTCAACTAAGCAGAGCAGGTCAGATCTTATTAGTTTTAAGATATTTTTTTTCTATTTTTAAATTTCATTACTGAATTTATTCAATTACATATACTTGTGTAACAAAGTCAACAACAAACTTTGCATACGTTAAAAGTACGTAATATTATAAAGGGGTTTAGAACGTTCCTAGCTTCTTTGATAAAAAGGGTAGTTTTTGGTGACTTTAGATTGATTGCAAGGCATATAAATTTTGGGATGAATAAGACTTGTGATATTGATTGATCGAGGAGTGTATTTGAATAATTTTCAAAACTTGTACATAATATTTCTTTTCATTATATGGAATTAATTAACTTCGTTTTATAATTCAAACCAGAGGTAATCTTAAAGGGGTGGAGAAGAAAAAAATTGATCATCGTAACGTTGTGCACTCTGTGTAGAATAATAAAGCTAGTCGTGGCAAAATAATAATATTAGTGAGATTGAGAATTTGATTAGGAAAACAGAGAGGTGGAGTTAAGTAGAAAACGCCATTGACACCGAGTACGGCGTTAACATATCAATTTTTTTATTGAACGGCCCAACGTCGGGGCTTGATTGTTCCTGAAAATACATAGCATTTTTTCTTGGCGACCCGAACGCGGAACACGAACATTTTACCCTGAAGAAAAAATACAGCAACCTGAGATTAAGAGACTTGAATGAAATCAAAATAAAATTGATAATATGACCGTGAGATTTAAAATAAAATAATTAAATTAAACCAGGGATTTAAAGAGTTTTAATTTGAGAAAAATCAAGAAATTTGTACATTAATTAAATTTAGATAGATTTATTTAGTATTTAATAGTGTAGCGTAAACATAATAATTTCAAAAATGGATAAAAGAATACGGGAAACAAGGGAAGCACTAAGAAATCAAGGAGTGGAAATAGGATCCCAGGAGAACGTGATAATCCAAGAAACCAGTTCTATCGAGGAAAGAAGAATTTCACAGGAAACTAAGATAAGGAAATTTTAATGGCATTGAACAGCAGAATGGACAGGATTGAAGAGGCCATGAAAACCATAACTACAAAAATGGATGAGAACAGCGAAAAATTGGGTAATGAAATTAAAATTCTAAGTGATGGATTAAGGGAAACCAACCAAGCAATTGCTGAGATGAGGGAACAACTGCAGAAAAAAATTGTCAAGGTTATTGAGGAAATAGACTGTGTATGGGATCATATTGGATTAGTTAAATCAAAACAGGAAAAATGTGAAAGCGAGTCAAACGAGAAAATCACAAATTTAAATATTAAATTAGGGAACATTGAGGAAAATTGTGAAATTGAGTTCAGAACAATAAATCCGGAGATAAATAATTTAAAAACTAATTCACTAAATTTTAATACTAGGAAATCAATTTGGCTAATTCAACCAAATCTTTCAATTAAACAATATACGAAATTTTATGGAAACGGAAAATTAAATCCGAAAATATTTATGAAAAATTTTAACATGTTAATACAGGGCTCTACAGACGAGTTATATAAATTAAATTTAGTTAAATTAATACTGAAAGGAAATGCTGAAATGTGGTACAACTTAGTTGAAAGCGAAATCGAAACATTTCAACAGTTTGAGCAGAAATTTTTACGACAATTTTGGGGTGATAATCAGCAAGATAAAATTAGGAATAACCTGAGCATGGAAAAATACAATTCAGATAAAGGAATAATGCGAGAATTATATGCGATTGAAAAGTTTACTGTAGCGAAGCAATTAGATCCTCCTTTACATGATAAACATATTATAAAATATTTAGCAGGGCATTTTAACACTGAAGTAAAACGACATGTTACGACGCAGAATATAGTAGACCGGAATACATTTATTGAATATTTGCAAAGGTATGATGAGTTGGAATCTAATGATAAAATGGAAAATAATATTAGGGATCGACGCACGAATTTTATAAGGACGCAGAGGAATAATGAGACTCGAAATAATTATTAACAAAACAATTACAATTATGATCGTGGAAGAAACTTTAATAGGGGAAACTTTAATAATGATTTTAGGCGAAACAGGAATACGGGACAAATACCAAGGCGACAAATAGAGAGAACGAATCATGAAGGAATTAATAATAGAGAAATAAATAGGCAGAAAAATGATGATTGATGAACGCAAGCAATGAATATTAATAGCACGCAGATAAGAAATACAAATCGCACATACGCAGAGATAACGAGTCAGGCAGGACTTTCAACGCGAAATCAGGATTTTTGAGTATGGACGAACCAAGGAAAATTCCACGGTTTAACGAAAATCAGCGCGAATGAATTTAACATGGAACGGAAAATGAATTAGGAAGATTTGAAAGGAACTGATTACCAATAATTAATTTAAAGGTGGAAGATAAAATAGTTAAAGTGTTAATTGATACTGGAGCAGAAGCATCACTTGTTGCAGAAGAATTTGTTAAATGAGAGAAATTGGAGGATAAAGCGATACCTATAACGAGGTGTAATTTAGTGGCACCAAATAATAAGAGATTTTGTATAATAAATGAAATGGTAATTCTGAGATGTGAAATGGGAGATGTGAAATGGGGAAATGATTTTATGGTAGTACCTGGACTAAAGATAGATGTTATATTTGGGATGAATATTATAGATAAGTTGGGGTTGAAGATAAATGCAGAATGCAAAGAGATTGAGTGTAATGGGAAATATATTAAATGGTATGAAGAAGGTAATATTGAAAAAGAGGATGACTGCGTGAATATTAATCAGTTTAGTGAAGAAATTGATAATGAGGGTTATGAAAATAAAGAGATTAAATGTCCAGAAGATTTAAGAAATAGGGTGAAGATATTATTAAGTAAGCATTCAGAATTAATAGGGTCGAAGTCGCGAATTGCCACGGGTTATGTGCACAAGTTGGAAGTAGTAAATACAAAACCGTTTAACACTAAAATATATCCTATTCCAGTTGCATATAGGGACAGAGTGAAGGAAGACATAGAGGAAATGTTATGTGAAGGTATCATAGAAAGCTCCAGTACACATTTTGTGAATCCATTAGTCGTTGTAAAGAAAAGTGATGATAGCATCAGGTTATGTTTAGATGCAAGAAAGATAAATAAGCGAACGAAGCCGCAATACAATTGTCCACCAACGATGGATAGCATATTAGCAAGAATAGGTAATAAGAAAATCTATAGCAAATTAGACTTAAAGAATTCATTTTGGTTGATTCTATTAGCGCGAGAATCAAGAAAATATACGGGTTTTTCTGTAGAAGGAAGAATATATCAATTTAGGGTGGTCCCGTTGGGTTTGTCCTCGAGTACGGCTGCATTAGTGAAGGCGATGCAGAATATTTTGGGACCGCATGAGGAATTTTGTATCCACTACGTGGATGACGTGTTAATATTTAGTGATAGTGTAGAGCAACACTTAGTACATTTAGATAGGATTTTATTAGAGCTGAGTATAGCAGGTTTGAGTTTAAATTTAAAGAAGTGCGAATTTTTTCAAGATAGGGTTAAATTTTTACGATATAGGATAGATAATAAGAGTATAATTAAGAAACAGAGAACTAGAAAATATGAATTGAAAGGACCCAGATTTAAAAGCAATAAAAAGGAAGTTATAAATAAATTTAGTTCACGCCCATGTGAAGGGACACAAATGAATAAAGGAAATGTAAATTAAATTTATAAATAGGTATACATTAAGTAATAGAATAAAATACGGATATAAGAATAAGTATAGGTATGCATATGGTATTAAAATAGGACATAGGTATAAGATTGAATAAATGTAAATAGGGATTAATAAAAGAAGAGTTAGATTTTTAAAAAGGAAATAAAAATATAAGAATTCTAGACCAATGTGAGTTTAAGTTCACGTTGGGCGCCAAAAAGATCATTGTTCTAAAATTTTATATTTTAATTTGGGCGAATAATGCTGTGATAAGGGGTTGTTTAAGGGTGTATTGTATAGCAAAAGTCGTGCAGAAACCATAAATTACGATAGGAAGCAGAAAACTGCATTTATTTATTAGAAAATTAAGTGATTGGGATAGTTTGTAAATAGTAAGCATTTAACACTTTGTATATAGAGCATAATTAGCTTTAAGCGACGCAAATAGACACATCTTATAACAATAAGACGCATATTTAGCATAGAAATAGGTAATTCATACATTAGGTAAATAACAAGGATTTAACACTCGGTATATACAGCTTTAGTAATTTTAAGTAATGCAAATAACGATATTTTTCAGTAAAAGTGCGCGTATTTAGAGGAATGATAATAAAGGTAATTAAACACGCATTGAAAAGGGTTCTAATTATAATATAATACGGAGATAAGAGATAAAACTTAACAAAGCTTTGTGTAAATGTGTAGAAGCAATCAACATTTTTGATAAGAAAATGCAGTTTAAAGATGCGTAAATAAATAAAAATAAACGAAAGTAAAATTCAAATTACATCCTGTATTTTTGTATAATAAGCGAAACACTATATTTACACAAAACAACGTATGGTCTGATAACGAGGTATCTATAAGCAAACAACCATTACCCGGACAACCAAGTGTATTACATCAGAAAACCACTTCAAGTGCAGGAAATACAAATACCTCATTGGTTAAGATAAGCGACAGACTTGGTAGAAACCCAACCCACATACAAGTGGGTTGAGCCTATATTAACGGCGAGAATTATAAGAGAGCTCAGTTTTAACTCAAAAAGGCCAAGCTGCGATACTCTGAACCTAAAAGTCACGCGTAATAATATAATAGTAAAAATAGATAAGTGACTAGTAAGTGCTACAAATATGAAAGTTAATTTGCCGATTAACGGCTCCAAATGGGTGTATAATCCTGATCTGAGTGGATAGATAGAATAACTCCGAGTGGATAGATAGAATAACTTCGAGTGGATAGATATAATACTTCGAGTGGATAGATATAATAATTCCGAGTGGATAGATATAAGAATCCGAGTGTATGGACAATCCTACACTGAGAAAAATGGTTTAAATAAACTGTATATCTAAGTTGAATTTAATAACCATTAATATATATTTTATTACCTGCAAACTTCTTAAGTGTTAATGCCAAATAAACGCAGTTTCTTGGAATAAGTTTCTTATAGCAATTACTCGCTTAGTAAAGGGTAATATGCATTTATTACCCATAAATACACTGAAATTATTATATACTTCCAATACACAAGGATATTAGGCATAATTAAACAAGGTTAGTAGAATATGTGTCTGTGTTCTTACTCCAAATGCATGGTATATCATCACAAATAAATTTATTATTTACTTTGATATTCATGGAGAATCGTTAGTCTTCGGGACTCGGAAATAATATGAATTCCACTTCCCTTCAATAGCACAATATGCGCGCGCCACAAAATGTCACACGGCAATGCTAAAAGCGTATAATGACCCTCGTACGTTTTGGTTTGGTTCACGGTGCATTTCCTTCTTACATTCTTGTATGTTAAATAGAGCTTTTATTATATGTATTTATGTTTAATTAACCAATATAAATTATGGAATTCGCGTACACATCGTTACTAAAGCAATGGGGGTTCCAGCCCTATATTGAAAACTTTTCAAGTAAGTATAATACAAGTTATATTTACCCTGAATAAGTTTAAACAATGGCCGCCTACTGCTTAAATAGTATTTGCATGCTTTATTGCTTTTTATTTTATTTTTTAGAGCAAGGGATTGATGATGAAAGTTTTGAGCTCTTGGATTCAGAAACAATTCAGCTTTTATTTGTTCTCAGCGGACCTAGACTTATTTTTAAAAAGAAATATACAGAATATTTGAATAATTCCAAGCATCAGCTTTCAGCTAATGTATTCTACCATATTAGATACCTTTTCATGCATGCACATTATAATTTTTCATTTTAGAACTTTGAAACAGCGTCTGATTCTGATACCTTGGGAAGCAATTTTCATTCGATGATACTTGCATGATTATAGAACCAGATGATGAACTAAGAAAAGCGTTTAAGGTTCAAGTATTACCCTCAGGAACTGATACTTTATCAGCAACACAAAACTTTACTGACTATAGGGGAAATATCTCAGACCAGGTTTAATTTTTATTTAATAGTATTTTTTATATTCAATCTTTAATTAGAACCTTGAAGAGCTGTTCAATAAAACTGCCGAAGGGCAGGTGATTTTGGCCAACCGAAAAAACTAAACAGCTGCTTAAGGAGTAAAATTGCTAAGATTATTGTTGGGTCGCTTGTAAATGGAAGCACGCTTTGCCAGTCTAAATTGGAGTAATTACTTATAATTCTTTTGAGAAACTTTTATTGACATAATTTCATTTTAGAATAAAATCCAGTCAATTCGTTAAAGCTGCAAAGGAAATTGCTGCATTTTTCCTGGGGAAAGTGCAGAAACATATTATATACCATTCAGTTCGCCAAAACACGGACTTCGGCGACAACCTGCTCGGGGTAAATTGTGGTCGCGCTATATAAACTTGAAAGCTGCGTTACGATTAGCAAATGCAAATAGAGACGATAGTAGCAGCCCCCAAGAATCATCACAGATTTCAATTCCGATTGAGGCAAATGACAATAAAATAAATTTCTTGAAAATTGCACTCGAACCATATGAAAAATTTTACTCGCTTGGGAGGAAACATTTGTATTGAGGAAGAATAATTACAAACATTACGAATTGGAAGAACTTTATAATGAATTCCTTGCTTAAGATTATACTATGGAATAGAATTGGTAAGCTAATGATTTTAACTAACCTATAAAAGACAATTGAATATGTGCATAGGGACGAATCGATACCGTATTGGTATGATACTTTTACTCGGTAGTGGTATCAAAAGAAAGTATTGATATATACTCTATTGAATGAAAAGTATTGATACCTACTTGTATCGTTAAATTTTGAATGTATAGAAATATAGGTTTATGCACACGATGACCTTTTTCAAGCACGTTTCACAAATATATTTATGAAATTAAATGCATTACATTAATTTCACTTTATTAGGTTGCATTAAACAATAATTAAAATTGTTATACTTTATTGTTTGTGAAACGTGCATGAAAGTATGAACGTGAAATATAATCAGGATGGGTTTTCATGTGTTTATGCAGGTTAGAAGTATACTGCCCCAGTATCACACGGGTTTAAAACATTTCTTGCATCTAGCATTTATGTTATCTTGATTATCGAAATATAACCATACACTAGACTTTGGCGGACCCATTTTGTAAGTAAGGTGAATGGTACATAAGCTTATTATTTTTCACACCAAAATTATTAGGCATGATACTACCGTGCGCCAACCCCATGCACAAATGAGTACCAATACAAGTACTTTTACCGATACCTACTCAGTACTCGGTCATAAAGTATTGATACCAAAAGTACTTGGTATTGAAGGAAAAGTATCGAGTATGTACTCGTATTTACTCACATCGATTCGTCTCTATATGTGCATAGGTAGGTTTGTTTGGTTCATAAATTGAGTTAAGGGTAACAATAAGGTTTATTTCTGAATATGACATTTTAACAGAACAATATTTCTGTTTACATTATGTTTATTCTTTTAGGTAGAATCTGATTTTAATAAAGAAAATGAAGATAAAATCGATATCATTTATAAGGAGTGGCCTAACATTGCTCAAGCCATAATTTTAGAAGGACGAGAAAGAAACTTAATTATGAAAGATGATGGCATGAAGGGTAAAATAAGTGATAGTTCTATATGTAAATATTTTAACGTATATTATTTTTAAGATATTTCTTCCAAGGCACTATTATTACTACCATTTTTATTCTCACCCGTTACAGTTAAAAATTCTAAAAAGCATGGAATTTGGAGACCGTCAAGATCAGAAGTACAGGAAAGCTTTATTTTGAAGGTTAAGGTAATATTTAAATTTTGTGTGATTGATTATTGACTATATTAAATAGCAAGTACAGATTTTGAAAAACAAATGTATCAGGAAGTTGTTTGGTTGGGTTAGGGTACATTTAATAAACAGCATAAATTGAAATTTATTTTATAGTCATACTCATCTTTAAATATTTCCTTTTTCATTGTAAACTTTTGATGCTAATATAATACTAGTCCAGAAACTTTCTCGGTACTGCATGATGTCGCTTTATGGGCATTGCATCTACCTGTTAAGGTGTCACACTATTTCATATCTTGCCATCTAACTTAGTTTTTGACGCATGTATTTTTCGATACACTCTGTATGCACTCTTATGTTGATATTCTTGCAGTATGAACAACTTCAGATCTAGGGTTGTGTGTATTAAACAAAATGTCGAAAACTAAGTGTTTTAAACACTGTTTAAAACAAAAGTGTTGTTTAAAACGTTTTGTTGTTTTTGTTTTAAACATGATACAAAAACAATGAGTTTATAGCTATTAATGTAACAAGATTATTATGTGATTTATAATTATCGAGGACGTTGCTAGGTGACGAAGCGAGAGCCGAGTCACCTGCCAACGTCCAAGATAGATTTAAATTGCTAATAATCGAGTTGCATTCATAGCTTTGTCGTATCATTGACAACTTTCAAACTTCAAAATTGTTAAACTTTTAACGTTTATATTGAAAACTGTCGAGATTTTGAAGTATAATGTTAATTTAGTCGTTTTTTTTTAATTGTTGATCAAAGTTAGTATATCGCTTTGTAACTAAACGTATTATGGAGTCGTAACTAACGCATTATGAGATTCATAATTATCAATAAAAATTCAACAAAATGAACGTATAATAGTCAATGATACGATAAAAACATAGTGTCATTTTTTCATAAAATTTTCTCTGAGCGTAGAACAGTTTACTATTACTAGGGTATGGGGGTTTTTAATTTGTAAATTGTCATAATATTTGTGCTGCCAACAACCAGCAGCTATACCATATGCATGAAATTAAAGCCAACACCATCTTTCTATAATTTTAATTGACAAGTGACAAGATTATAAAAATTATATTTAGATAAAGTATTAGAACTTATTTGTAAGATGTGTTTATTGTTTGTAGGATTTTGCTGAAATAACTGGTGTACTTGAAAGAAGGAAGCAGAAACTACAGTCGTATGATTTGCCTCTGCAACCATTTGGAGCCATTGTAGGGGACGAAGATGCTGATGTGAAAGCGTTTTACATTTTTATTAATGACGTAACTTACAAATGTGATAGTGCTATACGTTGTTTGGAACTTCTTTATAAGGTATTTCATGCTCTTAACTTAGAGTACCCTGGCGAATCAAAGCACGTGTGGTACCTTATTCAAGAACTTATTTTTAAAACGAATGTTACTAGTAAAGTAGGAAGCACCGCATGTGTTATTTCCGACATAAATTTTCATTTGAGTAAACTAGCTTCAGTAATTTTATTTTATGTTTACTACAATACGAATTTTTTGTTTCATAAAAAGTATATACTTTCTACAACTAACAACTTTCAATACTTATTTGTTCTAATTATATTTTGGCTCTAATATTGCTTTAAATGTAAAAATGCCTTCCTGTAGTGTTTGTAAAAATCTATTTTTGAATACCAAGTCCCTGATTACCCACTTGAGGTTAATTCATGGATTTATAGACAATAGTAAATTTAGTTGTAATGAAATTCGGTGTTTTAGAGATTTTAATTCTATCAATTCCTTTAAGAGACATTTAAATAAAAAACATTCCAATAGCTCCACTCAAACAGCACAGTTGGTAGTAAAGAAAATTGATACTGAAGACAACTTTTCCAATGTAGATTTTTTTGAATTGGAAAATAGTGAAAATGGAGCATCCTCGGAATGTTCTAGTCTAATTGATGAAATTACTGATACACGCAATAACATTATTGATAATTTTGATAATTTTTTAGAATTTAAAAATGAGATACAAAATAATGCACTGTTGTTCATTACTAGTTTGTATGCAGATGGTTCATTGACCAGAAAACATGTACAATTTATAATTGAAAACATGGATGATTTGCTAAAAGACAGCTGAATATTTTTCTTTGTTAATGTCTAAATTTATTACTAAATACAAAATTAACCAAGAGGATTCAGATCATTTAAATAATTCTTTTATGAAATTCAACATGTATTTCAACAATTTAATACTGAATATAGGAGATTTACCTATTTGGAAAAACTAGAACTTTATATTCCCCCTGTTGAATATGTTGTGGGGCAAAGATATGATAATGTTAGAGATAATGTAGCTTCGCCTCAAACGTATAAGGCACAGCACATATCAATTAGTAAGGTTTTAATAGCATTTTTATGTCTGCCAAATGTATTGTCTGAAATTTTAAAATACTCTGAGCAATTAAATGAGGAAATGCACATAACAAATATAGCTCAAACTGAATTTTGGAAAAATAAAATAAAACATTTGAGTAAAAAAGCAATAGTTCTACCATTATTTGTTTACTTTGATGAATATGAATGTGGTAATCCTTTAGGGTCCCATGCAGGCATCCATAAACTAGGAGCCGTTTATTTTTCACTGCCATGTATACCAGATAAGTACAGGCCGCAGTTACAAAATATATTTCTAACAATTTTGTTCCATAGTGTTGATTTAAAGGATTTTGGTGCAAAGGTGGTTTTTCAAAATTGATTGAAGACTGCAATGATTTAGAGACCAATGGTGTAACGATTACCATTGCAGATACATCTTATAAAATATATTTTTGTCTTGCATTGTTTCTAGGAGATAATCTTGGATTAAATACTATGTTGGGATTTGTTCAAAGCTTCCGTGCTAATCATTATTGTAGATTTTGTAATTGTAGTCGGATTGAAATGGAAAACAGGTTGTTCAAAATAACGCAACTATACGTAACTTTGAAAACTATGAGGCTGACGTAAAATTACATGATGTTGGTCAAACCGGAATAAAGGAGAAATGTGTTTTTAATCAGATTAATTCTTTTCATGTGCCTGAGAATTTTGCTGTTGATATATCACATGACATTTTTGAGGGAGTGGCCGTATATGATATAGTTGAAATTTTATATCAATTCATTGTAGTTGATAAGTTATTTTCAATCAATAATCTTAATGTTAAAATTAAATACTTCAATTATGGAAAAGAAACCAACAAGCCACCAATAATTGACTTGGATAATATTAAAAAAAAGAAATTGAAGATGTCCTGTGCAGAAATGAAATGTTTCATTTTATATGCTGGGGTATTGTTAGGTTCAATTGTTCCCAATGGAAATAAATTATGGGAACTTTACATTTTGCTTCGAAAGATTTTAGATATTGTACTTTCCGATGTAGTGACAATTTATACTTGCAATTCACTACAAGATTTGGTTGAAAAGCATCACAATTTATATAAAACTTTGTTTAATTTGCCATTACGACCAAAGTATCATAATTTAGTACATTATCCCGCTATAATGAGAAAAGTTGGTCCATTAAAACACTTATCCAGTTTAAGGTACGAATCAAAACACAGAGAATCAAAATTAAGTGCTAACGTTATTTCATCACGTGTAAATATTACCCACAGTTTAGGTATTAAACATCAATTAAAACTTGCATTTCGACTGGCTGCAGAGAAAGGTTTTAAGAATAATATTGTGTATGAGAAACACGACTGTGTTTTAATTCGTTCTGTTTTGCCAGATTTTGACAATATTTGCTCCATTTCAAGTGGATCTTTTGAAAACTTTGACTGTAAGGCAGTATTTTGTAAAACAATTGAGATAAACAACTATCGCTATAGAATTGGTGATGTTAATCATGTTGAAAGACATAAATTACCCGTTTTTGGTGCAATTATTAACATAATCATAAATGATCAGGAAGAAGTTTGTTTTGTTTATGAAGAATATCAAACATTATTGTTTAACGAACATTTGTATGCTTTTGAAGTTAGCTCGAGTTACAAATATAAGAAATGCATTCTGGCATGTGACGTGTTTTTTGCTCAAAATCTTATTATTTCAGTTGTATTAGATAAGAACTATATTGCAATGTTTTATTAATTAATTAAAATATATCACACCCATTAAAGGACCATATGCTTGTTTGTGCACTAAAGGCATTTTACAGAAGCAGTTTATATTTAACATTTCTATGTATAATAAACGATTAATTGCATTCGCAGGTTTAGTTACTTCTGTACTCGCAATCGTATGGTTTAATTTTTACTTTTATTTACACTTATATATGTATGTTCTGGTATCATGTACATAATTTTATGTTTTCTTCTTTTGTACTCATTAACTTATAATTTTGATTTATTTGATGTCAATTCTGTCTGATTTTATGTAGATAATTATTAGCTATTTTTTTATTGTATACATCAGTTTATTATTAGGGCAGTGGTATAGACCAAACCATATAATGTGTGTGAAATACATTCTATATGCTTGTATAAGTATACAAGAAAATAATGTAAAAGGAAAAATTGTCATAATTATATATGGTTTGGTAGGTACATGCTCTCATCTTGTATGAATTACAATTATGTTTACAGTTTTATGTACTTGTACATAAATGAATAAAAATTAATTGAATTAACAAAGTTTACCTTTTTTTATAATCTAATAAATTATTTACTAATCCCAAATATACCCTATACCTGCCACATATGACTAATGTATTAAGGAGTATTATAGGTACAATATATTACCCACAAATAAGAGTTATAGTTACCATTAGCATTATTATATACTGTAGTTACTAACCAGTGAACTATACTGAATAAACTGTGTATTTGGTATAAATAAAATAGTAATTTCATTACAAATATACTCATATTTGTAATAATGAATAGGTTCATTCAGGAGTAATATATTATATATTAGTGTTTGCTAAAGTGGGTGTATGCGTAAATGGATTGTGTATTTGGTATGAATAAATAGTTATTGTATTCAAATATGTCAGGTATTTGTAATAATGAAAAAATATATTGAGGACAGAATACAATGTATTGCCTACTAATACTTTGAATAACTATCTGTAATACATCATTTGAGTAGCAACTGCCACCTGCTTACCTATCATAAATAAAATGTATAATTCTGATCTATGAGCTACTGTATTTGTAGCTAATAGTTGATTAATATCTGTAATTAACCACTGTCTATTTAGCAGCAGTACTTGATTTTATTAGGATATTGAGTAATTGCCATAAATAGTCTTGTGTTAGAAAACTGGGTTTATTAAACCTTAATAAACTGTGTCGCTGTCCCATATTTAGCTAAACTTTTTATTTGCAAGCTATAAATTTATATTTACCAGCAATAAACATTTTTCTCAGTGTAGTGGGTTAATAATGATTCAAATGTGTGTATAATTCTACTCCTAATTGGATGATAATAATTCTGAATTGATGTTGGTTGATAATGGATGGTATAATAATTTAAATGCATGGAAAATTCTAATTGAGGGTATAATATTTCAAATGTATGAATAATTCCAATATGGGGATGTTTTAAATGGATTAATGTAATACTTCAAAGCAGCGTCGAAGATTTTGATATAATTTTGAGTTGCAAGAAAATAAAGAAGCAAAAAATAATTTATGGAGAACAAGGGGTTGAACTAAGCAGAGCAGGTCAGATCTTATTAGTTTTAAGATATTTTTTTTCTATTTTTAAATTTCATTACTGTATTTATTCTACTACATAAACTTGTGTAACAAAGTCAACAACAAACTTTGCATATGTTAAAAGTACGTAATATTATAAAGGGGTTTAGAACGTTCCAGACTTTTTTAATAGAGAGGGTAGTTTTTGGTGACTTTAGATTGATTGCAAGGCATATAAATTTTGGGATGAATAAAACTTGTGATATTGATTGATCGAGGAGTGTATTTTAATAATTTTCAAAACTTGTACATAATATTTCTTTTCATTATATGGAATTAATTAACTTCGTTTTATAATTCAAACCAAAGGTAATCTTAAAGGGGTAGAGAAGAAAAAAATTGATCATCGTAACGTTGTGCACTCTGTGTAGAATAATAAAAACTAGTCGTGGCAGAATAATAATATTAGTGAGATTTAGAATTTGATTAGGAAGACACAGAGAGGTGGAGTTAAGTAGAAAACGCCATTAACACCGAGTACGGCGTTATCATATCAATATATATTTATATATATATATATATATATATATGTTTATTTTTATATATATATATATATATATATATGTTTATATTTATATATATATATATATATATATATGTTTATATTTATATATATATATATATATATATATATATTATAGTGGTTTTAAAAGATTAAAAATAAATATAAACGAAGCAATTTCAAAACACCCTGTATAAAGAAACAAACAGAATTTACGAGCGAAATAAATTTATTCCAGTTAGTTCATTTTTAAGTATCAGGTATTAACAAAATTTTACAAATAATGAATGAAATTTAAGTTGGTTTGCAAAGAAATAAAATGTTGGAAGCCAATGCCATTAATTTATTAATTTAATTGAATTTAATTAAACGGTTAGTGACGTAGAATATGCAGAAAAGCGTGTAAAGGTCAATAATACCAAGGTGAGACGCGTTGTTAACAAACAAATATATCAGTAGGTTTGAAATACGTGGAAAATCCAACTCGTAGAAGTGTTATTTAAAATGCTCGTTAAGATTAAACACCTGCAGAATTTTAAATGTCAAGTTCCAATAATTTTGTATAGATAAAGATGAAGATTCTACGTATATTGTAAACCGTCGCATGCGTTTTCTGGAAATACTAATGAGGGGTTATTTAAATCACGTAGTAAGTCCACGTGATGTAGATAGCAAATTAACAGAAATATCGATTTTCTACCACTCAAGCAAGGTTAGAAAGAGGCGTAAAAAACGCATAAGCATGGGACAACGGTTGTATAGGCGGGATTTGTGAAGCGTCAGTAGGTCTACGATTGGTCGATATGGTTAGTTTGACTTGAAACAAACACGGGGATAGTGTATCGTAGTTTTCTGAAAATATTATAACGACATGCTGAAATTCGCGGGATTAAATATTGGTGCAAAATTGTAAGAAGTATTATTTTAAATAAAAGATTTTGCGTTAGGTGGGTATGGAGAGGTTACATTCGAAGTGTATAAATATTATAATGAGGTAGCACGGCTCTCTTTCTCTTTTAACTTCGTGTCCTTAATATTTCGATCGTCCCTAACAACGT
The DNA here is from genome assembly GCA_036346225.1 of Platerodrilus igneus. Taxonomy (NCBI): domain Eukaryota; kingdom Metazoa; phylum Arthropoda; class Insecta; order Coleoptera; family Lycidae; genus Platerodrilus; species Platerodrilus igneus. Next base: position 719,207 of record JARFIW010001293.1, on the reverse strand, counting down.
ATGAAAGTTAACACGAGTTGTAAGTATTATAAAATTATTTAAATTATATTGCATGGTGGTAGCCTCTTAATTAGTACGCGGTTAGTGTGCCGAGCTTACATTTTTTTAATTGAGGTATCACCTATAATTTTTAACCAACTCGTGTCGGGACATTAAGTAACGTGGTTTGAAGCAACTAATTGTGAAAGACGTATGTTTAAATGGAATTTGGTTACACCGTGGAGGCGGCGTTGGCGGATCGGCTTAGATGGAGTTCGTCTAGTAACAGCTAGAAACGGCCTGCAGAACAGATAGAAGAAATACATGGCATCGTCCACGGAGCGGAGATCGTCTAGAAATTGCCAGGTAACGATTTGAAATTGTGATTCTTATAAACTGTGAATATTGGGTGACGTATGAGAGTGATTTTCAAGGTAGTGTGGATTATTTACGTATTGAACATAATACGTGTAAAAAACTTTATTATGGTGTTTAACTAGAAATTTGAAGATCTCTATAAAGCTTTTTAACGTTCCATCAGAACGTGAAATTTTTGTGAAGAGTACATGGCTTTGTTTTGTTATTTGTTGTAAGAGTATGCAAAGTAGAAAATCATACATTATGCATAATTAGCTGGGTTATCATGAGCTCACCATACCCCAGAGTCTACTTAGATTAAAGAAAAAAAATAAATTATAAAGAAGGAATTTTAGAGAAGGTATTACTCAAGGCCCATTTACTCCGGGTACATTTTATGTGTTTGATGATTTAGAAATAAAATACAGGACATTACTAAATAAGATTTCCTGAAGTGTAACGTGATCAATGAAATATGGACAATATTGAATTGCATTTGTAAATAGTAATAAATAAAAGATTGTATGTTGGTTGTATTTTGTGGTTTCATTGCGAGTGTGTGTGTACGATTGAGAATATGAGAGTGAATCTAGATACCCAAGAGGAGGTCCAAATGAGCTAGCCGGAAGCAGGTGCAGAGAATTGGCAATTCAATCGAAGAAGAGAGGAAAACGGGTAAGAAATATTTTTTTCGACTTATTTAAATTTTTGGAAATTTTTCTATTTTCGAATTCGAAAATTTACTAGTTGGTCGTTTACTCTATGTGCCCAAAGAAGGATTATTTAAATTTAATTAATAAAATTACTTGTTCATAGAGTAAACGACCAACTTGTTGGTTGCTCCAATATTTTCATTTTAACCGGTTATGACCAACAACAACCCTGTTATGTAAGGTTGTTTTTATAATTTTAATATTTATGCATTAACAATTAAAATCTTGATAAAGGCAACAATATATATATATATATATATATATATATATATATATATATTGTCGTGGAACTCTCACAAAAATTCGTGCCCACGCTTTTTGGGCCTCATAAAATTTTCAAAAAAATATTAAAAGAAACTTTCTTACCCCTTTGTTTTGGACGCCTTTGTATTTCTCTGCTCACCCTGGCTAGCTCAGCAATCAGCTTTTTCTTAAATGCCTTGAACCCACACACAGTCAAATGAAATTACCAAAATAATACAACAACCATGCAACCTTTTATTTACACATCTTAACAAGTTTCCATTATAAATACAATATTTACATTTTGGTATAACTAGTTTGTTCCAATTGTTACCAGTTCAATCATTAATTACTTTGAAGTCCTTGGTTTTAGTATATTTTAACACATTCTATATAAAACGAGTAGACGGGCCCCACATGCTACCCTAATTTGACTTTATTCTGGTCTATTTTGAGCTCATTATAACCCAGTTTCTGTAACTGCCTTTTAAACCTAGCATTTTATTGAAAACAAAATCTAAAAGACCCGTTTACTCTTTACAACAACAATTTATAGCATGAATTCACCTTTAGATATCATCAACAAACCCTTTTTTAATAAACAGAATTAATTGTCCACCACATATACCTCTTTAAATAAGTTTTATGCTAATAAATACGCCACAAATAAGTCAACAAATAAATACAAAAAATATCGACGGAAATGTTTATACAAAAACAGGAATTTAAATTTTGTTACCTGGAGTCGTCTTCATTCTTTGTCACCATTGAAGATGTTTTCCGTAAACCCTCGTCGTTGTGTCCATCTACTACGATGCTGCCTGGCTTCACAGATCCCCACCATTCAAATCTCTGCTACCACCACTATTAGCTTTGTTTCAAACGTAACATTGCATCTCAAATATACTTCAAGCATGCAAGTTTAGGCTTTGTTTACCCAAATTATCATCCTCTCTTTGTTTAATTGCTTCATTGTAGTAACGGTACCTTTTATTTACAAGCACCAATTCGTGCAATATCACTTTTATAACACGTGGTACGCTACTACAGCTTTCATAATTTTTAAACAGGATGTTTAATGCAACTTTACTGAACACACAATAATTGATTACGGTAAAAGCATTTCTTACTATGTTGTAGATCTAAACCTGTATTCAGATCTAAATGGAAAGAAAGAGAAAGAGAACTTTAATATCTTCGTTCGTTTATTTATATGATTTTCAAACCACCCCAGTGGAACCGGTTTTGCGTGAAAAGCTTGTTTTAGAAACGGCTTCTTAAAATTATGAACGTAACCGACTATATCTTCTGAAAATTCCCTCGTCCGTTGTGCTGTTTACATAGAATTTCGTTTCCTACCTTAACGTACTCGCACTTCTCGAAAAATGCTCGTCATCGGCCAATGATAAAATTTTCCCCCGTTCAGACGCGCCACCTCTCAGCTATCTATCTTCGTTCCACGCATATCTGTTGTTTCCTTTAGAACCCCTCTTAAGTTACAGAAAATCGATATTGTAGTCGTCCTTCACAAATACCCGTGTATATCTTACGTGACTTCTATCCAACGCTTTATTTATACGTTTCTCTGTCTGTTTTATATTATCGATCATTTATTCCACTCACTCCTTAAGGTACTGGTTATTATTGTAGCAGCTTATAAACTGACCGTTGCAAACAGTTTCTATGGAATTTTGGGCTAACGTACATTTAAAATTCCCTGAACGTGACATTTAACAAGTAGGTGTTTCTTGAAACAACCGACCGTATATAAAATAACAATTCTTGGTTTCTTTCTTTCTGAGTATTTGTATAAAGAACGTTGGCTTTTAAAATGCAAGCATTTGCGTTTAGAATTATTGATTTTCTATGCCTGCAAACTCCCTGCTTGCTTCCATGCGTTTGATTAAATTATTATAATTTCTTATGCGTATCCTTGAGCTTTTTTATGTACTCTAAAAACTTTTCTTCCCTTATGTAATTTTAACATTCCAATTTAAATATAAAAATACATTAATACCCGTCCGTTTTCATTATATAAATTAATTAATTTGGCGCGTAACTAGTTTGCTCCTATTTATATATACACGGTTGCTATAATTTTATTGTCTACACCTATTTACCTTTTAAATCTACAACTATATATATACATATGTATATTGCTGTGATAAGGAGGCGTTTAAGGGTGTACTTTATAGTAAAGGTCGTTTAGAAATGAGAAATTACCATAGGCAGCAGAAAACTGCATTAATTTAGTAAAGAATTGAGAAATGAAGATGGTTTGTAAATAGTAAGCAGTCAACACCCTGTATATAAAGTATAAGTAGTTTTAAGCGACGCAAATAAACATAGGAAGACGCATAGTTAGCGTAGGAATAAGGAAGACATGCATTAAGTAAATAGTAAATATTTAATACCCTGTAGATAAAGTTTTAGTTAATTTAGGTAAGGCAAATAAAGATATTTTTAGTGGAAGCACGCGTATTTTGTAAGTAAACATAATAAAGTGTAATTAAACACGCATTCAAAAGAGTTCCAAACAATTAGGTTAATACGGAGATAAGAAATGGAGCTTCAAGAAGCATAGTGTAAAAGCGTACAAAATAGTTAACCATTTTTAATAAGAAAGAAAATTAAACATTGCGTAAATAACATGCATATATGAAAATTAAAAGTCGAATTGCATCAGTTGTTTATGTACAACATGGAAAAGCAATTACATTCATCAAAACACCGCATGTTTGATAACGAAGCACCTGCAAGCAGGCCACAATTATTGGAAAGCATAAAAAATTACATCAGAAACTACTTTAAATGCAAAGATTTGATTGGTTAAATGAGCGACGAGTTTGTAGACCATACCCACTGACTGAGTAGGAGGTCAATGATATATTAACAGACACACTTATATCGAAGCAGTGTTCAACTCAACAAAGGCCGAAGTGCGCCACTCTGAGACAAAGTGAGATAGGTAATAATTTAAAGTGAAAAATTGTATAAGTGCGAAGATGAAAATTACGATTGCCGATTAAACGTAAGAAGATTTTAGGGAATTTATTTAAACTAAAGGACAACAATAATACGGCTTCCGAGTCCTGGGAGAATAATAATACAATTTCTGAGTCCGGGGAGAATAGATGGTATTCTATGTTTGGGGAAATTGATAAGAAGTAATAAGTCTGAATGAGATGACAATAAATTGGGGTGCATAAGTATAAGTTAATAATGGTAGTTTAGAGGGTGATGCCAATAATTTAAATGCAATGGTTCAAGCGTGTGAATAGACAATATTTCGAATGGGCATGCAATAATCCTGAATTGGGGAAAAATAAATTTTATTCAAATGGATGGCTTAATGCATGGGAAATACTAGCTGATTATGGATGCGTCAATGCGAAGAAAATAGACCAGGTCTGATTTTTAGGTATAAGACATTTTTATCTATTTTTTTATTTGAATATTGAATTTGCTTAATATAAATGAATGTGAAAAAGTCAACAAAACAGAGGATTTGCATACGTATAAAGTGCGTGATATGATAAGAGGTTTTGAACGTTCCACACTTCTTTTTTTTTATAAAAATAATAGGTTTTTTTTTTACTTTGGGTTTGATTAAAAAAAGTATATGATTTTTGATAAATGAGATTTACAACATTAATTAATTGAAAAGTGTATTTTAAATAATTTACAAAAACTGTACATAATATTTGTTTCATTATATAGAATCGAAATAACTGAATTTTTTAATTCGAAATAAATGCTAGTCGAGGTCATAAGATAAAGTTAATGGAAGTGATTTGATAATTTAAACAATCAAGGAGGAGCTATAAGTTGAATACGAAATTGATAACGAGTAAGGCGGCAACGTATCAAATTTTGTTATTGGTCAACAAGGTTGGTTCAAGATAAAATCCAGTCAAGTTCCTGGAGGGAGTTTATAGCAATATATTAATAAGACAGCCCAACGTCGGAGAACGATAATTCCAATTCTAGTTTATGCATAGCAATATAAATATGTCGCATCAATGTGAGAGCTCGATTTTACCACAGTAAAGTACAACCTGAGATTAAGAGGCACTTATTAAATTAAAAATAAATTTTAAAATACGATCGCGAGATTTATAATAAATTAATTAAAGTAAACCGGACATTTAAAAAGTTTCAATTAGCGAAGAATAAAGAAATTTGTACAGTAATTAAAGTTAGGTAGATTTATTTAGTATTTAAAAGTTTAGAGTAAAAATAATAATTTCAAAATGGACAAAGGATTTCAAGAAAACATAACGTTGGAGAGAAGTTTGAGCGAAGAACCGAGAATTTCACAAGAAACCAAAAGGATGGAGATTTTAATGGCATTAAACAATAAGATGGACAAGAGTGAAGAAGCCATAAAAATAATTACAACAAAAATGGATGAAAACAGCGAGAAATTGGGGAATGAAATTAAAATTCTTAGTAATGGACTGAAGGAAACGAACCAAACGATCGCTGAAATGTGGGAACAAATGCAAGAAAGAATTGGGCGAGTGTCTGAAGAAATAGAATGCGTACGGGACCATATTACATTAGTTAAAACAAAACAGGAACAATACGAAAGCGAGTCCAACAATAAAATTACGGATTTAAATATTAAATTAGGTAAAATTAAAGAAAATTGCGAAACAAAGTTCAGATCAATAAATCAAGAGATAAATAATCTAAAAAGTAATCCAATAAATTTTAATAGAGAACCAATTAGGCTAATTCAAACAAACCTTTCAATTGAACAGTTTACTAAATTTTATGGGAACGGAAAATTAAATCCGAAAATATTTATGAAAAATTTTAATATGTTAATACGGGATTCTACAGATGAGTTATATAAATTAAATTAAAACAGAGCGATGCTAAGGGGAAATGCTGAAAAGTGGTACAATTTGGTAGAGAGTGAAATAGAAACATTTGAACAGTTTGAGCGGAAATTTTTACGTCAATTCTGGAGCGACAATCAGCAAAATAGAATTCGGGATAACCTGAGTATGGAAAGATGCGATTCAGAGAAAGGAATGACGCGAGAATTATATGCGATTGAGAAATTTACTGTAGCGAAGCAATTGGATCCTCCTTTAGAAGATAAAGATTTTATAAGATATTTAGCAGGTCATTTTAACGCTGAAGTAAAGAGATACATAACGACGCAGAATATAGTAGATAGGGATACATTTATTGGTTATTTGCAGAGATATGATGATTTGGAATTTGATTATAAAATAGAAAATAATGTTAGGGATCGACGCACGAATTTTATAAGGAATAAGGAGACTCGGAATAATTATCAAAGAAACAATTATAATTATGATCGTGGAAGAAATTTTAATAGGGGGAACTATTGCAATTTTAATAATGATTTTAGGCAAAACAGGAATACTGGTCAGATACCAAGGCAACGAATGGAGAGAACGAATCATGAAGGAAATTATAATGGTAGCGGATTAAATAGGCAGGAAAATGATGATTGACGGACGCAAGCAAGGGATATTAATAACACGCAAATAAGGAATACGAATCGCACATACGCAGAGATAACGAGTCAGGCAGGACCTTCAACGCGAAATCAGGATTTTTGAGTACGGACGAACCAAGGAAAATTCTACGAATTAACGGATATGAAAACCAGCGCGAGTTTATTAAACATGAAATGGATAATGGATTAGGAAGATTTGAAAGGAACTTATTACCAATAATTAATTTAAAGGTAGAAGATAAAATAGTTAAAGTGTTAATAGATACTGGGGCAGAGGCATCACTTGTTGCGGAAGAATTTGTTAAACGAGAAAAATTGGGGGATAAAGCGATAGCTATAACGAGGTGTAATTTGGTGGCACCAAATAATAAGAGATTTAGTGTGATAAATGAAATGGTAATTCTGAGATGTGAAATGGGAGAATGAAATGGGAAAATAATTTTATGGTAGTACCTGGACTGAAGATAGATGTTATATTTGGGATGAATATGATAGATAAGTTGGGGTTGAAGATAAATGCGGAATGCAAAAAGATTGAGTGTAATGGGAAATATATTAAATGGTATGAAGAGGGGAATATTGAAATAGAAGACGACTGCGTGAATATTAATCAGTTTAGTGATGAAATAGATAATGGGAGTAATGAAAATGAAGATATTAAGTGTTCAGATGATTTAAGAAATAGGGTGAATATATTATTGAATAAGCATTCAGAATTAATTGGGTCGAAGTTGAGAATTGCCACGGGTTATGTGCACAAGTTGGAAATAATAAATAAGGAACCGTTTAACACTAAAATATATCCTATTCCAGTAGCATATAGGAATAGAGTGAAGGAAGAAATTGAAGAAATGTTACGTGAAGGTATTATAGACAGCTCCAGTACGAATTTTGTGAATTCATTAGTAGTCGTCATGAAGAAAAGTGATAATAGTATTAAGTTGTGTATAAATACAAGTGAAATTAATAAGCGAACGAAGCCGCAATACAATTGTCCACCAAAGATAGATAGAATATTAGGGAGAATAGCTAATAGGAAGATTTATAGCAGATTATGTTTAAAAAGTTCATTTTGTTTGATTCCATTAGCGCGAGAATCAAGGAAGTATACAGGTTTTTCGGTAGAAGGAAAGATATATCAATTTAGGGTGGTCCCGTTTGGTTTGTCCTCGAGTACGGATGCATTAGAGAATGTGATGAAGAATATTTTGGGACCGTACGAGGAATTTAGTATCCACTATATGGATGAAGTATTGATATTTAGTGATAGTGTAGAGGAACACTACGTACATTTAGATAGGATATTGTTAAAGCTGAATATAGCTGGTTTGATTTTGGATTTAGAAATGTGTGCATTTTTTCAAAGTAGGGTTAGATTTTTAGGATATAGGATAGACAATACGAATAGAATTAGAAAATACGAATTAAAAGGACCCCGATTTAAAAATATGACTAGGAAACATAAATTGAAAGGACCCAGATTCAAAGGGGAAGTTAGAAATAAATTTGATTTAGTTGAAATACCCATGCGAAGGAATATGAATAAATGAAACCACAATATGATTAGTATTTTAAACACTGACTTAAAAATAGAATACCTCTAACATCAATACTTTGAATTTCGTAATAAACAACAATACAATTAGAATTAGCTTCAAGATGGTGAAGGGCTTCCCAAACAAAACAAGTATAATACAGGTTAGGTTGTTTATATTTCTTCATACATAAGCGGAGACATACGAAGGTTAAATAAATATAGTACCGTGATACTGCAGCGCCTCTGTGCGCGTAATTTAGTTTCCATTGTTCCCTATCCAACGGAGGATTGTAACAATTTTATTTCTTATCTAGATGTGTTCATATATTTAATCTCTTTATTTAATAATAAACAATATAATGCATAGTAATGCTATACAATCCACTAATTAAATATTACCTATTGCCCAATAAAATATTAGCATTCAATCCAAATTAAAATTTAATTTCCACGGTGACAAAATAAAGTTTCCATTTAGTTTCATTCCTAGAGCTCCATCTATTAAGAAATTGTGAAATGATTGTGTTGCCGGGCAGCAACTCGTTTGACCCCGGACACTTCCAATACAGCTGTGGTGAAAGCAGGTCGAATTGTTTCCTTGAATCCGAGGACAATGGTTTTTTGCAGTTTTTCGTGTTGGAAGCACGTGCGGATTAAGTTGTTCTTAGAGGAGAGAATGTCATCTCCGAAAGGCACTTTTGATTGTCCACTTGTTGGAACAGCTCGTAGATGACGTGAAATTTTTTGGTCGAAGGGCCGTTGGTAACAGTAAGTAAAATTTGATTCTGTAACCATATTAAGTAAAGATTTTCAGTGCAACTTTATTTATATATAACATGAAATTTTACATATAGTATTCAAGTTAAATTATCATGCAACGTTTGATAATTTTCGTGGTTTAATTTATACATAAAGCAACTTTAAATTAACATGCAGTTTGGTAATCAGGAGACTGGTTTAACGTTATTTTTTATTAAAAGCAAGAAGAAAATATAGGAGTTTACGCTTTGTTCGTAGTGTGGACTTGGCGAAATTTAATTACTCAAAATGGATGCCGAGTAATGTGGAGTTTCAGTATGCAGTAAAATTATTTGTTCTAAATTGGAAATTTCCTTATTTCAATGCTGACGTAAGCTTCCTTTATGGTATTTTTCAGTTAGACGGAGTTTTGGTATGTAGAAATTTGTTTTCGTATGTTAGCTGAACTATGGACATTGTAATTAGATTATTTTTTGTTTAATCAAGTTATTTAAACTTCAAAATAGGTCAAGGACAGACTGTGAATATGTTTTACAATATTGAGCAATAGGAATTTGTAACTATTACTTATCTAAATCTTTTATTGATTTACTAAAACTACGGAAGATGTCATTACGTGTTAGACAAAGTAAATTCTTCTATTTAAGAAAAATTGGAAAATTAAACTTCTATGTTTGCTATTTCATTAATAACTATTTGGAATTAATTATTGTAAGGTTATGGTAGATCTACCCAAACTAACATTTTTGTTATCAGTAAGTAACAGTTTAGAAAGCAACTTTATGCTTTATCAACTTATTAAAAAACATTGGCTAGTTATTTCTTACAGAAATAACCACATTTAACTTGATTGGTACTGATTATATCCAGTGCCTTTGTAAATAATTTTCACAAATTGAATTAATCAAAATATAATAAAGTAAAAGGATATTTTGTAAAAAAAAGCACATATTTGAATACTAGAGGAATAGATTTTTATTTTTGAACAAGACTATTCTTTTAATTAGGATGAATGACATTTGATTCCATTTGAATTTTAAAATTTTGAGTATAAAAGCACAAACAGTGCTATTCTTTGTTTAATTTGTTCACAGGTGTAGCAGTGAATTACTAAGGTCAAAGTCGAGCCATAAGGTAAGAAACTTTAGGGATTATGTTGTCTTTAATAAACTGTGCAGCGGTTATAGAATAAAGGTTTCCGCATTCGCCTTGTACAAGGGACTTTAGTAAGGTCTTCTCTGTATAGAAAAATACGGTGGCGCCTTATTCTTCATATTTTTGGTCACAATCCAACCCCGACCTACAGCTCATGTTCCACCCAGAGCATATAGTTCGACTAGCCGCTTTGCCTTTGAGATTTCCACAACTTTGGGCCATTTTCCATCAGAACTTGCCGTGGGCTCTATTCGATTATTGGAAATTCTCGTTTAATAAAATCTAATAATAGTAGTAAAAGGCTATAAATAGCGCCCAACGTATAGGCCTCGATTGTTGTACCAATTGTATAAGCACATAACGTGCAGGCTTCAATTAACTTTGCTTGTTTACACTTGTGATTCGTAAATCATTTACCCTCAGATTAATTAAGTCTATTGATGTTGTTCGACTGAAGTTTTAGTGCAGATTGTTTAATTGAGTTAAATTATAGTTAGTTACCTAGTCTATTTCATGATGGCGGAAACTTATCAAGTAGTTTATTTGCATAAAGATGAATTGGATTATGAATTGAGAATCCGAGGAGTTGTTAGCAGCAGACCGATGCAGGATAAGAGGAAAATGTTAGGCCGATTATTAGCTAAAGAAACAACAGTACCTGGTCGTTTAATTGATCCTTCCGCATATGTCGTAGAATATTCAGATGAACGTGATGAGATTGAGGTTTCGATAGAATCAGTAAAAAATGTTTTATTAGAATTTGAAGGTGAATTAGCAGACCCTACATTTAAGAGGATACAGTCGAGATTAATACATCTTGATGGTTGAGTTAGGAGAATGAAAATCCCTTTAGATAATTGGGACGAAGTTACTTTATTTAAGAATGAAACGTTAGCAACTATTCTTACCGTGGAGGCAGAGCTACATGAAAAGCTTAAGAAGAATGAAGATGTAAGCGCATATGGTGAATTTTCTATGAGAGAAACCATTCCAGCTGTTGTCAGTGCTCCTATTCATACTGTTTCATATTTAGTACCCCCTATTCCAATTGGTTCGTGGTCAGTAAAATTTTCTGGAGATCCAAGACAGGTTTATCAATTTTTAGACAGAGTAGCTGAGTTAGCACACTCGCGTAAAGTATCTGAAGAAGATTTATTTAATGCTTCTGTAGAATTGTTCACAGGTAACGGTTTAGAATGGTATCGTTGTGTTAGAAGTTCTTTAACAAACTGGAGTTCTTTGGTTATTCGATTAAAGGAAGATTTCTTACCATCACACTCAGAGGACGAGATTTGGGAAAAAATTAGGTCGCGTCATCAACATAAAGGAGAATCTGTAGTTATATATATAGCTCATATGGAGAATATGTTTAGTAGGTTACCACAATCACCTGCGGAATGCACAAAAGTTAGAATGGTAAAAAAGAATCTATTACCTGATTTTGTTTGTCAATTAGCTCTAACGGAAATTGATAGTATGTTAACGTTAATAAAGTTGTGTAAGAAATTGGAAGAAGCTTATGCATCCAAGCATAAATTAGTACAAAGTCCAGTGAAGTATGTTCCGAAAGCGTTAGGAAATTCAAAATTTCAAGTTGAAAATAAGTGGTCAGCTCCTGTTAAAAACTTTTCAGCGCGAACTGGTCGCAGTTTTTATAATCAATTATTTCTCCCTCAAATACAATCTCTTGGTAACAATAATAGTAATAATAATAATCTTTCTAGTAGAGTCCCTGTAAATAAATTTAAAATAAATAAACTTACATGTTGGAATTGTTTGGAAGAAGGTCATACATTTTGGAGGTGTAAGATTCCTCGTAAAATATTTTGTTATAGCTGCGGATATAGTGGAGTTAAGTCAATAACTTGTCCGTCGTGTTCAAGTTCGTTAGGTAGGCAGATGCAGAGTGGCCGGCATCATGCTTTTATGCAAAAGGCTACGGTTATGTTGTGTGAACAGGAAAATTTTTTTGATAAAGATGATTGGTCAAGATGGTTAGGCATCGTTAAAGATTTTTGTCAAGGGAACGTCAAGCCAAAAGCTGACGCGTTATTTTTAAGGAAACCTCAGGACAATCGTCCGTACATTATGGTAAAATTGTTAGATAGAGACGTCACAGGTTTGTTCGACTCTGGTTGTACTACTACCGTGGTTGGTTCATTAGCATTTTCTGTTCTTGAAGAATTAAATTTAAAAGTTTTCAAAACTGAAAAGAGAAAAGTTTCCACTGCTGATGGTGCTCCTCAAGAAGTTATTGGTTCAGTTGATTTACCTATTAGAATTGGAAGACAATATCGTATTGTTAACGCTTTGGTTGTACCATCTCTTCCTCACACATTTATTTTTGGTAGCGATTTCGCAAAATCCTTTGGTTTAATAGTAGATTTTAAAAACAATACATGGCATATTCAAGATTATGATAACAATAGTATTTCGTATATAGGTCATTCGTCAGTACCCTTAAGTTGTAGTAATCAGTTACTTAGTTTAGATGATTTGTTGGAAACACAGCAAGTAAAAGCACGAATAGCAATAGAATCCTTCAATGAAATTAGTAGTGAAGAGAGACTAGGGCGTACCGATAAAATTGTTTTAGATATTGATACTGGTGATGCAAAACCATTTCGTAAAAAACCATACGTCATGTCCCCCTTTATGAGCAAGATGTTAGATATAGAGTTAGATGAGATGTTGACATTAGGAGTAGTGGAAGAATGTCAGAGTCCATGGTCATCCCCTGTACTGTTAGTTAAAAAACAAGACAGCGAGTACAGATTTTGTTTTGACGGAAGAGCGCTCAATGATATTACCAAACATGATAGCTACCCATTGCCAAATATCGATAGGATTATTAATTTACTTAGAGGTGCAAATTATATTTCTAGTCTAGACCTTAGAAAGAGTTTTTGGCAAATCCCACTTTCCGAAACATCTAAGGATAAAACAGCATTTAGTGTTATTTCAAGAGGACAATATAGGTTTGTCACCATGCCATTCGGATTAAAGAATGCTGCTCAGACGCAACAGCGTTTGGTTGATTCAATTTTTGGACCGAAGTTTGAACCACATGTTTTTTGTTATTTAGATGACATTATTTTGTGTTCAGCATCTTTTGAGGAACATTTAAAGTTATTAGAAACGGTGAAGGAACGTCTTAAGAAAGCAAACCTTACGATTAACTTGAAAAAGTGTGAATTCTTTAAGAAATCGTTGAAGTTTCTTGGTTATATTGTTGGATCAAATTCCCTTCGTACAGATCCCGAAAAGGTTTCTACTATGGTAAATTTCCCCAGACCCAAGACCACTACTGAGGTCAAACGTTTTTTAGGAATGTGTAGTTGGTATCGTCGTTTTATAAAAAACTTTTCATCTTTAGTGTCACCGATCAGTGATTTAGTAAAAGGAAGAAAGAAGGGTCAATCTATTATTTGGACGCCCGAGGCTGAGGACTCATTTGTACAGATCAAGCAGGCTTTAGTTTCCGCTCCATTGTTATCACAACCGGACTATTCAGTTCCATTTATTGTCGAATGCGACGCCAGTGATACAGGACTCGGAGCAGTTTTAGTACAAAAAATCGATGATGTAGAGCACGTTATCTCTTATGCCAGTAAATCACTTACCCGAACTGAGCGAAATTATTCAATCACGGAGAAAGAATGTCTTGCTGTAATTTTCGCTATAGAAAAATTCCGACCTTGGGTAGAAGGTACCCGTTTCACTGTTATCACAGATCACTTTTCATTGTTATGGCTTAATAATATACAAAACCCAACCGGTAAATTAGCTAGATGGGCTGTCCGTTTACGATAGCATACTTTTGAGTTAGTTCATCGAAAAGGAAAGTTTAATGTAGTTCCAGATTGTCTTAGTCGTGCAGTTCCAGTCGTAAATCATGTAGATAATTTAGTTGAGATCAAGTTAGATAATGTGGATCCCTGGTATGTGTCTCTTCGAGAAAAAATTTTATCTTCACCTGATGATTACCCACAATGGAAGGTAGAAGATAACCTTGTATTTAAATTTCTTTCTTCAAATTTACCACTCTCGTCGAATGTAAGGGAATGGAAATATTTAGTTCCTAGATCACAAAAGGAAGAGGTTATTCGGATAAATCATAACCCTTCAGTGGCCGGACATTTTGGTTTTTTTAAAATATTGGCACGCATACAAGAGAATTTTTATTGGCCAAAAATGCGTATTGATGTGTTGAAATTTTGTAGAAATTGTTTAACGTGTGGTGCACAGAAGGCATCGAATAGAGGACCCCTTGGTTTAATGGGAAAGGAAAAAGAAGTGAAGTTCCCCTTTCAGATTATTGCTATAGACCTCATGGGCCCATTTCCACGGTCCAAGGTTGGACACAAATGGTTATTAGTTATTGGTGATTGGTTCTCAAAATTTACGTTAATGTTTCCGTTACGTAGTGCAAAAGCGCATTTAATAGAACGTGTATTGGAGGAAAAAGTTTTTTTAGTTTATGGTGTTCCCAAATTCATTATTTGTGATAATGGCTCACAATTTAGTGGTAGAAATTTCAAGGCAGTATGTAAAAAATATTATGTTCAAAAAATTTGGTTTAATGCAGTTTACTCTCCCCAATGTAATTTTGTGGAAAGGATAAATCGAACCGTCGGAACAGCTATACGTTCGTATATTAAAGAACATGATACTTGGGATATTGAGTTACCCCAAATTTAGTATGCGAATAATTCTGCAAAACATCATGCCACTGGTTATTCGCCAAATTTCTTAGTTTTTGGTAGACATGTTCCCGTGTCTGGAAAATTTTATGGTCTTGATGTGGAACCCTCAGTTGATATAGATGTTATTTCTGGTGATAGACCTTCGTATGTGTTAGATCATCAAGGACTATTTGATATTTTTATAGACGTACAGAAAAGGTTACATTTAGCTTACATGCAGTCTAGTAATTCATATAATTTAAGGAGACGTAACATTTCTTTCGAAGTAGGTGACAAAGTTTGGAGGTCAAATAAAGTTCTTTCGAAAGCAAGTGATAAGTTTACTGCTAAGCTTGCGCCAAAATATGTTTTGAGTATCGTTAGAAAGAAGATTTCGAATTTAATTTATGAATTGAATAATGAAAATGGTTCAAAGGCAGGCAGATGGCATATTAAGGACTTAAAACCTTATTCAGAGTTCAGTAATGATATTGAGAAAGGTGATGTTTCTGAACACTAATTAATATTGTTGAAATGTTTAATGGTTGATAGTAGGAATTATTTCTGTCTTATCTTTTTGGTAAAGAATTTATTTATTGTATTGGAATACTGTTTGGTAATCTTAAAATTTAGATGTTGGATATGAAGTAAAGAAGGATAAAGAAATATTGTGGTGCAGTAAGGTTGATATTAGTCTGCGCTGATATTGTTAGTTGCAAATTATTTCTTTGAGTTGAGATGTTATAAGTTGCATGTTTCCATAGGTCAAATGTTTCCATAGGTCAAATGTTTCCATAGGTCAAATGTTTCCATGGGTCAAATGTTTCCATAGGTCAAATGTTTCCATAAGTCAAATGTTTCCATAGGTCAAATGTTTCCATAGGTCAAATGTCAGTAAGGAATGTTTATTTATACTTTTGGTGATGAATTTTGATAAATTTTGTATATTTAGTTAATATTTTCTTTTGGATTTACAATCTATGGTGAATTAGGTATAAAATCATTCACTTGTTTCATTTAATTCGTTTAGTTTGGTTAATGAGTTAGATATAGTGTTTATATTAGTCTGAAACATAGCTTCTCAAAATTTCTGTGGAGAACAATTGTTTTTGAAGGTAATTTTGTAGTTGAGAGGACAACCGAGATTGATGGTAGTTCTTGAAATTGTATTGGAAATCAAGTAGCTTGAGTCCAAGTTAGATATTGGTAAGAGACCAATATTGTTAGTAACTAAAATAGTTATGTTGTTATGAATATTGTGTGAGTTGGCAATGTTCTACGTTGTTATGAATATTGTGTGAGTTAGCAATGTTCTATTTTGTTCATTCATGCGTGAGTGAAAATTTTTAGGAGTAAGACGTGGTGACGTTTTACTTGTCTTTTCATGGGTAGAGATGTTTCTACATTTTTGTTAGCATATACATGCGGTAGATTGTTAAACATTCATGATTTCGAGACATGTTTGTTATTTTGGAAATATGTTTGTTATGGATCCCAATGGTAGTGGGAGTCCTTTTTTTCTTTTGTAAGTATGTAAATTATGGTTAGTAAAGTAAGAGTGTGTTTGTCATGATAATTTAAATCTTTATTAAGGAATTATAATATTCTATGTTTTGTTTCTTAAGTTTCGAGTGTAAAATGAGTGATAAAATAACCCCGAATATGTGTTAAATGATAATGAAACCTTTACCGATTACGACTTCCCGAATTTGTCCCCTTGTGGCGTGTAGTACGCGTAGTTACTGGTCACTCATTTACAAGTATGCAGTATCTTAGTTGATTCAGAGGTAATTTTGTTTTGGCATATAAAAATTAATAATAAGTTGTAAATACTAGTAGTAAATTCATAAAAAAAAAAAAATTCTTCGCACTTATTCCAGAATATTTTCTCGAATTTTTTTCTCTTAGAAAGAGGCAGTGTAGCAATTTTATTTCTTATCTAGATGTGTTCATATATTTAATCTCTTTATTTAATAATAAACAATATAATGCATAGTAATGCTATACAATCCACTAATTAAATTTTTCCTATTGCCCAATAAAATATTAGCATTCAATTCAAATTAAAATTTAATTTCCACGGTGACAAAATAAAGTTTCCATTTAGTTTCATTCCTAAAGCTCCATCTATTAAGAAATTGTGAAGTGATTGTGTTGCCGGGCAGCAACTCGTTTGACCCCGGACACTTCCAATACAGCTGTGGTGAAAGCAGGTCGAATTGTTTCCTTGAATCCGAGGACAATGGTTTTTTGCAGTTTTTCGTGTTGGAAGCACGTGCGGATTAAGTTGTTCTTAGAGGAGAGAATGTCATCTCCGAAAGGCACTTTTGATTGTCCACTTGTTGGAACAGCTCGTAGATGACGTGAAATTTTTTGGTCGAAGGGCCGTTGGTAACAGTAAGTAAAATTTGATTCTGTAACCATATTAAGTAAAGATTTTCAGTGCAACTTTATTTATATATAACATGAAATTTTACATATAGTATTCAAGTTAAATTATCATGCAACGTTTGATAATTTTCGTGGTTTAATTTATACATAAAGCAACTTTAAATTAACATGCAGTTTGGTAATCAGGAGACTGGTTTAACGTTATTTTTGATTAAAAGCAAGAAGAAAATATAGGAGTTTACGCTTTGTTCGTAGTGTGGACTTGGCGAAATTTAATTACTCAAAATGGATGCCGAGTAATGTGGAGTTTCAGTATGCAGTAAAATTATTTGTTCTAAATTGGAAATTTCCTTATTTCAATGCTGACGTAAGCTTCCTTTATGGTATTTTTCAGTTAGACGGAGTTTTGGTATGTAGAAATTTGTTTTCGTATGTTAGCTGAACTATGGACATTGTAATTAGATTATTTTTTGTTTAATCAAGTTATTTAAACTTCAAAATAGGTCAAGGACAGACTGTGAATATGTTTTACAATATTAAGCAATAGGAATTTGTAACTATTACTTATCTAAATCTTTTATTAATTTACTAAAACTACGGAAGATGTCATTACGTGTTAGACAAAGTAAATTCTTCTATTTAAGAAAAATTGGAAAATTAAACTTCCATGTTTGCTATTTCATTAATAACTATTTGGAATTAATTATTGTAAGGTTATGGTAGATCTACCCAAACTAACATTTTTGTTATCAGTAAGTAACAGTTTAGAAAGCAACTTTATGCTTTATCAACTTATTAAAAAACATTGGCTAGTTATTTCTTACAGAAATAACCACATTTAACTTGATTGGTACTGATTATATCCAGTGCTTTTGTAAATAATTTTCACAAATTGAATTAATCAAAATATAATAAAGTAAAAGGATATTTTGTAAAAAAAAGCACATATTTGAATACTAGAGGAATAGATTTTTATTTTTGAACAAGACTATTCTTTTAATTAGGATGAATGACATTTGATTCCATTTGAATTTTAAAATTTTGAGTATAAAAGCACAAACAGTGCTATTCTTTGTTTAATTTGTTCACAGGTGTAGCAGTGAATTACTAAGGTCAAAGTCGAGCCATAAGGTAAGAAACTTTAGGGATTATGTTGTCTTTAATAAACTGTGCAGCGGTTATAGAATAAAGGTTTCCGCATTCGCCTTGTACAAGGGACTTTAGTAAGGTCTTCTCTGTATAGAAAAATACGGTGGCGCCTTATTCTTCATATTTTTGGTCACAATCCAACCCCGACCCACAGCTCATGTTCCACCCAGAGCATATAGTTCGACTAGCCGCTTTGCCTTTGAGATTTCCATAACTTTGGGCCATTTTCCATCAGAACTTGCCGTGGTCTCTATTCGATTATTGGAAATTCTCGTTAAATAAAATCTAATAATAGTAGTAAAAGGCTATAGGATCTCCTCTTATTTATCTATGGAAAGGACCTATTTGCAAGTAAATAATAAACAAAGAATACATTTTCACTACAGAAATAATAAAAAGTGCGAATGCTCCCTTAGTAACAAACACGTCTTTCACCGAGTACATCTAAATTAATACTGTTTCTCTAACCTGTTGATAGTGGTGAGCAGTTACAAAAACCCGTTAAAATAGAAAACGCGCAGCAACCAGGGTTATTGCAGGTAAACAATGTTAATAATAAAATGTTACGGTGACACGTCGCTACCAGGACTGCTTTGTTTATGGTATTGGGGAGGAAGGCATACAGAAACAAGTACTGGCCAAACCAAATGCTTCTGACGTCTCAGGCAGTGCAGAAGCAGGTCATCAGATCTACTAAATAATAATATGCTACAAAGCAGTAGTTATAAGCAAGGTTGCCAGTCAACAGGTGGTAATCCTCAGACTATTAAGTGTGGCAAATGTGGTAAAAATCATGACAGAAATAATAAGTGTCTTAAAGTACGATGGAAATCTACAAGTGCTTGAAATTAGTGCATATTAAGTCATTATCTTTTGAAAACACAAAAGCTATTGTAGCTTTTTTACGTAGGTAGTGCTCTGTCACGTAGCCCAATTGTTTTCCTACGTTAGGTCAAATTGTTTTTTATGTAGGGCCGATTATTCTTTGACGCAAACTAACTGCTTTTGTCTGTAGACCGCTGTTGCAGTTACGGTAGCAGGGTGAATGAATCCTGACTACCGTGCCATTGCTGTGCTGATCGACATCCGATAGATTGCAAGATAAGTATCTCGACGCTTAAGGGTATGTGACTTGTTTTCTTTTGTGTATACCGAGGATTATTATTTATTAGCGGTTCATGCTGGTGCGAAGGCAGATCACCATACCCGTTTAAAAACTAGCTTGGCTAGTGTTTCTCGTTATTTTTTAATGCTTACTAGAACTTGTTCTACATTTAATACTTTAATTTAGCACGCTTGCTATTGACAAAATTTAAGCATTACTTTTTTTTCCAATTAGATTTATTACATGCTAGCTACAAAATACGCACTTTGTGGATCCATTATAAAATTTGTCCTTTACAATATAAGTTAAATTTAATACTTTTCTTTGTTTATGTGAAATCAAGAAATTTTAATTTATATTTATTGTAAATAGAAAATCGTTGCCGATGTACTTTTTGTCTATGTGAATCCCATCACTCTTCGCGTTTGTAGTTAGCCCGGTATTTCTACGTTTCTTTTGTTTTTTCGTAATCGTGATGCGTGCGGGTCCTTACTTTATTGTGCTTTTTGTTTCTGTCTGACCCGTGCGAATTGAACCATACAAATTTTACCGTTGCAACCGGTTTCGTAAATTTGGTTTCGATGTTAGAAAGTTGTGTGGGGCGGAGCGCTGAGGTTTCAGTCTTGGGTTTTGTTGAACGTTTATTTGTTCAAAGATAAATGGACGAATGTGGAATAGGGCCCCGGTAGGGCTTTGCCCCGCGAATATTAAATAGACATGGTGAAGAATTTAGATGAGTCATAATGCAATCATTCTATAATTTTAACTCGGGACCTCCACAACGCTGGGTCTTCGCCCCGCCGGGAACCTCCGTTTTATCGGTCATTTTGGTTAGTGTGGATTCAAGAATAGTCGACGTCGTCGTGTATTGGTGAAAGGGTAGCGTTCCTTTGGTGGGTTCTGAATGGGACTGTGCCCCATTTAGTAATTGAATGATTGAGAATGGAGATTTAGATTAGTGTAAAAGAATTAGAAAAGTAGCAAAATTTTAAATAAACGTGCACGTGTTGAAGGGTGGGCCTCGTAATACTATGGCTTCCCCACGAGAGGCCTCGTTTCAAGAATCAAAATTTCAAATAAACGTGCACGTGGTCTAGAATTAAGATGAATCGTGACATAATCATCGTCATACATAACTTTTAGCTTGAGTAGGTCCCCGCAGTGCTAAGGCTTCACCCCGAGAGCCCCCGTTTCAGGAATTAGTTTCTTTAAATACAAAACAGCATGTTATGTTTTAGAAATTAAAATTGAAATCAAAATTTTAAATAAACGTGCAGGTTTTGAAAAATTTAACGAGTCATGGCATAATCATCATTATGGTTGGTATTTAAAATAAAATTTAGATATATTTAAAGATTGCAAAACAGGTAAATATTATGTGGTATAAAAAAGACGTTGTTGTTCATAGGGAAAAAACCGAGGCTATATTCTACATTCAGTTGCGTCACAGAAATAATTTTATACAACTACACGGAATTGTTTAAATTTACACTGCAGCTGGATACCATATGAAACCTCGTTTTTTTGTCCCAATTACAGTCTGAATTTAAAATATAGGTATATATGCAAATTGTGTGATTGTTCATAGTTAACAAAAACAACTTGTGTATCATGCTTTATTAATCCTTGAATAAACAAAATAAATTTAATTTTATATAACGGGATTTTGCTTTCACTAGCATTTTCATTTGAATACATTTAAAAATATTAATTTTATTATACATTCAATTTATGAGAGAGTCAACATAATCATCATACATAACTTTTAACGGGGGGATCTGGCGATGCTAAGGCTTCGCCCCGAGAACCTCCGTTTCAAGAATCAAAATTTCAAATAAAAGTGCACGTGATAAAGAATTTAGATGAGTGATGACATAATCACCATACATAACTTTTAGCTCGGGTAAACCACGGACTCCATTTTAGGAACAATTTTTTGCATTAAATATAAAATAGTATGTAATGTTTTAAAGGTGGAAAAAAAACACACTCTTTAACATTAATGTTTTATTTTCAAAAAATTACATTTTTAAATAACTTTTGTGAAGTGATGGCAAACCATACCAAGATAAGTATTACTATTTTCTTTACAAAAACGCTCATACCACTTCCTTTAACAACCACATACAGAAAAACGCATTATAGTTAACGTCGGTATTTTTTAAATTATAGTCTGAATTTAAAGTAAAATACAGATATATATGAAAATTAATGTGGTTCTTGTACATAGTAAAAACAACTAGTTGCATTACACTTTATTAATCACTTGAGTAAACAGAATAAACCTAATTTTATATAATACAAAAATTTTGCTTTTGTTAGTATCTCATTTGAATACATTTAAATTATTAATTTTATTATACATTGTTATTCATCATCAGTTTGAATAAATTTTTTTCAAACCCGTTTCTAGCTTGTATTCAGAGATCTGTATTTAAATCAATATATGACTTTAGCCAGAAGCATTGCTTAAATTTAAGTAACCTTCAAATAGATTTTAATTTAATTTTGTAGCTAATAAATAGTGAGTAAGAAAAGCTGTATCAGTTACACCACTGTTTGTTTCAAGCAAAAGATTTTTTAACTTGTTCTAGATCTAATGTATTTTTTGTTAAAGAATGTATTGTTATCTTTTAAAATTTAAAAAAAAATTATATATCATTGTTTATTATAACAACTATAATTAAGGTGAACTTTACATAAGCAAGCAATTACGATAAAAAATTGCTAAGCATAATACAAAAATCTACTTTTATTTTGTTACCTTATGCAAGTGTTACTCTGGGATAATGTGTTAAAAGAGCAAGTTAATAAAAAATACCCCCGGGAGGCTTGTGAAACATACAAGCTGGAATAATACTGGAAGGAGACCAGACAACGTAGCATAAAAAGTAATGAAATTACGTGTAATAAACTTAATTGAATCCTAAAAATATATGCGTACAATTGACAGGCAACCAAAATTACATAAATTATGACCTGTTAGAGTTAAACTGGTTACTAAAAAATTTTAATTCTAAAATAATATATGCATATTTATGGTAGGTAACCCAAGGTACATGTATTAAGTCTTGTTAGGGTTAAACTTGACATAATTATTTTCTAACACATTGTTTTTTTTCCATCCTGCACTGTAACTGCGATAGCGCTACATAAATTAGTTGCAAATAATGAAGAATTGAGGGTAAGTCGTGCTACAAATACCCTACAGCGCTTAACTCTACTCACTCGAGAGTATTATTAGTGACACAAGTGAGTAGGTAAATAGGGCCGGTCCTAATTCAAAACGCGACAGACGTATTTTCCATGTGTAAAATACGTCTGTCACGTTTTGAATTAGGATCGGCCCTATATAATTTCAATGTAAAATAGTTGTGAAAACATTTGAATGTAAAATAGTTGTGAAAACATGAATTCTTCTATACTTTCAATGTAAAAATACGTCTGTCACGTTTTGAATTAGGACCGGCTTTATATTACTTTCAATGAAACACACACGTATGTTGAAAAAAATGTAAGTGCAGAGAAGAATGTGTGTAGCTGTTTTGAATTCGGTTTTCTAGCGAGAAGTTACACGTGCACCGTTTTGAATTAGGATCGGCGTTATATACTTTTAATGTAAAATGTGAAAACCTGAATTCTTTTCAAATGTAAAATACTTGTGGGCACGTTTTGAATTAGGATCGTCTTTATATTACTTTCAATGTAACACACGTATGTTGAAAATGTAAGTGCAGAGAAAAATGTGTGTAGCTGTTTTGAATTCGGTTTTCTAGTGAGAAGTTACACGTGCACCGTTTTGAATTAGGATCGGCGTTATATACTTTTAATGTAAAATGTGAAAACCTGAATTCTTATTATACTTTTCAAATGTAAAAATACTTGTGGGTACGTTTTGAATTAGGATCGGCTTTATATTACTTTCAATGGAACATATTTCAAAACACACGTATGTTGAAAATGTAAGTGCAGAGAAAATGTGTGTAGATGTTTTGAATTTGGTTTTCTAGCGAGACAGTATGACAGATGCAAAATATCGCATTCAAGTCAATTGTGTTTTAATTAAAGTGGATTCTGATTTATGTTTAGAGGCTGCAAATACATATGGGCCGGTTTCAATTCAAAATGTGTTCACTCTTGTGATAGGTTGAAAAGTGGGTTGGCAAAGTACGCAGATGGTGGTAATCTGCTATATAAGGAGATTGCTCCTGATATTAATTTAATTAGTCGAAGTTTACTGCATATATTTACATACAAACATGTATATAATTGATATTCAGGGATTTAAATACAAGAAAAACGAGTTTGTGTGTAAAGAAATTACGGTTTTGGACTTGTTGAAAGGTGTTGTTTGGCATCAAATTTTAAACTGCCAATGCAGTCCAGTTGTTTGAGCCAAGATCATATAAAACATAACGACTGGGTGACAAAGAATATTCATGGTCTTTCTTGGGATGAATCTTCAACGGCTGGAATGGGTTTATCATATATAGCGCTTTATTTGAAGCAAATTATCCTACCCGGTGAAGAAGTATTTGTGAAGGGTCTAGAAAAGAAGAAATTGATTGAAACCTATCTAATGCAAAACGTTGTAACTGATATGCTTGCACTAGATTGTCCTAAGGTATCGGAGTTAAAAATCAACAACCGTTTAAAATATAACATCCATTGTTGTAGACACAGCAATAATAATCTGCAATGTGCAAAACAAAATACCTTGTTATTAAAAGAATGGCTTGATAATAATAAAAAACAATAGAAAGATTGTGTCTGTATTATTTATTTTAATATAATTTTACAATGTTAGCCGAAGCAAATTATCCGACTCGGTGAAGAAGTATGTGTGAAGGGTATAGAAAAGAAGAAATGGATGGAAACCTATCTATTGCAAAAACAAAATACTTTGTTATTAAAAGAATGGTTTGATAATAATAAAACAAATAGAAAAGATTGTGTATGTATTATTGTAGTCAGTAAGAAATCTTTAATGCTGATGTCTGCAAAAAACAATTAAACTCAGACAGCACGAATGGGACTCTCAACCCTGAAAGCAATTATAATTGATCAACGCAATAGCTCTTTAATGGTTTTTACAACATTTAACAAATTGTACAGATATCTCGAAAAATTTACCAAAGACAGACAAACAGATAGGCAGACTGACTGCACCAATTTTCTCATTCTCGCTTTTAAAGAATAACAAGTCGTAGTTATTTAAATCGCGAACTCAGTTTATCTACAAGAACTATATAAACGTGGAAATTTATGAAATGCTCCAACTTTAAAAAAAAATCCACTATCATTATTCTTTCCTGACAAGGGTAATTTTAACAAAAGTTTTCATTTTTTTTTTATTTGTTCTATAGAACACAACTACAACTTGACAATAAAGATTGAGCGATTATCACACACATATCTTGAGTATATATAAAGATATTAAACAATAAGAACAGCAGAAAATTCAACCCATGTCAGACAGCTTTTTTCTTGTCAACGATAGTCTAATGCTTCTTCAGCATTTGCATTTCCATATTTACGTACTGAAGGCAACTCTGCAATTTTAGATCACATGCATTTCTAATTTCAATTACAAAAAATATGAAAGCATCTATTTGAAATGCATTTCTAACTTTAATCGCAAAAAATGAGAGCATCTATTCGAAATATGCACTCAGATTAAAAGTCAAAATTGCTTTACACCGTTCTGTAAACTGAGATTACGTAGTTATTAAATCGGGAGTAATGTGAAATGAAACACACAATGTACGTTTCTTTATTGTAATCTATAAAATACATATATATAATGTTATGTACTCTAGAATAAACATACTATAATTCACTTAAGTTTCCCAAATATAAAAGAACAGTTCTAACTCACTCCAACTCTGAACGGTTAAAAAATATTGCATTATCAATTCTATGAGGGCTGTCTTCTTCATCTTTGACGCGCGGTCGTTTTCTGGTTGTTCTTCTTCGTGTTAACTAAAAAGATTCAAATGAATATTATATATCAAGTAAATGCATTAAGAAAATTAAATCTATATATTAAGCTAACGAAATACATACTCTGTATTGGTGTCATTAGGTCGTACGTTGCAATTGGTGGATCTGCTCACGGCGTCAACGATTTTTCACCAGTACTTAATTTGGATTGACTATAAACTACTCAATAATTTTAGCCCAATCACTATCATTATTCTTTCCTGACAAGGACAATTTTTAAAAAAAGGTTTTCATTTTTGATTTGTTTTATAGAACATACAACTACAACTTGACAATAAAGATTGAACGATTATCACACACACACATATCTTGAGTATATAAGGATATTAAACAACAAGAACAGCAGAAAATTCAACTCATGTAAGCAAGAATTTAATGCTAAGGTATTGTCTAGATAGCAATTGTAAAAAATATGAAATCTATAGAAAATTTAATAAAGCCAGTCATGTATAAATTTTTTAATGCTGACATCCACAGGAAAATAAAAGCGAGAAATTTAATGCTAACATCAACAGAATAATAAATAAATTAGTCAGCATTAATGGAAGACCGGCCTGGCTTCGAAACTGTGCACGCGTATATACCATATTTTAAAATTAAAGTTGTCAATTGCAAAACAAAAAATTAAATTTTATCTAGAAATCATTTTAAAATATTTACTTTTTCAGTACAACTGAAAGAACTTGTCTTTTATACATTTTTAATCGATATCATAGACTTTTTCTATACTGTTGGTAAAAATCTACGTGAAGTATTTATATTAAATAATAAACTGACCTGTTAGAAAAATTAAAAATTTGCATCGTTTTCTGAAAAAATTGCGTACTTTTTCAGCACAACTGAAAGAACTTGAGTTTATACATTTTTAATCGATATCAGACTGTACAGAAACAGTAATGTTTAATTATATCAGTCAAAAACATGATGTGTTTACTATTAAACAAAACAAAATTGTTCTTAATCCAAGAGATGATAAAGAATTCTTAGTACCTCAACCACTGATACATACGACCAGTGAGTACTGTGTTAAAATTGTTTTCGTTGCAGAAAGTAACATCAATTCCGTCAATATTACTGTATTAGTCGATTAAGGCATGAGTTAATTTTTTACAACGTTTCTTTTTATTCGCTTAGGGCAATGCAGAGAAAGAAGTTAGAATTGAACACATTTTTATAATAAAATAAACCTTGATACAAAAAATCACATTCAGTTTTACTGAAAAGTTACAATTTACATGCATATATAGGTAATTTGTGTGAAATTCTTTAAAACCATGAGTGTGTAAAATTATTAAACAAAGACGGTTTAATCTGAGACATTTTTTCAAAATATGCTTTGTTATTATTTAAAATATTTCATATGTAATCATAATAAAAAATAGCGCTGTAATTATAATGTATATTCTGTACACATCATAAATCAAAGGTCGTATAAAAACGCAACTGAATGAAAAAATGATGTTGTATGCTAAATTCCTTTGTAGTGGTTTGTATATGTAAATATTGGAAATGCTGCATAGCGAATTGTTTGTCATAGATATGTACTGAAAGCAACTCTGCAATTTTAGATAGCATGCACGATTCAAGCTTGAAAATCGTCTTGAATAAAAACGTAAATATAGGAGATTTTTTAACAATTTGCATCCAAAGCAATTTGCTATGCAATTATTTCTTTTACAGTTGTTTTTGCTTACGCGTTTTCCGTAAAACTCAGCTGAATGAAAAAAATTAAAATTCATACTGTCTCGCTAGAAAACCAAATTCAAAGCATCTACACACATTTTCTCTGCACTTACATTTTTCAGCGCTTTATTTGAATCAAATTATCCGACCCGGTGAAGAAGTATTTGTGAAGGGTTTAGAAAATAAGAAATTGATTGAAACCTTCACAAGTACGCATTTTTTTCGTTTTTGGATTTATCTAAAAATAGGATACCATTCAATCTACCCGAGTTTAACTATATTGGCATAAATGTATTGTAGAGAAAAAAAATAGTAGTAACCGTTCTGTTTAAAAAATCCAGTTTGTTATTGTTTAAAGATGAGTTAGCATAAGGTTGATGAGTATGTTTTCAATATTAACAATTGCATTATCGAAGTAAACTTTTCACGCACGTTCAGTATTTCACTATTCATTTTACATTTTAATTAAATAAATGCAGTCCTAACGATTGTAGAAACAACGGCTGGAATAGTGTTATCTCGCTAGAAAAACCAAATTCAAAGCATCTACACACATTTTCTCTGCACTTACATTTTTTCAGCGCTTTATTTGAATCAAATTATCCGACCCGGTAAAGAAGTATTTGTGAAGGGTTTAGAAAATAAGAAATTGATTGAAACCTTCACAAGTACGCATTTTTCGTTTTGGATTTATCTAAAATAGGATACCTTTCAATCTACCCGAGTTTAACTATATATTAATCCAAGTGATGATAAAAGAATTCTTAGTACCTCAACCACTGATACATACGACCAGCGAGTACTGTGTTAAAAATTGTTTTCGTTGCAGAAAGTAACATCAATTCCCGTCAATATTACTGTATTAGTCGATTAAGGCATGAGTAAATTTTTTACAACGTTTCTTTTTATTCGCTTAGGGCAATGCAGAGAAAGAAGTTAGAATTGAACACATTTTATAATAAAATAAACCTTGATACAAAAATCACATTCAGTTTTACTGAAAAGTTACAATTTACATGCATATATAGGTAATTTGTGTGAAATTCTTTAAAACCATGAGTGTGTAAAAATTATTAAACAAAGACGGTTTAATCTGAGACATTTTTTTCAAAATTTGCTTTGTTTTTATTTAAAATATTTCATATGTAATCATAATAAAAAAAATAGCGCTGTAATTATAATGTATATTCTGTACACATCATAAATCAAAGGTCGTATAAAAACGCAACTGAATGAAAAAAAATGATGTTGTATGCTAAATTCCTTTTGTAGTGGTTTGTGTATGTAAATATTGGAAATGCTGCATAGCGAATTGTTTGTCATAGATATGTACTGAAAGCAACTCTGCAATTTTTAGACCGCATGCACAACTCAAGCTTGAAAATCGTCTTGAATAAAAATGTAAATATAGGAGATTTTTTTTTAACAATTTGCATCCAAAGCAATTTGCTATGCAATTATTTCTTTTACAGTTGTTTTTTGCTTACGCGTTTTTCCGTAAAACTCAGCTGAATGAAAAAATTAAAATTCATACTGTCTCGCTAGAAACCAAATTCAAAGCATCTACACACATTTTCTCTGCACTTACATTTTTTCAGCGCTTTATTTGAATCAAATTATCCGACCCGGTGAAGAAGTATTTGTGAAGGGTTTAGAAAATAAGAAATTGATTGAAAACTTCACAAGTACGCATTTTTTTTCGTTTTTTCGATTTATCTAAAAATAGGATACCTTTCAATCTACCCGAGTTTAACTATATTAGCATAAATGTATTGTAGAGAAAAAAAGTAGTAGAAACCGTTCTGTTTAAAAAATCCAGTTTGTTATTGTTTAAAGATGAGTTAGCATAAGGTTGATGAGTATGTTTTTCAATATCAACAATTGCATTATCGAAGTAAACTTTTTCACGCACGTTCAGTATTTCACTATTCATTTTACATTTTAATTAAATAAATGCAGTCCTAACGATTGTAGAAACAACGGCTGGAATAGTGTTATCATATATAACGCTTTATTTGAAACAAATTATCCGACCCGGTGAAGAAGTATTTTGTGAAGGGTTTAGAAAAGAAGAAATTGATTGAAACCTATATATAATGCAAAAACATTGTAACTGATATGCTTGCTTTAAGTTGTCCTAAGCTATCGGAGTTAAAAAACATCCATTTTTGTAGACACTGCAATAATAATGTGCAATGCACAAAACAAAATACCTTTTTTTTATTAAAAGAATGGCTTGATAATAATAAAAAACAATAGAAAGATTTTGTCTGTGTTTACTAATCCTCACACTGTCTTTAATTGAATATTTTGGTATTTTGGTTGCAAGTTTGATGTGGGTAAATGACGATTTAAGAATAGTTTTTTTTTTCATTTGATTTATCAAATTTTACTAAAAGTGCGTGTAAAAATTAATAATTAGTAGCGCTATTTTGAAATTAACTGTGAAATGCGTGAATCTAATCAGAACAGTCGATGCAATAACGAAACACATTATAATAATCAAGGCAAATATTAGTATATTGAAGCTTGCTATTATAAATAAGGTATATGAAGACAACCGTCAGGAAAATCCTAGTAGGCTGGAATCTAATTTGGCACATCTTAAAAGTTACATTGTACGATTGAGGTACTTGAAACGCTCTTTGGAATATCAAGGTAAAGGTATTGATGCAACGCTTTCTAGAGGTCATATTCGAAAAATCTGATTTGGCATGATGTACAATCATGTTTTGGAAGTCGAATAATTACGGGACTTATTACCAATTTAAGTTATAGAGATCCTCTAGTGTTCTTAGACAAGGCGTTCGCTAGTTTTAAACGCAAGATTGTTGCTTGCTTAAAAAGTCAATGTTGAAAGTTAATGTAATATTGACCGTTAACTTTGTTAAGCCTACAACTGGCGAAATAGATTTGAAGACGTTTCCTACTGCAAATCGTCACATCGATATAAATACCAATCTCAAGCGGTGGTATAAGGAGAACGTATTAGACAAGATTTCGAAGCGATTATAGGAATTAAGCGAAAAGGATTCAGGTCGGGCAATCCAAGAAGTTTTACACTTGAACGTGAATATAAACAATCATGATCCACTTAAAGGAGGGTGTTCAACGTTTGTTCCGGTTCCGGACTTATAAACAATACCGCAATCTTTCTTGATTTTATATTAAAAGTTCCTTTGCAAAGCAAGTGGAGCCGTGTTTCATTGAAAGTAATATAAACCAATCCTAATTCAAAACGTACCCACAAGTATTTTACATTGAAATGTTTTCACAACTATTTTACATTTGAAATTATATAGGACCGGTCCTAATTCAAAACGCGACAGTCGTATTTTTCCAATTAGTAAACACAGACAAAATCTTTCTATTGTTTTTTTATTATTATCAAGACATTCTTTTAATAAAAAAGGTATTTTGTTTTGTGCATTGCAGATTATTATTGCTGTGTCTACAACAATGGATGTTATATTTTAAACGATTGTTGATTTTTAACTCCGATAGCTTAGGACAACCTAGTGCAAGCATATCAGTTACAATGTTTTTGCATTATATATAGGTTTCAATCAATTTCTTCTTTTATAAACCCTTCACAAATACTTCTTCACCGGGTCGGATAATTTGCTTCAAATAAAGCGCTATATGATAACTTTATTCCAGCCGTTGTTTCTACAATCGTTAGGACTACATTTATTTAATTAAAATGTAAAAAAAATGAATAGTGAAATACTGAACGTGCGTGAAAAAGTTTACTTCGACATGAGATTGGTATTTATATCGATGTGACGATTTGCAGTAGGAAACGTCTTCAAATCTATTTCGCCAGTTGTAGGCTTAACAAAGTTAACGGTCAATATTACATTAACTTTCAACATTGACTTTTTTAAGCAAGCAACAATCTTGCGTTTAAAACTAGCGAACGCCTTGTCTAAGAACACTAGAGGATCTATATAACTTAAATTGGTAATAAGTTCCGTAATTATTCGATTTCCAAAACATGATTGTACATCATGCCAAATCAGATTTTTTCGAATATGACCTCTAGAAAGCGTTGCATCAATACCTTTACCTTGATATTCCAAAGAGCGTTTCAAGTACCTCAATCGTACAAGGTAACTTTTAAGATGTGCCAAATTAGATTCCAGCCTACTATGATTTTCCTGACGGTTGTCTTCATATACCTTATTTATAATAGCAAGCTTCAATATACTAATATTTGCTTTGATTATTATAATGTGTTTCGTTATTGCATCGACTGTTCTGATTAGATTCACGCATTTCACAGTTAATTTCAAAATAGCGCCACTAATTATTAATTTTTACACGCACTTTTAGTAAAATTTGATAAATCAAATGAAAAAAAAAACTATTCTTAAATCGTCATTTACCCACATCAAACTTGCAACCAAAATACCAAAATATTCAATTAAAGACAGTGTGAGGATTAGTAAACACAGACAAAATCTTTCTATTGTTTTTATTATTATCAAGCCATTCTTTAATAAAAAAGGCATTTTGTTTTGTGCATTGCACATTATTATTGCAGTGTCTACAAAATGGATGTTTTTAACTCCGATAGCTTAGGACAACTTAGTGCAAGCATATCAGTTACAATGTTTTTGCATTATATATAGGTTTCAAACAATTTCTTCTTTTCTAAACCCTTCACAAAATACTTCTTCACCGGGTCGGATAATTTGTTTCAAATAAAGCGTTATATATGATAACACTATTCCAGCCGTTGTTTCTACAATCGTTAGGACTGCATTTATTTAATTAAAATGTAAAATGAATAGTGAAATACTGAACGTGCGTGAAAAGTTTACTTCGATAATGCAATTGTTAATATTGAAAAACATACTCATCAACCTTATGTTAACTCATCTTTAAACAATAACAAACTGGATTTTTTAAACAGAACGGTTACTACTACTTTTTTTCTCTACAATACATTTATGCTAATATAGTTAAACTCGGGTAGATTGAAAGGTATCCTATTTTAGATAAATCCAAAAACGAAAAAAATGCGTACTTGCGAAGGTTTCAATCAATTTCTTATTTTCTAAACCCTTCACAAATACTTCTTCACCGGGTCGGATAATTTGATTCAAATAAAGCGCTGAAAAATGTAAGTGCAGAGAAAATGTGTGTAGATGCTTTGAATTTGGTTTTCTAGCGAGACAGTATGAATTTTAATTTTTTCATTCAGCTGAGTTTTACGGAAAAACGCGTAAGCAAAAAACAACTGTAAAAGAAATAATTGCATAGCAAATTGCTTTGGATGCAAATTGTTAAAAAATCTCCTATATTTACGTTTTATTCAAGACGATTTTCAAGCTTGAGTTGTGCATGCGGTCTAAAATTGCAGAGTTGCTTTCAGTACATATCTATGACAAACAATTCGCTATGCAGCATTTCCAATATTTACATACACAAACCACTACAAAAGGAATTTAGCATACAACATCATTTTTTTTCATTCAGTTGCGTTTTTATACGACCTTTGATTTATGATGTGTACAGAATATACATTATAATTACAGCGCTATTTTTTTTATTATGATTACATATGAAATATTTTAAATAAAAACAAAGCAAATTTTGAAAAAAATGTCTCAGATTAAACCATCTTTGTTTAATAATTTTTACACACTCATGGTTTTAAAGAATTTCACACAAATTACCTATATATGCATGTAAATTGTAACTTTTCAGTAAAACTGAATGTGATTTTTTTGTATCAAGGTTTATTTTTATTATAAAAATGTGTTCAATTCTAACTTCTTTCTCTGCATTGCCCTAAGCGAATAAAAAGAAACGTTGTAAAAAATTAACTCATGCCTTAATCGACTAATACAGTAATATTGACGGTTATTGATGTTACTTTCTGCAACGAAAACAATTTTTAACACAGTACTCGCTGGTCGTATGTATCAGTGGTTGAGGTACTAAGAATTCTTTTATCATCACTTGGATTAATATATATAGTTAAACTCGGGTAGATTGAAAGGTATCCTATTTTTAGATAAATCCAAAACGAAAAAAAAATGCGTACTTGTGAAGGTTTCAATCAATTTCTTATTTTCTAAACCCTTCACAAATACTTCTTCACCGGGTCGGATAATTTGATTCAAATAAAGCGCTGAAAAAATGTAAGTGCAGAGAAAATGTGTGTAGATGCTTTGAATCTGGTTTTTCTAGCGAGATAACACTATTCCAGCCGTTGTTTCTACAATCGTTAGGACTGCATTTATTTAATTAAAATGTAAAATGAATAGTGAAATACTGAAAGTGCGTGAAAAAGTTTACTTCGATAATGCAATTGTTAATATTGAAAACATACTCATCAACCTTATGCTAACTCATCTTTAAACAATAACAAACTGGATTTTTAAACAGAACGGTTACTACTATTTTTTCTCTACAATACATTTATGCTAATATAGTTAAACTCGGGTAGATTGAATGGTATCCTATTTTAGATAAATCCAAAAACGAAAAAAATGCGTACTTGTGAAGGTTTCAATCAATTTCTTATTTTCTAAACCCTTCACAAATACTTCTTCACCGGGTCGGATAATTTGATTCAAATAAAGCGCTGAAAAATGTAAGTGCAGAGAAAATGTGTAGATGCTTTGAATTTGGTTTTCTAGCGAGACAGTATGAATTTTAATTTTTTTCATTCAGCTGAGTTTTACGGAAAACGCGTAAGCAAAAACAACTGTAAAAGAAATAATTGCATAGCAAATTGCTTTGGATGCAAATTGTTAAAAAATCTCCTATATTTACGTTTTTATTCAAGACGATTTTCAAGCTTGAATCGTGCATGCTATCTAAAATTGCAGAGTTGCTTTCAGTACATATCTATGACAAACAATTCGCTATGCAGCATTTCCAATATTTACATATACAAACCACTACAAAAGAAATTTAGCATACAACATCATTTTTTCATTCAGTTGCGTTTTATACGACCTTTGATTTATGATGTGTACAGAATATACATTATAATTACAGCGCTATTTTTTATTATGATTACATATGAAATATTTTAAATAATAACAAAGCAAATTTTGAAAAAATGTCTCAGATTAAACCGTCTTTGTTTAATAATTTTACACACTCATGGTTTTAAAGAATTTCACACAAATTACCTATATATGCATGTAAATTGTAACTTTTCAGTAAAACTGAATGTGATTTTTTGTATCAAGGTTTATTTTTATTATAAAATGTGTTCAATTCTAACTTCTTCTCTGCATTGCCCTAAGCGAATAAAAAGAAACGTTGTAAAAATTAACTCATGCCTTAATCGACTAATACAGTAATATTGACGGGAATTGATGTTACTTTCTGCAACGAAAACAATTTTAACACAGTACTCGCTGGTCGTATGTATCAGTGGTTGAGGTACTAAGAATTCTTTTATCATCTCTTGGATTAAGAACAATTTTGTTTTGTTTAATAGTAAACACATCATGTTTTTGACTGATATAATTAAACATTACTGTTTCTGTACAGTCTGATATCGATTAAAAATGTATAAACTCAAGTTCTTTCAGTTGTACTGAAAAAGTACGCAATTTTTTCAGAAAACGATGCAAATTTTAATTTTTCTAACAGGTCAGTTTATTATTTAATATAAATACTTCACGTAGATTTTTACCAACAGTATAGAAAAAGTCTATGATATCGATTAAAAAATGTATAAAGTCAAGTTCTTTCAGTTGTACTGAAAAAGTAAATATTTTAAAATGATTTCTAGATAAAATTTAATTTTTTGTTTTGCAATTGACAACTTTAATTTTAAAATATGGTATATACGCGTGCACAGTTTCGAAGCCAGGCCGGTCTTCCATTAATGCTGACTAATTTATTTATTATTCTGTTGATGTTAGCATTAAATTTCTCGCTTTTATTTTTCCTGTGGATGTCAGCATTAAAAAATTTATACATGACTGGCTTTATTAAATTTTCTATAGATTTCATATTTTTACAATTGCTATCTAGACAATACCTTAGCATTAAATTCTTGCTTACATGAGTTGAATTTTCTGCTGTTCTTGTTGTTTAATATCCTTATATACTCAAGATATGTGTGTGTGTGATAATCGTTCAATCTTTATTGTCAAGTTGTAGTTGTATGTTCTATAAAACAAATCAAAATGAAAACCTTTTTTTTAAAATTGTCCTTGTCAGGAAAGAATAATGATAGTGATTGGGCTAAAATTATTGAGTAGTTTATAGTCAATCCAAATTAAGTACTGGTGAAAAATCGTTGACGCCGTGAGCAGATCCACCAATTGCAACGTACGACCTAATGACACCAATACAGAGTATGTATTTCGTTAGCTTAATATATAGATTTAATTTTCTTAATGCATTTACTTGATATATAATATTCATTTGAATCTTTTTTAGTTAACACGAAGAAGAACAACCAGAAAACGACCGCGCGTCAAAGATGAAGAAGACAGCCCTCATAGAATTGATAATGCAATATTTTTTTAACCGTTCAGAGTTGGAGTGAGTTAGAACTGTTCTTTATATTTGGGAAACTTAAGTGAATTATAGTATGTTTATTCTAGAGTACATAACATTATATATATATATATGTATTTTATAGATTACAATAAAGAAACGTACATTGTGTGTTTCATTTCACATTACTCCCGATTTAATAACTACGTAATCTCAGTTTACAGAACGGTGTAAAGCAATTTTGACTTTTAATCTGAGTGCATATTTCGAATAGATGCTCTCATTTTTTGCGATTAAAGTTAGAAATGCATTTCAAATAGATGCTTTCATATTTTTTGTAATTGAAATTAGAAATGCATGTGATCTAAAATTGCAGAGTTGCCTTCAGTACGTAAATATGGAAATGCAAATGCTGAAGAAGCATTAGACTATCGTTGACAAGAAAAAGCTGTCTGACATGGGTTGAATTTTCTGCTGTTCTTATTGTTTAATATCTTTATATATACTCAAGATATGTGTGTGATAATCGCTCAATCTTTATTGTCAAGTTGTAGTTGTGTTCTATAGAACAAATAAAAAAATGAAAACTTTTGTTAAAATTACCCTTGTCAGGAAAGAATAATGATAGTGGATTTTTTTAAAGTTGGAGCATTTCATAAATTTCCACGTTTATATAGTTCTTTAGATAAACTGAGTTCGCGATTTAAATAACTACGACTTGTTATTCTTTAAAAGCGAGAATGAGAAAATTGGTGCAGTCAGTCTGCCTATCTGTTTGTCTGTCTTTGGTAAATTTTTCGAGATATCTGTACAATTTGTTAAATGTTGTAAAACCAGTAAAAGCTATTGCGTTGATCAATTATAATTGCTTTCAGGGTTGAGAGTCCCATTCGTGCTGTCTGAGTTTAATTGTTTTTCTGCAGGCATCAGCATTAAAGATTTCTTACTGACTACAATAATAATACATACACAATCTTTTCTATTTGTTTTATTATTATCAAACCATTCTTTAATAACAAAGTATTTTGTTTTTGCAATAGATAGGTTTCCATCCATTTCTTCTTTTCTATACCCTTCACACATACTTCTTCACCGAGTCGGATAATTTGCTTCGGCTAACATTGTAAAATTATATTAAAATAAATAATACAGACACAATCTTTCTATTGTTTTTATTATTATCAAGCCATTCTTTTAATAACAAGGTATTTTGTTTTGCACATTGCAGATTATTATTGCTGTGTCTACAACAATGGATGTTATATTTTAAACGGTTGTTGATTTTAACTCCGATATCTTAGGACAACCTAGTGCAAGCATATCAGTTACAACGTTTTGCATTAGATAGGTTTCAATCAATTTCTTCTTTTCTAGACCCTTCACAAATACTTCTTCACCGGGTAGGATAATTTGCTTCAAATAAAGCGCTATATATGATAAACCCATTCCAGCCGTTGAAGATTCATCCCAAGAAAGACCATGAATATTCTTTGTCACCCAGTCGTTATGTTTTATATGATCTTGGCTCAAACAACTGGACTGCATTGGCAGTTTAAAATTTGATGCCAAACAGCACCTTTCAACAAGTCCAAAACCGCAATTTTTACACACAAACTCGTTTTTCTTGTATTTAAATCCCTGAATATCAATTATATACATGTTTGTATGTAAATATATGCAGTAAACTTCGACTAATTAAATTAATATCAGGAGCAATCTCCTTATATAGCAGATTACCACCATCTGCGTACTTTGCCAACCCACTTTTCAACCTATCACAAGAGTGAACACATTTTGAATTGAAACCGGCCCATATGTATTTGCAGCCTCTAAACATAAATCAGAATCCACTTTAATTAAAACACAATTGACTTGAATGCGATATTTTTTTTGCATCTGTCATACTGTCTCGCTAGAAAACCATATTCAAAACATCTACACACATTTTCTCTGCACTTACATTTTTCAACATACGTGTGTTACATTGAAAGTAATATAAAGACGATCCTAATTCAAAACGTGCCCACAAGTATTTTACATTTGAAAAGAATTCAGGTTTTCACATTTTACATTAAAAGTATATAACGCCGATCCTAATTCAAAACGGTGCACGTGTAACTTCTCGCTAGAAAACCGAATTCAAAACAGCTACACACATTCTTCTCTGCACTTACATTTTTTTCAACATACGTGTGTGTTTAATTGAAAGTAATATAAAGCCGGTCCTAATTCAAAACGTGACAGACGTATTTTTACATTGAAAGTATAGAAGAATTCATGTTTTCACAACTATTTTACATTCAAATGTTTTCACAACTATTTTACATTGAAATTATATAGGGCCGATCCTAATTCAAAACGTGACAGACGTATTTTACACATGGAAAATACGTCTGTCGCGTTTTGAATTAGGACCGGCCCTATTTACCTACTCAAGTGTGAAGAGATGCCTTTATTTCAAATAATCGATTATTCAAAATGTTGTTTTCATGTGGAATATATTACACAAGTTTAAAATGTTGTATATTGATAGCAGTTGTGTATGAAATAATAAAAAATATTTTTCTTAATTTATATATTATTAAACAGAGTACACTATTTTGAATCATCCAAATTATATAAAAACATACAATATGTTTCATAATTAGAATATGTTTTTACTAAATTCAAAACATTTCTATAGTATGCTTAAAAGTTTATTTCTTTTAAGAGACTTACTTGATTCACTTACCCATTGATTCGCATCCATAATCGGAACAACATAAATTTCGCAAAGCATGTATTCAACACCATGTTTAGTAAGTTTTAAGAACTTTTGATCATTGTATATGACGTTCTAACTTGCAGTAGGTGCCAATGACTAATTCCACATAATCGTCGTCATCATTACAACATGGTTGCCAACTTTAAATTTTTATTTCTCCTATTACTTTTAAGGCATTAAACATCGGTGAATATGTGGATTTAGTTATGTTAGGCAACATATCCAACCATTTGCACTTACCTCTAAGGCTAAATTGTTTATATAGAGCATTTTTTAGCGTTCTAATTATTTGTATGGTTACGGCAGCTTTTTGTGCTGTATGTATAGAGTAATGTACAATCTTATGCTTCTTGATTAATTTCCAAATTATCGGGCATGCATCCTAAATTTAGAATGGATACCATTGCCCTACAAACATCGATTGCACCTTTTGATTTTAAGGGAGGTGTCCATAGATATATTTGAATAACAATCTATTATCACCAACACATACGTGGTTGCACTATGCAATTCTTCAACGAGCTTTGACATTATAGGGAAAGCACACAATGATGGGGAACTATTCAGGTTTTTTCTTGATAGGTGGCGATCAGTCGAAACCATTGCCATCAATAATACTAAGAACTGAAACTTTGCAATGTTGCTCCTGTCGATTCTAATGTTGGAGACGGCAAAGCTGGTGTATGTCGAATTTAGTGTTGTATATTTCCATGCTGGTGTTGATGTTGTTGAGGTTTGTAGAGGTTGATGATGTTGCTGACGTTGATAAGATTGATGAGGTTGGTGAAGTTGGTGAGGTTAATGAGGTTGTTAAGGTTGGTGGAGTTTATGTTGAAGTTGGTGAGGTTGAGGTTGATAATGTTGACGAGTTCGCGCCGAAATTTAAATAAACGTGCATGTGAAAAATTGTAAAATTCTTTACCATTAACGGTTTACAAATTGCCGGGCACGCATCCATCATTTAAGAGGGATACCATTGCTCTGCAAACATCGATTACATTTTTTTGAACAACAGTAAGGGATAAGGCTGAGTTGTTTGTAACAAAATAGACAATTAAACGAAATATGTTTTAGAAACATTATCAAAGTATAGTCTTAAGGAATATTAATCTACGTATAAATAAAGCAATACTACTGGTTGTAAATGTGTTAGGTAGCATTTGATTTACTAAAAGAAAACCAGTTAGTGGTCACAAAACCAATATTTGAGTAAAACTATATTTATTGTTACGCAATTGAATGATGAGCGGTGGATTGTTTCAAACCGTAATTTAATCAACAAATTGATGGCATACCTTTTTGCAATTTAGTGCGGTGTTTCCCTACAACTCGTTGAGTTTGAAATTTGTTCTAGCAAAGAATTATGATTCGTTGATCCAGCTGTAAAAAGCAAATGACGTGGTGTTGTTCTTTAACAAACATGTCAATGAGTTGACGCAATGGCAACCAACAGAGATTTACGACGAACTTCCTACCTATATGTGCAGTAATAATTGTCACAGCGTATGCCCAAGGTGTAATGGTGTTGTGAAAGTTTTTATGTAAAGGAAGCGAGAAGCAGGTTTGTAAATATTCTGCCTGGAACGCCATTGTCGACAGTTGGTTGGCCGGTTTGATTGAGGTGGTGCTGGTACGAGACGGTAGTGGTTTTAATGGTGGTGGCGGTAGTGGCAGCGACAGTATGAATGTTGATCATATAAAAGGTGTCGCAGGGGATGCAAATGATCATTTGAAATAGAAAAAAGACTATTGTAATTCTACCACCCGGAAGAAAGTTAGAAATATTAAAGCCATATCAATAGATACAGTTGACAGAGGTATTGAAAACTGGAGTTCACACAAAGAACGCTATTCAAATATTGGAAAGCAATTGGCAATTGGATAACGGCAAGAATGTTTACAATATCGATTTGGTAAGCACAACTGCACTTCCGGTGTCGGAAATAGGTAGTTACGTTGATGATGTCGATTCGGTAACGATCAAGAAAAGGAAAGCAATCGCTAAAAAAATTGAAAATTGACGAAAGAGGTATCGTAGTAGGGTGCCTGTAAAAAAATATAACAACAACAACAGCATAAACAGCAATAAAGAAAGTTTTGGTAAAAGTATTGTGGAACTATCGAACATAGCATGGGAGCAGTGTGCGCCAGGGCCAGAAGAATGAGAAAGTGCGTTTAAAGAGTATGGCCTTGTGAGTAGCGATGGAACACCAATGCAAAGTTAGAAGTTGTTTGTAACAAAATAGACACTTAAAGGTATTGCAAGACATTTTTTAGAAATATTATCATACTATAGCCTTAAGGGATATGTATGCATGTATAAAATAAACAAACAAAACACTTCATATTGTAAATCTGTTGATTACCATTTATCTTTATTAAAAATGAGTTACCGGTTATACATACGTACAAAACCAATATCTAACTACAAATACATTTGTGGTTGTGCAATTGAATGACGAACGTCGTGTGCTATGGTAGAAACACTTTGGTCGATTGACGTAATCCTTTAATTAATTTAGAGGAGGACACCCTAAATCTTCTGGATTAATAACACTAAGGTGTGGAAATTCTTTTAATAACCATAACCGTTTTTCTATACCTTTAACGTACACTCATGTTGTTCTGGTAAATATTGAGTCCAACATATGATGGAGATAGATGTATGATAGGTCATCATCTTTTCAAGATAATTTGTGAAGGTTTCTGCTTAGCAATACGTTTTGACATTTGAAGCGAGCTGATAGCAGGTTCCAAGAATACGACGGTGTCA
This sequence comes from Platerodrilus igneus, assembly GCA_036346225.1. Taxonomy (NCBI): domain Eukaryota; kingdom Metazoa; phylum Arthropoda; class Insecta; order Coleoptera; family Lycidae; genus Platerodrilus; species Platerodrilus igneus. Next base: position 677,930 of record JARFIW010001293.1, on the reverse strand, counting down.
GCAGATATGTTGTTGCAACTCCATTCGATGACGAAATTGATATAACTGCCACTTCTTTAAACACAAAGTTATTATTGGCAATTTTAAACCTTGAATGTCGACAACTAATGAACTATTCATTTAAACTTCACTTACAGTATTGGTTGCAAGATTGTACCGAACCAAACGATAGTGTAGAATGAGGTAGTGCGCTGTAGTGTAAGCTAGTGTAAGCTTTAAGTGCTTGCTTCACTTGAAATTCTAATCGTACGTCAACCGCTCCCACATTCATTATTCCATTTTGATGGGAAAAATTGATGACCACAAGTGGAGCGTGGGTTTGAAATTCATTGGGCGTTAATATCGGTTTGCTGATGAACCCGTAATACGATTGTTGAAACTGTGCATACATTTAATATAGTATAAAATAGCGATTGTTAATTAAATCGATGTTAAGATTATCGTAAAGATCCATAGATGAACCCAGATGTAATTTCATATTGGTCAACTTGCAGTGATCGAACTGACTGCCCCTTTTTGTGCGATGAATCGGTTTAAAAGCAGACGATAACAAAACGCGGCTTTTCCACTTGAGAAGCTGTCTTTACAGCCCATGTATGCGTGTGTGTTGTATGTAATTCTGGGTATTCGTGTAGTTCCCAACTGCGAAAGCTTTTGTCCATGGTGACATTGCGTTGAAGATGTTTGAATAGTTTTAAGCGCTCTACATCTGCACAGTTATGTATGGAATCCGCCACGCTTTATGTGTAATAGTAATTTTGATTGACTACTCTTTGTTATCAGAATTTTTGTTAGCACTACCTCTAATAAGAATAAGCTTCTGTTTGATATTCGAAAAAATTTTTCAGTAGTCTTGCGCAAATTCGAAAACCAGATGCAAGGGAATGCATACTTTGAAATGACCATTAGCATCAACAAGATCAAGTTTATCGATTGCGGACCAATCGGCGTTTCTATATTGACAGCTTTCATTATAATCGTAAGACGGGAAATTTTTATAGTTGTATTTATACCTGGATTAAGAACGCGGTCAATAACCTTTCCACCAAGTTCATAACGAATTTCATCAAATAAAAAAATAAAACTCCGTTGTTAACAAAATCGGCTATAGGTGAAACACTACCATCTGATTTATTGACTGTACCCTGAATATAAATTACGCTGTCCTATGGTAATCTATAAACATCTTCGTTTCCTATTGGAATCTCTACAACGTCGTTCTTTTTATACGTCGTATTGGAGTACGGTGCATGCGTAGTAACGGTGTACGTACAGAAAAATTCAGGTCAAACGTTAAGTCAAAATAGAGGTTTCCAAAAATCGGAGACAAAAGTTAAATAAAACAACGCTTTTAGAAATTGGGACCGACTTGAAGTTAAAGACATATGTTTCGAAAATCGTGGCCCCAGGTTGGTTACGGCTAATTTTATGTTACGTTATTTTGTGCGGACAAGAAAAACGTAAAGTAAGCAAGGAAAATCTCTCACACCGAATACCGCAACAAAACATGGCGAATCCAAAGAATTAATTCTGTACTAGCTGCAAACGTCGTAGAGTAAAGTGGGTTACACAGAAAGAAAAATTGGAAACCTCAGGAGGTAGATTTATTACAACTTTAGTTAACAAACTTGGTATCCAAAGGAATATTTTCAAAAACCAAAACGAACATTTAGATAGAGTCTTGTTACATGATATAAATAAAAACGTCAACTCGCATATATCACAACATAACTCCAAAAATATATAAAAACTGATCAAATATCAATTAGGCATTATTTCCCAGTTACGCCAATTCTTAAAATACAAACAACAGGTACATGTACACTTACACAATATTTCCAGCTCTAAATAAATACGAGAGAAAATTAGACATAATATATATTGTAATACTAAGCTGTTTACTTGCTACTTACCGAAATGCATTTTCTAAATTAATTGTGTAACCCCTAAACTGAAAGTAAGCTTTATAGATAACCGAGTGTTAAACTTATTCTAGCTTATAATTATTAAACTTAAGTTAAAGTAAGTAAAATTGCTTCAACGCGAGCTTACGTTTATCTTAATTGTGACTTGCAACAATGGAGTAATCACTTTGTGCACTAACATTTGATAGTAAATTTTATAATTTATATAATTTATCCTGTCATAGCTACAAGTAAGGGAAAAGCTAGAACACTAGTATTATTATCAACCATAAGAAAAGGATTTAACTAGGTTGTAGATAAAGCATTGGCAAAAAACAGAGTATTCCTACCTTAAGTCCGTTGGTGTGTCAAAGAGAAGATGCTTCTTTCGGAGGGGATAATTCGTTCAGATGTGCCCTATTGTACATTGTCAGCCTGCCTTTGGTACCATCGCAGCATATCTTAAAGTACCTACTTACAATTGTCAACAGATCGGATACTTCTAAGAAGCAATTTCACTGGCTGCAGAACATTAAATAATTTTTGATTTATAATACCGTTACAAAACAATGCCTCTTAAAAGAGAGCATCTTAAGTAACATCGCGACTTTTAAGGTCTCTCTTCGTGAAAGGACGCTGCTTAGAATAGAATCCCTTCCGACGCTCAACATATATATATATATATATATATATATATATATATTAATAGAGAGAAATAATCCACATTTGGAATGCAAATGAATGCTTAATATATATTAATAGTTATTAAGATGAAATGAAAATGAGGTTGCAGGTTCAAATCCTGCTGTAGCCGTTCTTTTAGTGGTTTTCAATTACTAGTTCGATTTGAAATGGTAATTCAACTTTAAAATACAAAGTTGGGTTTTCATTTCATCTTAATAACTATTATATATATATATATATATATATATATATATATATATATATAGTAGGTGTGGAGAAGCCGCCAAGCGGGAACGTGGTTTTCTTTCGAAAATATTTCCCATCGGCAAAGCAACCATCTGCAGTGTATTGTTGCGAGCTACTATTAGGCAACCTGTCAAACACACAAGCGCCGTAAGCACTGTATATTTTCCAGGGACCGAGAATTTTCTAGCAATTACTGGAGGATGAATCATCCTTTCAATTCAGGGTATAAATAAGACCGATGATGAAATACAGAGTTTAGTCTATATCAGAATGTCGAATATAAACTATATGGTGTAAAGTTAAATACTTGAGCTTTTGGAAGTCCAAGAGTAAACATAAATGTGAACGTGTCTAATGTACATGCAGCTTGTAGAATACATAAATAGACAAAAGTGTAATAAATAAATAGTTGTGTTAGTGTTGTTAATGGACCTATGGTTAAGAAGTTAGTTTAATCATTAGTTTGATAGTGCTTCATTGTTAATTGGACTGAAAACATGTTTAAATAAGGCATATACTGTTAATTAAACTTGTGAACAGTGACTAATAAAGACTCTTGTTATTATTTGTTTTAAATTAGTGAAACGCGGTAGTAGTAGCCCGCTACAGTATTTTCAGAACACCACCTGCAGATAAGCGTAAGTAAGATAGCAAATGGACTCAATACAACATGAAGACTTCCAGGAAGCATGTCTGCGTAAAAACAACGTCTGTTTAATTTAGTGGGCATATCTACAGCTCACATTGCAAAATTATACAGCTAAGTGTATAACAGGTGGGTTGTATTCTTTAGAAATTTACTATTTTGTTTGATAATACCAAGAATAAATAAACGATAGACAATTTCCATTGTTTACAGTCTGTGTCCGTGAACACCTGTTTGATAACGGAATACCGCGCTTTAACGCGATAATAGTATTTTGTAGTAATTGTATTGATAATCAACATTTTCCCACTTTAAAGCAAACACATCTGGCAAGCAGTTTTAACCGTTGTGATCCCAAACTCCCCGTGTTATGCTAAGTCAGTAACGTATTTATTTAAAAAATGCAGGTGTTTAAAGAATTTTTAGCGAACCCATATTGCAAGAATTTTCAGCTTTTGATAACCAAAGCAAATTTTGCTACTTCGTAATAATAAAACCCTATGTTTAACACGTTATTAACATAGAATAGGTTCTATAAAATGCTTAAATAGGTAATCATTTCAATTTGAAAGGTAGTCGATGCTTGTTAATGAAAATTCGTATGATCGTGAATACAATAAGGAATGCGAGAATTAATTAGGAAATGTACGGTGCAGAAGCTGTACGTGACATGCAATTTATTCAAAGGAAATTAATCCAAGTTAGTATTAATGTATCAGTGTATACTATGCATTTTTGCCCATATTATAGGCAGGTAGTGTACTGTCGTTTTCGACTTTAAAGTTCATAAAAAATTGATCGTGAAATTCTTTGTCTACTAATGAAAGCGTGCCATTCATGTTGATGGATATAAAAGATGAGATATCAAATAATATTAACAATGATAAAATTATGAATCGTTGGGCCAAATTATCAAACTAATGAATGACGCATTAATAGATTAATGATAACAGACTAATGAACTATTCCCAGTTATAATAATGTGTTAGTGTTCCTCTTCTTATTTTTATATAAATTTTCTCAACTGTTTTATTTCTATACTATAGTTGTTGTGCCATAAATTATTGTTAAGTAGTTGTTTTTGCGTTAATTGTTTTCTTGTTCATTACAATATTTGTATTTTCTTATTATAACATTAAGTGAGTGAAGTATGGGTAAGGTCACCCTATCTAGAATTTTTTTAATGGTTTGTACTGTGTCGTTCTATATTCTACCGGTGCAATTTTAGGCGCCCATTCGTCCCTGATACATACACAGGAAATCTTAAAACTACCATTCAAAGAAGTGCAGTCAAAAGGTATAAAGGAAGTTATAAATCATGTTGGTCATTAAATTCCGACAAGTCTGCCAAAAACGTCTTACTCGTGAGACAAGCGGGCCTAATCGAAAAGAACGAAATCGGTAACGGAATGCTCTCCCAAATTGCGGTAACAAAGGAAGGGAAAAAAAGAAAACAAATGCCGCGCTAACACAGTCTGAGATTGGAGGCATTAAAAATGAAACGAAAGAACACAATCCAATTCGCTCTGAAAAAAATTATTAGTATATACACAATATATACATGCGGACAGAAACATAGTTTGTCTAATACAATAAAATACAACACACAGTTAATAACACAGAAAAATAAACACAATAAATATAGGGTTTATTCCAGCGTAGTCCTACTTATATATCCCTATATAGTTATGCCCCATAATACATATCAAAAAAAAATATCACATATAAGTACAATAGAAGCATTACATATAGATGTAAATATAAATAAGACTAAAATCCTAGCTACTTATTTTCTACGCTAACGACGATAAGTTCGTCCCAAGTAAAATCTATTAAACCATAAGTAACAAAATACATTTCTACAAAAGTGTCCTTAGGCGCAATAAACACACCAGCACCAACAATAATCAAGTATCAAGCTGATAGATAATTATCAAGATTATATATAGTTTCAAAACCTATTCCACTTGGTTATCCATCAATATAAATACAACATCATGCAAAACCTACACCAGTATCAATATTCCAATACATAGCAGTATTAAATAAGCAAAAATATTTTATCATCTTAATATTTATATAATGCTATTTCTACAACCCATTTGTTATTAACTTTGTCTGTTCATGCTACATCTTCATACATCTGAAGCACAATATTCCAGAAGGCTTCTATCTCTTTCTATTTGCTTTTCCTAATGCCCCTATTTCATAGATGTACTGTACTGTGCTCCACACTATGTTTCGAACAGCTTTCTTCTTGTATCTATGTTTGTTGTCTTTGAACATAGCTGCTGTTTTTTTCTTGTTTGATGCAGTTCGGTCACCTTCTATTGTTTTACAGTTATATACCCGATTTCCCCGATATTCAGTGGTATGTAAAGGGGGATAAGCAGTCTTTGACTGTCAAGTTCCTCTAGCGCTTGAACCTTTGTTGAATTAATAGTTTTCCAATTCATCTTTTCGCACAATCAACATTGGTTGAGAATATTTCACAACCAACACCTGTAGTTGTTTATAATAATCATTAGATTTAAGAGCACTTATTTTTTCGTCATTGGGTTTTACGTCTTGAAACTGGTTGGACTTGTACCTCAGCTAATTTATGTTCGTAGCTAGCCTACCCAGTTCCCTGCAATTCTTACAGCAGCCTAGGTACTTTACATCTGATATTCCAATGCACCACCCACAGGTACTACACTGGCCAGGAAGCGAGTTTTTTTTTACCTGGAAAATTTAGAAATTTGCCAAACCCTTGCTATTCCAAACAAGGTAGGGATCTTTAACGTGCGTTACAACACACACATACACACACACACACACACACGGGATCTTCATTTTACCTCTCATCCAAACGAGGGTGTATTTTTGTGAAAAATGCTCGCCTAACATTTTTCAAGTGGACCGTGTTGGGATTCGAACCCAGGACCTTGGGCGTAGTAGTCACACACATACCACTACGCCACGGAGCAGCCAACAGCTTATATACCGCTCGATTCCCTTTTATTGTTTTCTAATTATATGCCATATTTCACCGACATTCAGTGGTATGTGAAGTGGGTTAAGCAGCCTGTGGCTGCCAAGGATCCCCCAACACTTAGACATTTGCTGTATTAATAGTTTTCCAGTAAATCTTTTCGCACAATTAACATTAGTTGAGAGTATTGCAAAACCAATATCTGTAGTTGTTTATAATAATCACCATGTTTAAGTACAGTTATTATTTTTGCCATTAGTTTTTCTATCTTGCGACTGGTTGGAAGCGTACCTCCGTTGATTTCTATTCTGAGCTAGCCTACACATTTTCCTGAAATTCTCACAACCTACATTTTTCACTATCTGTGTGCAGTAGTCTAACCTAGGCCTACCTCTACTTCTCTTTTTTCCTATCTCTGCTTCTAATATATTCCGCACTATTCCCTCATGTCTTAGTATGTGACCTATCATCCTATCTGTCCTATTTTTTATTGTTTTCCAAATATTTATTTCTTCCCCTACCATTTCTAGTACCTCTTTGTTCTTAACTTGGTCTGTTCATGATATCTTAATCATACGTCTGTAGCATCACATTTCAAAAACTTCTACTTTTTTCTTGTCTGCTACTCCTACTGTGCAAGCTTCACAGCCATACAGTGCTGTGCTTCACACATATGTTTTAAGCAATCTTTTCCTTGTTTCTATGTTTGTGGTCTTAGAGCACAGTAGTTGCTATTTCTTGTTAAATGTAGCACGACCTTTACATCTTTTGTGCTTTTCCCATCTTGCGTTATTTAACTTCCTAGGTAGCAGAAATCCTTAACCTCTTGTAAGTTCTCATTATCCATTTGTATTCTTGTTTTTGATTTATTTTCTTCTCTTTTGCATACTAGAACCTTAGTTTTATTTTTGTTAATTTTCATATCATATCTCTTCATTAGAATTGTTTCCATTTCATTAAGAGCAGCTTCTAACTGTTCTTTGCTAGATGCTAATACCGCTATATTATCTGCAAATCTAAGCATATCAATCTTTTGTCCCTGCATAATAATTCCAAATGTCTTCCTGCATTTGACAGTATTAATTGCTTCTTCTATGTACAAGTTAAAAATTAATAAAGATAAGGCACATCCCTGTCTCACCCCTTTCCTAATATGTACTTCTCTACTTTTTTACTGTAATTCTATTACAGCTGGTTGCTCATTGTATAAGCTATGTACTATCCGTCTATCCCTAAAGCTCATTCGAATCTTTTTGAGTATTTCTTCCATTTTAAGGCTTTGTATCGCTGTTTTCCTGTTTCGTCTGATCTATTTTAGTATTTTCGTTTTTCTTCTATTAAATTCAGGATATCCTTTGTTATCCATGGTTTCTTTTTTTTTTTTGTGTATACCCCAGAAAATTTCTGGCGGCCATGTCTAAGCTAGATTTAATGTTATTTCATTCTGTTTCTACTTCCTTAGTATCAGAAATGTCTCCGACATCTTTCAGCAATTCATTTGACTTTTTTTTAAATCATTCGTGGATATCTAACTTTTAGCTTCCGAAAGTCAAAGTGCGTTTTTCCGTTCTTCTTTTTCAGATTTTTAAATTTAAGTGCGGCCTTCATAATTACGATGTTGTGGTCAGTGTCTATATCTGCTTCCGAGCTGCTTCTACAGTCTTTTACTTGATTTCTAAACCGTTGTCTAACAATAATGTAATCTATTTGATATCTTCCTATATCTCCTGGCATCTTCCACGTGCATCGTTTTCTAGCATGACGTTGAAATAATGTATTTGTGATGGTTAAGTTGTTCTTGTCGCTAAATTCTACCAGCCTATTTCCCCTGTCATTTCTCGTGCCTAAATCAAATAAACCTACTATCGCTCCTTCCCTACCCTCACCTACCACTGCATTAAAATCCCTTGTAATTATTAAATTTTTATGTCCTTTTACGTATCTTAGTATGTCTTCGATGTCTTTGTAGATCGCCTCTACCTCTTCCTCACTGTAGCTAAAGGTGGGCATGTTTACTTGTATTATTACTGTATTTACCGGTTTAGATTCAAATCCAACCGTGAGTACTCTTTCGTTTGTTTGAAAGTAGTTTTCTACACGTCGTCCTATCTTTTGTCGCATAACTATCCCCACATCCGAATTTTCTTCCTCTGATCCTGTATGAATTACCCTGAAATCTTTACTCCAAAAATCCCCCGCTTCTGGCCAGCGGACTTCACTGATTCCTACTATGTCTAGTGCTAACCGATCAATTTCGAGTTTCAGGTTCTCTAGCTAACCTACTTGTTTCATACTTCTGACATTCCACGCTCCGACTCGCAGAATGTTCACGGATCTTTTTGTATACTTTCAGATCACATCCCCCGAAGTAGTCCCCTCCCGGAGATCCGAAGGGGGACTATTTTACCTCCGGAATTTTTTTATCCCAGAAGATGCCATTGTTATCGGTGTGGGCGGCGTCTGAAAGTATGTAGACTTAGCACTGTTATTTCTTTTTAATGTTCACAAGCAAAAGCTAAGAGAAAGTTTATAAGTACACAAATATATAAGTAAAAAGTCAAAATGAACAGTTTATGCACTTTTAAGCACTTCGGAAGTCTTCGGCAATCTTTGGTAATTTACGGAAGGCTTTGTGGTTGCTCGTGGAACTAAGTAGTGACTTAAATACTAAGTAAACAGACATATACAGAGTTCGGAGAGGTTGAAAGGTCTTCGGTAGTCTTCGGGCTTCTTCGGTAATCTTCGGAAGGCTTTGTGGTTTACTTATGGAACAACGCGGAGTTATAAAGACTAATGATACACATACAAAAACTATACATTTACTATATACACAATATTGAGAGGTTTGGAAGTCTTCGGAAATCCTCGGGGTTTACTCGTGAGGCTGAGTAAGAGCTGGAATAACAAAATAAGAAAGTATTTATCGTTTGAAGAGGTTCAGACGTCCTCGGAGGTTTTCGGGACTCTTCGAAAGGCTTCGTGGTTCACTCGTGGAACAACGTTTAGTAATAAAGAATTAATGCGTGTCTCAGGTACGGCGCCAGGCAGCGTAACTGGTCAGATATTAAGCAGGATATGAGGGGCACTGCTATTACGTGGTTTACTTGTGCTAAACTAGGGCGACGTGCCCCAGGTGCGGCAACGGGCAGAGTAACAGGTCGAAATTAAGCAGGCTGTGAAGAGCACTGCGTGTTGAACTATGGCGGCATGCAACAGATACGGCGCCGGGCAGTGTAACTGGTCAGGTATTAAGCAGGCTATGGAGAGCACTGCTATACGTGCCCCAGGTACAGCGTCGGGCAGCGTAACGGGTTCAAGAATTAAGCGGGCTATGGAGAGCACTGCTTGTTGAGGCTGTTTACAGGCTATGGTGAGCACTGCTTGTTGAGGCGGTTTACAGGCTATGGTGAGCACTGTTGTTGAGTCCTTAGGCTGTGGGGAGCACTATTTGTACTGAATTTTGCAGGATTCGCAATCATATTTATATGCTTTCTTCCCCTATGCAAGGTATGTTGAAAAAAGGTTAGTGGAATGGGCATCCCATAGATTCGCTAGTTTAATGGTAGCCCAAAAAAATGAGTTGGAGATCCCGATTTTCTAGGCCCTTGTTCTATGTTTGGCACGTGTACTTTGATATAGGGTAACATTCTTCCCCGCTAAAGAGTCTCGCGTAGCTAGATTGATGCGAAGTGGTGGCGGTCGAGTGGGTACTGATCGAATATCTTTAGCGTGAATCTTCACGTCTCCCCGTTTTAGCCGAACCCAATAGATGTTGAGTCCGGCTCTTCTTTGGATCGGGTGGGGTCCGGCCCATTTTGTTTCGAACTGGTTTTTGTTGGAGGGGTGGTTCCTTATCATTACTCTGTCCCCTGGTGAAAGTAAGTCCGGAGCTTCGTCTTGGCCATATTTGGCTCTAAAGCGGCGTTTGCGATCCTGGATTTGTTGGATGCGGCAACGTCGGGCTTCCCCCTGATTGTCCACTGGCGGGTGGTGGAGGTCCCCTGGACGGGGTAGTTCATACCCCAGTAGGGCGTAACTGGGTGTAGTCCCTGTAGCTGCGTTTCTCCTAGTGCGGAGGAAGTACTGTATTTCGAGTAGTTTCAGGTCCCAGGATTGTGCGTCGTCTTGGGTCGCGAAGACTTGCAGGGCTTTCTCGATCTCCTGGTTCCAACGTTCGACTGGGTGGCATATGGGTGGAAGATTGGCGTAGTCCAGTAGTGACAACCTCATTGATCTAGTGTCCGGTCTCACTGTCGAGACACGTATTGGACTCCGTTGTCGGTGAGAGTTGTCCTTGGGTATCCATATCGGAAGATGACTTCAGTTTTAAGTAGTTTGATGACGGTTGCTGATTTGGCGTCAGGCGTAAGGAAAAGTTTGACCCATCGGCTAAATAGGTCGGTTATGACCAGTATGAACCTATTGTTCTGACGTGAATTTGTGTATGGTCCCATGGTGTCGACGGATATTACCTCCCATGGTCGGGTGGATAGATGTGGTCGGAGGGGTGTTTTTGTTGGTAGGGCCTTTTTTTCGTAGCGGCACAAATCCAACATTGGCTTATATAGTGCCTTACCGCGTTACTGACCTTCGGCCAGAAGTATCGTTTGCCGAGGACGCGATAAGTTTCGTAGGTGCCTGGAAGTCCAGCCAGATCGTGGTAGGCGTGCAATACATCAGTATGTGCATCGGGGGTACAACAAGCCGGTTCTGGTTCGGGTTGCATCGCCAGAGGTACCCATCTTTGACTAGGAAGCCTTGTAGGATTTTCTCCTCGTGTGGATTTTGGGGGCCTCTTTGTTGTACAAAGAGCCATTTTTGATCATCTATCCAATTGCTTCGTTGTCTCGCTGTGCTGTCTGTACCCGTTCGGACAGGTCCACTTGAGCGATGTGGTTTGCCTGTGGTGTTTTTGGTAGTAGCAGGCGGTTTTCTCTCGTGGTCTCTTCGGGAATGCAATTGCCGACGGGGTGGCGTAAGAGATGGTCCAAGAACTCGTTCTGGGTGCCATGACAGTGTTGTATGTCGAAGGCGAACTCTTGTAGTAGCAGGGCCCAGCGGGTGAGCTTGGAGCGGATATCTTTGGTCTTGTTTAACCATAGCAATGCACGGCTGTCCGTGCGGAATGTAAAAGGCTTGTCCTCCAAGTATGGTCGGTACTTCTTGACGGCCCAGATTACTGCCAAACATTCCTACTCGTTTACGTGATAGTTTTTCTCGACTTAATTAAGTTTGCCACTGACATAGCTGATGATGTTCCGTGACTCTTTGACTTCTTGGTAGAGGACTGCTGCAACGCCTGAACCTCTGGCGTCGGTTTGTAAAGTGAAGGGTTTGTTAAAGTCTGGCCGGTGAAGCTTCAGAGGTTGGCTATTGGCCTGCTGGAAGGCTTGGAAGGCTTGTTTAGTCTCCAAAGTCCATTGAAATCGTCGGTTGGTTTGGAGTAAGTTCGTTAGTGGAGACTGGAGATCTGCACACCGCGGAATATAGTCCTGGAACCAATTGGTAAGACCGAGGATGGACCTTAGCTGTCGTCGGTTTGTGAGCCGGTCTGCTTTTTGGATTTGTTCCCCGTGCTTTGGTTCGGATTAATTTCCGTCGGCGGTTATGATGTGGCCCAGGTATTCGATATTCTGTACCACAAAGCTGCATTTTTCTAGTGCTAGGTGGAGCTGGTGTTGCTCAAGCCTCTCCAGGACGAGTCAAATATGTTGTAGATGCTCTTCCCAGGTGTTGGAATAAATTATCAAGTTGTCCAGGTAAACGAGCAGAAATTTGTGAAGATAGCCTACTAGTACTTCTTGTGTCATCAGCATCTGAAAACTGGCTGGGGCATTTTTCAAACCAAAAGGCATGACGCGCAACTGATAGCTATCTCCGTCGGGTGTGGTAAATGCGGTGAGGGGCCTGGACTCGGGGTCGAGTGGTACCTGCCAGTAGCCTGACGAGATCGTGCCGAGATCCTGTAGTGTTTCGTGGATGATCGGCAGGTTTGAGCTCTCAGCCTTGGTGATGGAGTTGAGTCGTAGGTAGTCGACGCAGAATCTTGGCCTCCCATCCTTCTTCTCCACGATTACTATAGGAGAGTTGTAAGCTGACGTGCTGGGCTCAATGATTCGGTTAGCCAACATCTCTTCTACCTCGGCGGAGATAACAAGCTTTTTTTGAAGAAAGTATCGATAAGGCGGCAATCGGAAGGGTACGTGGTTGCTCGTGGAACTAAGTAGGAACTTAAATACTAAGTAAACAGATATATACAGAGTTCGGAGTGGTCTAAAGGTCTTCGGTAGTCTTCAGACTTCTTCGGTAATCTTCGGAAGGCTTTGTGGTTGCTCGTAAAACCAAGCTCTTTAGCTCATTGAAACGCGCAAGCCATTCTACCTGTTCTAGTATTTTAGAACGTCATCAAGGTGCAGGTCCGTTCAGAATGGTGTTTTAAAATATTAAACATTTATAAATATCACTGTAAAAGTAATGCGATAATCATACGTTAAAGCTACGGGAAGAAAAATTGCAGTATCCATAGGCGACTATCAATCTTTCACTCTATTAGCAATCTTTCACCCTGGCGCTTTGACCATAAAAACCTCTTTTGCATCGCTATTAAAGATTTTGCAAACCTCCACATCTACACGTCAAATGAACCTTTGTTCAACACGTATTTCTAATGTCTCTCTATCTTGTTTTATATTTTTCTAGTACATAGAGAAATCGTCTAACAATTCAACACAAGTTCAAAGCACAAAAGCTCAGAGAATTTAAAATACCAAAAATATCCATTCAATTAAAATATAGCATTATTTTATGTCAATACAAGTTCTTTAGACTAATAAATTGAATCTGAAAAATGCATTTTGTGTAAAGCGTGACGATTTATGAACTGTAATAGAATTATTAAAATATATTTAAACATCCGATCATTCGCTATATGGTCAAAGCATCCAGTTCTCTCTATTTAATGACAGATTTATCAAACTATCTTCAACTAAATTAACTACCCTATACTGACAATGGTAGATGTTTTTAAGCATCGAAATTACACAATAATTGAAAAAGCACTCTTCTTCTGAAAAGAATAAATGATTTAAAGTAAACCCTTTTTTTCGTTGTTGCAAGGTATCGCCACGTGTGTTATTTTGTATTGGCTACGATGAATTTGCCCTGATTGGTGAAACACATTATACAAAGCTATTGCTATCCGCACAACCCCTATATCTTTTATTAAAATACATTGCCGCATTGCGGCAAAAGTTTATTGATTTTCTGATGCGCGGCTGCGTTTATAAGGGCGTTGGTTGTTCTTCGCTATTGTTCGTGAACAGCTTGCTGAGAAAGGTCGTGAAACGCTTTGCTTTAAAAATTTAATTTAGCTGTTCGGTTTTCTATATAGAAGCTCCAATAATGACAATCTCAAAGTTAGCAGAGCCTGAAGTTGATGAGAACGAAGAGGGATTAGAAACTGCTGAAGAAGAGGAATTCAAAACCGGACCATTTGCAATAGTAAATAAATCGATGAAGGACTCGAAACAAATTTTGATTCGTCTTCAAAATGGCAATAAATTATTATGTAATGTGCGAGTCTTTGACAAGCATTTTAACATGGTTGTAGAAAACGTAACAGAAATGTGGACCGAACGTGTCAAAGTGAAAACGGGTAAGAAAAACTACAAGCTCGTCAACAAGAAGCGCTTCATCGACAGCATAATATATATACCCGGAAATTCTGTTGTATTGGTAGTTCGAAACCCGAAAATCGTTGAAGATAAGGATGAAGGAACATCAAGCGAGGAAAAACCTCAAAGTTAAGCATGACATGTTTAACAAATGTAACTATAATGTAAGGAGCGCTTTTATGCAATATACAATAATTAATGTAACTCCCATTCTATATATCATGGGTGTAATATAGGTGTAAGTATTATACTAATTTATATTATTTTCAAGCTTTAACCATTCTTAATTATAGTGTAAATTGTTTAATACTATAAATGTGTATTTAATGGAATCTGTTTCACTTATAATCAATTATTTGTAATACTTTCGTAGTGTATTAATCGTATGACGTAGGCATTTACATAACCTTAACAGTAATCTTCAATGCAAATCTCTTTAGGCAGAATAATTTTTAAATAATGTAAACCTGTTTGTAGTATTGTATTTCTATATAATATAAATTATTAAAGGGCAAAGACTAATTCTATTTACTATACACAGTAAAAAAAATTTTTATCCAAATCAATTAAAACACTACACCCCTACATTACTAGTGTCAGTCTTGTGTTGCTTCCTAAGATTAATATGGAATATATATATATATATATATATATATATAGTGAATAAGATGAAATAATAACTTAGACTTCTATGCAAAGCCCAAACGATCATTTCAAATCGAGCTAGTAATTGAAAGATGGAAAATATAAGGTCTTGGACAGGATTTGAACCTGTATCCTGGTTTTGCCGGAACCATGCGTTTACCAATTACGACACCGAGACCGATGACACAATTGGGAAATTTACAAATTTAAATCGTGTACACAACTATACATAAGCCTAACTTTCAATTACGTAATTGAAAGTTAGGTTTATGTACAGTTGTGTACACGATTTAAATTTGTAAATTTCCCATTCGTGTCATCGGTCTCGATGGCGTTATTGGTAAACGCATGGTTCCGGCAAAACCAGGATACATGTTCAAATCCTGTCCAAGACCTTATATTTTCCATCTTTTAATTACTAGCTCGATTTGAAATGATCATTTGGGCTTTGCATAAAAGTCTAAGTTATTATTTTATCTTATTCACTCTAATACGATAATACGATAATATTTATCAACTTACCTTTTGTAACTAACCATCTAAAATATATATATATATATATATATATATATATATAAATATTTTAGGTAGTTTTTTTACACAAGGTAAGTTGATAAATACTAACGTATTGCAATTAATAAGATGAAATAATAACTTAGACTTTTATGCAAAGCCCAAATGATCATTTCAAATCGAGTTAGTAATTAAAAAAAGAAAAATATAAGGTCTTGGACAGGATTTGAACCTGCATCTCAGTTTACCAATTACGCCACCGAGACCGATGACTATAATTGGGAAATTTACAAATCTAAATCATGTACAGAACTATACATAAACCTAACTTTCAATTACGTTTAGCATTTTTGTCAATCATATCAGTTCCGACAAAACTGAGATGCAGGTTCAAATCCTGTCCAAGACCTTATATTTTCCTTCTTTCAATTACTAGCTTGATTTGAAATGATCATTTGGGCTTTGCATAAAAGTCTAAGTTATTATTTCATCGTATCAATTGCAATACGTTAGTATTTATCAACTTACCTTGCGTAAAAAAACTACCTACAATATTTATATATTAATACTTGGCTTATAACCGTAATTTTGAGCGTTGCTTTCTGTCTATATCTGACATAAGCCAAAAACTTGACAATGTCAGATATGATTGACAAAAATGCTAAACGTAATTGAAAGTTAGTTTTATGTATAGTTCTGTACACGATTTAGATTTGTAAATTTCCCAATTATAGCCATCGGTCTCGGTAGCGTAATTGGTAAACGCACAGTTCCGACAAAACTGAGATGCAGGTTCAAATCCTGTCCAAGACGTTATATTTTCCTTCTTTCAATTACTAGCTCGATTTGAAATGATCACTTGGGCTTTACATAAAAGTATAGGTTATTATTTCATCTTATATATATATATATATATATATATATATATATAACGAAATTATATAATAATTGCTTTTAGCAAATTATTTGTTTGAAACAATATAGTATTAAGATATATAAATAAACACTCCCTTACGAAAAATCGAAAGAGAGTTTTTAACTATACAAATCAAGCTAATATTTGCATAGCCATAAATGCAAGAGGATGAAGTGGTTCATAACCCTTATGAAACAACCAAAAACAATTGACAATAATAACTTCGAAAGAACTTCTGTAAGATGGCATAAGTAAAATAGGAAGGCCATCTGTCAATTGTTTTTGGTTGTTTCATAAGGGTTATAAACCACTTCATCCTGATGAGATCCAGAGAGATCTAAACTTGTCGATAAATGTTTATTCCATTTATGAAACAATTAAAATCTTTCATTCATGACTATGAAATATTAGCTTGATATGTATAGTTAAAAACTCTCTTTCGATTTTTCTTAAAGTGGGTGTTTATATATATATATATATATATATATATATATATATTAATAATAGTGATAAAAATAATCCACATTTAAAATGCAAATTCATGTTTGTTAATATTGTACCAACTTTTATTTTACAAATGACTGAAACGTCTTTTTTCTACATTAAGGCGCCAGTGAACAAAAGTCTTCCGACATAGCTAGGGGTCTTTTCCTGGGTAGAGCAATGAGAAGTGGGGGGGGGGTAAGTCTAATTCTGTTTTCAAACCAAAGTTAAGCTAAATCAAATAGGCGCCACCATGTCCTGAGATAATTACGATAATTGCAAAGCACAGTTCTAAGGGCGTACGTGGAAACCCAAAGATAAAATGATCGCCTTCGTTAACAAAAACCTGTCTTATTAAGATAAGACGCAGCTCCTGTAAGAAATTGCAAAGGTTAAATAAATAAAAATGTAGAACACCATTTGTGTCCTATAAAAGTATATAAAGAAATAATAAAAAAAAGTATTCCCAATATAATATTGGCATCAAATTATTACTAAGAAAAATTTTATCTCTATGCAATTAGATTTGATCGCATTTGACCAAAATAAAAGCTTTAAATTTTGAACTAATTGTTTACTAAAAAAAACTCCTTTAAAATATCGGAACTTGTAACAAAAAATTGTCATAATCAACTACATCAAAGTTAAAGTTTTAACTTTCCTTTTTTCTTTCATTAAACAACCAACTGTACTTTAAACATGAACTTGTTATACAAATTAAAGTGATAATGATTTGTAAGCATAACACAGTGAATTAAGTTCTAACCTGGGCAGATCTTTTTAGGTAGATTACAAATTACTAGAATTTAACATAATGAAAATTTGAACTTTCATATTTACATTTAATAATTTATGTATAGATAAAAGCTGATCACAAAAATAGGCATGTTTGTTTAAATTCCATTACAGCTGCACAAAGCATCTGCTTTCAAGACAACATCTGTCAACTGTGCAAAACAGAAAAAAATGACGTCGAAAACATACGTTGAACTTATCGAAGGTTCATATGGAACAAAGCATGTTATTATAGAAAGCTAATTCGACAAAATTTCGTTTTACGGCTTATAAAACCAGCTCAACAATTAATTGAAATTTACACAATTTAAATTTACGTGTACTAAACATAATATCAAGTTTACGTGTTATAACCTTTAAAACACATGCAAGAAATATCTTATATTTTATTATTATTATTATATATAATAACTAATAACAAACCCAACTGCTATTTGTTGCTTCACGAAAATTTATAACGGGATTTCCGTTCTTCAAACAAGGTTACCAGCCATTCCAATTAGATGCAACTGCATCCAAATTAACATCCATAATTTCTTATCAAACAAATTTTTTATTAGGCAATTTTCAAATCGACTGTTCCTACATAATGGTAATTCTTAACTTTTTCTTGGATTCTAGTTGACGAATTCTGAACGTTTCATTCTACGTTGTCGCATTCTACGTTGTCGCATTCTACAGGTCGCATGCTACAGGTCGCGCTAAATAAATTACCTCAAATTACATTAGTTCGTATAATATATACTTTACCAACCGTTATTAGAAGATATCCCATCGATTAATAGTTGATGTGAAGGTTGCCAGCCTCCAGCCGAAAATACATCTTAACAAAGCTGTTGCCAGCGGCCGACTGACTTGTCGAAACCTGAGCCGAGTGGTCGCGCCGTCAGAGTGGGGAACACGAAATAATCAAATAGAGATGTACTTGGAAATAGCTTTATGCGACACAGATATATTAATATAAGTAGATCCCTAAGGAACAATGCACGCTTAGCCCATTATTCTTGTAATTCAATGCAATTAAATTATGACTGAAAATAAAAATGTTACACTACCCCTTACCTAAAAGAAAAAAATCTTTTACAACAAAAAATTTTAAGCAAAAAACACAAAGATTTTTTTTTGTATACTAACCTTTAATAAACTCCTAACTGACATTACAAATATTTACTAAACATCATACTTTACGAATTAGAATTACTAATTTATTCAACATCCAGAATAACTACGAAAATTATGAAAACGAGGGGGACAAATATATACAAATTTGAGTGTGTCGGTAACTATGTGTACCAAACGTCCATAGCGAGACAAAATCGGGGAGTCACAACCGGTATAAGTCAAAATCGAGAAAAGTCAATTTAAAAAGTCAAACACTCCACGGAACAAAAAAATCAATCCAAGCTTAAATTTAAAGGAACTCTTTTACTAGAGCAAGAACTTTCTTACTCCTACCGAAACCAGTATCTACCAACTATAACTAAACACAACACAAATTATCCAAACTTCCCAAAAATAACAACTCCACTTCCTGGAGCTCAAGCAACTTTAACAACCAAAAAAGACGCTATCATATCAAAACAGCATCACAATGCAAAATATTATCAGCTTAAGGTGATAATCAAAACCAAAGTAAGCTAACCAACAGGTCACTTACAAAAATGGAATACAAAATATTATCATCTCAAAGTGATAATCAAAACCAAAATAATTAACCAACAGGTTACTCACAAAAATTGAATACAAAATATTATCATCTCAAAGTGATAATCAAAATCAAAGTAAGCTAACCAACAGGTCACTTACAAAAATGGAATACAAAATATTATCATCTCAAAGTGATAATCAAAATCAAAGTGAGCTAACCAACAGGTTACTTACAAAAATGGAATACAAAATATTATCATCTCAAAGTGATAATCAAAATCAAAGTAAGCTAACCAACAGGTTACTTACAAAAATCGAAGTGAGTGCACATCACCCCCATAACTCAAGGTGCTAGAAGTCCTGCCCTCACCAAATTCAAGCTTCCACACAAATATCTCTCAAACCAATACTCTGAATACAAAACCGAACCAGTCAGGGCTGAAATCTCCCACACCCTACTGATTATCTTATCACTAATTTTTTAACATCATCACCTATTAGTGATGGATCAAATGGTGAGGTTCACCGTGAAAACCTCTGACCTTATTAAACAAAAATTAAAGAAAGGTCGAAAACAAGAGAAAGAATATGCCAATATTGACTCTACCTAAATATGTAGAAATCAGGACTAACAACTTATATAGTCAACTTATTTCTACTTTCTAATAATATCTTCTATTAACGCGCGACAAATTTAATTAGTATGTACATTAATGTACACTACAAAACTACTATACAAAATTTTGGCTACAAGTTTCCATAACCATACAAAATTTTCCAAACAAAATAAGTTGTAAAAGGACAGTCTTCATTTAGTATAAGTTAAAACCATACTAAATCAAAAATCAGAACAAAACGAAACAATCAAACTACTGATTTACTTATAATCAAAGAAATGACTGAACTGGAACTAATCTTCAGGGTCATCATTTTTATCTGGATCTGATGCAGCAAAGGGCTTTAAGTCCTTAACATGCCATTTTCCGGCTTTTGAGAACGAAATAATTTATACATTTAAAAGAAATTAATCTCGATGATAGCTACCAAAAAAATATCAGTGTTCAGGTACACTCTCACCCTACTACCAACCGAACTGTCGAAACAACTACAATGCTTCACAACGCCTAAATTTGCTAGAGTGACAAACCCTCTACGAGTCTCACCTAGACTAACAATCAAAAATTACATCAACTCAAAAAAAATTATGATGCAAAGATTCTAGAGCGACCAACTCACCTCGAGTCTCGTCTAGACTTACGTAATGCTGAACGACCAACTCTTCCTCAGTCTCATCTAGACTAACATACTGCTGAGCGACCAACCACGACGACAAGTTCCGCCTAGACTAAATTGCGTTGCAATGCCGATCTAAATAAAAAATCTGCTAACAAAAACAAAAACGTGCCTATGCACAGGAGCAATTCTCAAATGATATGACGACAGCTCAAACCAATGTACCTAATTTACCGAAACATTATTTCTTGTACTCTGTATCTAGTAACTGTATAATACAAAATGATATGTGAATTATTATTCATGTGATTCGCTTATTTTTGAACATGACTAACACGAAGCAGAAATCTCTTTACTTTCCGTTGCAAAATCTACTTCATAACTCAAAAGGTCAATCAGACAACCAGGCTTGTCGTCTTCTTTAGCTAATAGTCTACCTAAAATTTTTCTTTTCTCAAGAACTGGTCTCTCACTCACTACTCTTCTGATTCTCAGTTCATATTCCAGTTCCTCTTTAAGTAAACAAACAATTTGGAACTTTTCAGACATGATTGCGATAGTCTAATATTTTAATGAAATCAAATTGAAAGATCTAAATGATTTAAGCCTTACGAAAATTGTCAAAACAAATTCGGGCAACTAAAGGTCAAAGTCAAAAAGTGTATTTGGTAAAAATAGGTTTTTGCCAAAACAATATCAAATAAAATCTTTATTGGGTCAAAATAAAATTAAAGTTAAAAATAAATTTGACTAAGGTAATTAATTGACTGAAGGAAGGTCAATGTCTCAACTAAATTTGTGCCAAAACAAATTTCAAGAACAATAGCAAATACAAGCAAACAAATTTTGAAACTAATAGCAAATTTAAACAAACAAATTTTGAAACTAAGTAAATTTTGAGCAAACAAATTTCGAAGCCCTACACGTTGCGGCGTCAGTGTAACTATTTGTTTATAGTTTAACTGGCCCCACATTGGTTTTTTGTTTTATGGGCGTGGTAACCCAATGATAGGACATTGCCTTCTTTAACAAAAATATGTCTTATCAGAAATATGAGGCAGCCCCTGTAAAGTAATTGCAAATTATTAAATAAATAAAAAAGTAGAACACCATTTGTGTCCTATAAAAGTATATAAAGAAATAATAAAAAAAAGTATTCCCAATATAATATTGGCATCAAATTATTACTAAGAAAAATTTTATCTCTATGCAATTAGATTTGATCGCATTTGACTAAACTAAAAGCTTTAAATTTTGAACTAATTGTTTACTAAAGAAAACTCCTTTAAAATATCGGAACTTGTAACAAAAAATTGTCATAATCAACTACATCAAAGTTAAAGTTTTAACTTTCCTTTTTTCTTTCATTAAACAACCAACTGTACTTTAAACATGAACTTGTTATACAAATTAAAGTGATAATGATTTGTAAGCATAACACAGTGAATTAAGTTCTAACCTGGGCAGATCTTTTCAGGTAGATTACAAATTACTAGAACCTATCATAATGAGAATTTGAACTTTCATATTTACTATTAATAATTTATGTATAGATAAAAGCTGATCACAAAAATAAGCATGTTTGTTTAAATTCCATTACAGCTGCACAAAGCATCTGCTTTCAAGACAACATCTGTCAACTGTGCAAAACAGAAAAATATGACGTCGAAAACATACGTTGAACTTATCGAAGGTTCATATGGAACAAAGCATGTTATTATAGAAAGCTAATTCGATAAAATTTCGTTTTACGGCTTATAAAACCAGCTCAACAATTAATTGAAATTTACACAATTTACGTGTACTAAACATAATATCAAGTTTACGTGTTATAACCTTTAAAACACATGCAAAAAATATCTTACAACTAATAACGAACCCAACTGTTATTTGTTGCTCCACGAAAAATTATGACGGGATTTCCGTTCTTCAAACAAGGTTACCAGCCATTCCAATTTGATACGACTGCATCCAAATTAACATCTATAATTTTTTATCAAACAAATTTCTTATTAGGCAATTTTCAAATCGATTGTTCCTACATAATGGTAATTCTTAACTTTTTATTGGATTCTAGTTGACGAATTCTGAACGTTTCATTCTACGTTGTCGCATTCTACGTTGTCGCATTCTACAGGTCGCATTCTACAGGCCGCATTCTACAGGTCGCGCTAAATAAATTACCTCAAATTACATTAGTTCGTATAATATATACTTTACCAACCGTTATTAGAAGATATCCCAACGATTAATAGTTGATCCGAAGGTTGCCAGCCTCCAGTCGAAAATACATCTTAACAAAGCTGTTGCCAGCGACCGACTTGTCGAAACCAGAGCCGAGTGGTCGCGCCGTCAGAGGGGGGAACACGAAATAATCAAATAGAGATGTACTTGGAAATAGCTTTATGCGACACAGATATATTAATATAAGTAGATCCCTAAGGAACAATGCACGCTTAGCGCATTGTTCTTGTAATTCAATGCAATTAAATTATGACTGAAAATAAATATGTTACAATATATATTAACAGCAATAAAGCAAAATGGAAACCTAACTTTTATGTACCGTTGAATTATCAATTTAAATTGAACTGGTAACTAAAAACCTCTAAAAGAAAAGCCACAGCTTTATTTTAACCTGCGTTCTTTGAATTAACCAACTGAGCTATGCATAATTAGGATGTTATAAGGAGCTCTGTTTTATTTATTATTAGAAATGGTATAATTTCACTAAATCTTATCTACTTACGTCTTTAGAAGTACGGCTCGCTTGTACAATTACACACTCTTGAATTTCACTTTTAATTTAATTTACTATTCACGTAAATATTTAGCACTTTCGAGTATAGTGACTGCCCAGTTTCAAAGTATACTAACTCGATATTCAATTGTCAAGATCGGCCCCCTTTTGTTTGTGATTCGTTGAGTTCACGTGCTAGGCGAGACCAAGCGTCTTATCTCTTGTTATTTTGTAAAAGTTTACCAATTGTATGTATTTTAATTGCATGAAGCGATGCTTTTGGTCACGTAATTTAATGTTATACCTCACATCTAATTCAGAAACCCCAGGAATTTTTGTTCATAAAAGCACGTACTAATGTTGTTGGCCTTATTCTAATCTAAATGGAATAAATTTGGTGTTTGTTTATTTCCTAATAAATTGGATTTTTGAACAAATGTGATTCTTTTAGATCACGTACGCTTTTAAAATAATGCATAATTTCTGCGTGCGCTTAAGGTGATATATTAACACACTTTTGAATGTTTAACTAGCCAATTCATACAGGTTTTTCACTGATTTAATTTCATTGCGTTTCGTTACATTTTTAATTCTTATCTTTTCTCGTATCTACTTTTGGATATGTGTTCTAATCGCTTGTACTGCTATATACAGTGTGCTCTCAACTAATAATATTTATAATGACCTATTTACTCCTCTAATATCTGTAATTTTGTGCTTCTGTTACTTGGGAGTTTCCCTTGTTTATTCTACGACCCCTATGACTTACCCTACTCCTCAATTAACCCTATAATTATAGCAATATATATATATATATATATATATATATATATAGTGAATAAGCTGAAGTAATAACTTAGACTTTAATGCAAAGCCCAAATGATCATTTCAAATCGAGCTAGTAATTGAAAGATGGAAAATATAAGGTCTTAAACAAGACTTGAACCTGCATCCTGGTTTTGCCGGAACCATGTGTTTACCAATTACGCCACCGAGACCGATGACGATAATTGGGAAATTTACAAATTTAAGTAGTGTACACAACTATACATAAACCTAACTTTCAATTACGTTTGGTATTTTTGTCAATCATTTGTAAATTTCCCAATTGTCGTCATTGGTTTCGGTGGCGTAATTGGTAAACGCTTGGTTCCGGCAAAAGCAGTATACAGGTTCAAGTCTTTATATTTTCCATCTTTCAAGTACTAGCTCGATTTGAAATGATCAATTGGGTTTTGCATAAAAGTCTAAGTTATTATTTTATCTTATTCACTGTAATACGCTAGTATCTATCAACTTACCTTGTGTAATTAACCATCTAAAATATATATATATATATATATATATATATATATATATATATATTACTCATATTTAGACCAGGGTAGAAAATTAAATAATCACATCAAATAATTTTAATCACCCTGTATAATGAATATTATTAGATAATACGCGTTATTAAAACCGTGAAGCATAAAAATTTATTAGTTTCAGTAAAAATAAGAGATTTAAATCATGTACAAGACGCTTTATATTAAAAAAAACAGTATTAACAAGCTCTACGTGTAATGTAATTATTCCGAGGAAAGAAACAAATGGAAATTACGTGTAAAATTTATATTAATTAACCCTATTTTAAGTAACCGGTATTAAACAAAACATACAGATAATAATTAATATTTAGTTAGGATTCACTAAAATTTAAAGGGTATTAATTTTAATTGAAGTTAATTGAACCGTTAGTAACATATAATATCTATAAAAACTTGTAAAAACCCAATAAAATAAAGCTCTGAGAATTAATATTATGTTTGAACACCTGCGTAGTTTAAAAAGCTCATTCTGCGTAAATTTTGCAGATAATTAATGGTTACAAAGAATCTTGGAGAAACCGGGGCTTAATATTCACGGGAAGGCGCGATACGGGGTTATTTAACCCAGATAGTCCACATGGACTGAAATAATCGATAGTAAGGAATATCAATTTGCACCACTAAGAACAGGTTAGAGAAGGAAAGATAATGTGCGTAAGACAAAGACACTAATAATTAAAGGCGTGATATGAGCAACGTCACGAGAGTCACGATTGGTTGAAAATAAGATGCACATATGAGAGGTAGAAACAACAATTTCTGTATAAAATTTAATTAGTTATTCTCGGACATGTTTGCGTGCCGTGTGAGAATTTCTGAGATTTAACTGGGACGAGTGCAAAATTCGTAAAAACCGACGCGCGGGCGACGGACTGGGAACCTAGCATGCGAAATTCTTTAGAATTGTCCGTTTTGGGGAACAGACCGACAGACAGGGTAACCGCTATATATACCGAGGTGAATATAAACAAGCTCTCTTACATCCGCGACTTGATTCAATACGTTAAACAGTGCATTTTAGTTTGATAGAATAATTTAAAGTTTGCTCGTATATTTTGGTGATTTAAAACAGTTTGTTATTTAGGTGCTAACATGAATGTACTTGAGTGCACTTAGATACAAGGTAATAAAATTTAGTATCACTGTACCAATTAGTAAAATTTACAACGACAAATGAATACACCAAAAGTAGGCAGTTTTGGCGTATATTGGTGAAAGAAGTATGAATTTCTTTGCTATTTTCGGGGTGTTAATGATTAAATGGTTCATAAATGTGTCTGGATCCACAAAACAAGGGTTAGATATACACAGATGAGTTCTGGAAAAGCCCAGAAACAACTTTAAATAAATGGTGATGGAGAAAATTTGAAAAGCGTTGAGAATCAGAAGCTGTAAATATAACCCAGTTGGAATGGTGTGATTAACAAAAGGGACGATGTACATTGAAGCTACGAGTGCAGTAACCTTCAGGTAATTTATACTATTTTGTTTGAACTTTGATATTTTTGTGTGTGTTGAATTACTTTATAATTGATTTACTTTAAATGGACATTAGTGAAATTGTACTAACCATAAAATTTTAATGTTAAGGTAAAATTTGCTTGTTTAGGTAGAAAGGGGTATTTAGTATTGATGTTCTGGATTATGATGAAAATTTGGGTATGTCTTTGAGCTCAATTAGACGAACCTGGTTAATTAACGTAAAGGGGTGGTAGATGCTCCCTTTGTACTCAGACTCCGGTCTGCATATATTGTTATAGTAATTAGTAGGCATCCTACAAGGACTTTAATTCTGGATGCACATTAAAATGATAACAGATTTAATCTTGAAATTTTCTGATACTGAAATTTATGCTGAATTTTAATTTTGAAATTTTAATGTATTGTGAATATTGATGTAAATAGAGTTAACGTTGATGTTTGTGGTAGGAATGTGTTTGTTTTTTTTTATGAATGAGGATGAAAGTTATCTAGGGGAGCAGCCAAGGCGATTAACAGAAGAAAGTCAATGGACCAACACAGTTAAAGTAATGAATAGCTTTTCGTAGGATTCACAGCATTCTGGACATCCAATTCGTAGGGGCTCGATTCGAAAAGCGGAGTACCCGGATTTTGGTGGTATCACAGCAAATTTGGCGCCCAACGTGGAGCTCGAATGTTTTTTTTAAGGGCCAGTTCCCGCATTCAAAGGAGCATTTCACAGCAATATATATATTGCTGTGACAAGCCCTGGTAGAACGTCGCTGAAAGAGTGATGTGAAACAGATACAGCAATTTGTAAACTTGAAATGGTTCACTTCCCTTTTTTTTTTAACTTTGACTGGCTAGTTCAATGTAATTGACGGAGTTTTTTTCTTTATGAAATCAAACACAACAATATCACAAAGCATTTATGCAGTATTAAATATTTTCTCTGATACAAAAGCATTTAAAACTTTTACAAACATTGTTTCTTTCAAACAAAAATAATTTCTAAATAGGATATAAAGAAATATGTTCCTTACCTTATTTTAAATTTACAGAATTAAATTTATTCTTTTAAGAATGGTTTACCTGGCTATAATTATTTTCACGCTTGTAAGATTTGTTTTGGCTAGATAAAATCCTTGACAGATAATCTATTAAAAGGTCAGAGTATTTCGAACTCTGATCACAAATTCTTCTAATAAAACCCTTTTTCATAAAAAAATATTATATGATTAACACTTATTATGATACCTTACAGTTAAAAATAAATCCAAAAGTGATATTAATAATCTATAGGAACCCTGTGGCACGATTTAAATAAAAAAAATGAATAAAAACCCTTAACCACAAAAAATATTTAAAACACTAGATACGTATTTCGACCACTATGTGGTTATCATCAGTTAGAATTTTTAAATAATAATCAGCCTAAGTGCGGAGAATATTCTCTGAAGTGTTCCGAGACAAAAGCTAATTATTATTTAAAAATTCTTACTGATGATTACCACATAGTGGTCGAAATACGTATCTAGTGTTTTAAATATTTTTTGTGGTTAATGGTTTTTATTCATTTTTTATCTAAAAGTGATACTTGCAGAATCCACAAAACTGTTCCTAAAAAAAAAATTATCTTCTTATTTTAAATTGACCTCAAATAAGCTTATCTTAAAGAACTTTCCTTCTTGCAACTAATAATTTTTATATTTCGTTGTAAGGTACGTTTAAACCATTGCTTTTTTATTCATTGCAGCTTTGCAACTATTAAACTACAATATGTTTACTACATATTTTAATTACTA
Organism: Platerodrilus igneus; assembly: GCA_036346225.1. Lineage (NCBI taxonomy): Eukaryota > Metazoa > Arthropoda > Insecta > Coleoptera > Lycidae > Platerodrilus > Platerodrilus igneus. The sequence continues at coordinate 650,192 of JARFIW010001293.1, read as the reverse complement.
TCTTCGAATAGCAACAGCTTGCGGTTAAATCAAAATAACATTTCGTGCTCGCAAGCATGAAATCTAATGGATGAATGTTTATTTGATAAGCGCTTTTTTTATATACAAATTCATGTTTTCAGAGGCTTACTAGAAAAATGTGGAAAATTTAGATGTAAGATTCTCGTAAAACCCAATTAGCGTATAAAATCGTTCAGTTTTATGACTTAATTATCGTTCCAGTTATCCGTGAAGTGTGTTATCTGTTCTTGTTTAACACATATACTATTGTTGTGGCGTCGCATACTAATGCTAAAGATAATGACTTTCTTGGATTTTCCAAGGATTTTGCATTTTTTTTTGTTTCGGCTGCTTTTAAGAATAAAATATTTATTCATTAATGATATATACGTCGTTCTAAAATACCGACGACTTATTCTTTCAGTTCTAGAAGATTCTATGTTTAGAACAAATTGATATAGTCCACGGGGTAAATAATTCAGACTTTATTTGCTTTTTAATACATAAGGGGTTTAAATACACGTTGATTGTAGTTTCTTAAACTAAAAGAGTAAAGCTTGTTCTATTTACAGCAAATCAAATGCATCTTTATCCAAAAAGTATTAATAATTAATAAGTAAAACAAATTACTTTGTATTTATCTTAAAACGATTGATTTTTACGTTCGCATTTAATGCGTTTTACGGTATCTTACAATTAATTAATTTTTACAACTTACGTTACTTGCTATTTATTTACAATATGGTTATATCATACAAGGCGATTATTTATACACGCGCAATTTAAGTTTTTGCACTGTACATCAATGAATAAAAGTACGCTTATATTATACAGGGCGTAACCGCGAATTTACAGAAAATTAAATTTTTCCAGATTCTATTATGTTTGGGTGTGATTAAAACTAGAGTTTCAATGACCTCTTAAGAATCCTTATCACGTATATATTTATATATATATATATATATATATATATATATATATATATATATATATATATATATATATTGATATGATAACGCTGCACGCCGATGTAATTATACTTTCAGTCTCTCGCTGATCACCACCGCTTTGTGTATTTTAATATCCTAAAATTTAAATATGCGTTGGCTAGCTCAGTTTAATTCACACAGAGTGCACAGCGTTACGATAATCAAATAATTTACCCCCTTTTCTTTAATACTTTTCCTGCTTTGAATGATAAAACGAAGTGAACTAATATTTATATAATGAGAAAGAAAAAATCATATGCACTTCACAGCTTAATCTGTTTTACTGCATGACAAAAATAATTTTTAAATTGTTTATCCCCAAAAATTAAAGCTCCCTTTCCTTATTTTAAACCCAGCAAAAATGACACTGTACTCTACTGGAAATTCTTTAAACGTTCAAGACTTTCCCTTTTTTACGTAAATTTTTACGTATAAAAGAAATTTTTGATGACTCTTTACATAAAATATTCAATTCTAATAAATATAGTCAATGTTCAAAAATAAAGAGAAAATAATGCCTTATGCTAGATAGTTCTAATTTGTAGTTTTCATTGTGCGTCTTTCTGGATTTGCTACTACATGCTGTGGATCAGTACCCCAATATTACTTTCAGTTGAGTTGCTCCATTCAATGCTTAAAACAATCTTCTGTTTTGTGCGCCTTTGTCAATATTCTCATTCGGATTTCTTCCCAATATTATCAGTTTATTTAGTTTTCAAATTTTAGCCCGTTTAATCAATAATCTAGTATTTTCGTAATCTCTTTTAGAGTTACTTGGATTTTACTTAGATTTTCTTAGACTCTCTTAGAACCCTAAACTCACGTTTTTCAGCAAACGGCAAAACTTGTTTCATATATTTTTCACTATTATATATTTTAAAATTTTCTAACACCACTTTTCACAAAAATTTAATTATATAATTTTAATATTCACTAGTTGCGTAGATTCTTGAGTATAAGTGAACTGAATTGTGCTCGGTTCGAATCAAGACTGTCTGCTTATCAAATTCGCGTGTTATATAAGCTACGCTCCCATTTAAAAATTCATTGGGTATATCGGCGCTGTTTGTTTAAAGTTTACGACCAGCCATAGAATGTTTTGGATATTTTGGGCTTTTACAGGTATAGGTTTGATAATAACTTGCCGGACGATTTCTTTGGTCACGTAGGATACCAGTGGATTTCTATTCTGTATTTATTTTAGACCTTCTGTTTTAAAATTATTACAGGAATTTCTAATTCGCCTTGGCACGTAATTTAACTTATGGCTTTTGTTTGTCTAGATAATACTTTGGGATTTGTATTAATTCCATATAGAAAATCACGTAGACCAAATGACGTAAATTAACATATTTCTGTTTACTAAAAGAATACTGTAACAAACCTCGCGTTGGAGTGTCACTAAAAGAGAGCTGTCACAAGGGCAGTTTCAGATGCGCCGCTAAAAAAGTGCTGTGATACAGATACAGCAAATAGTAAAATTTGAAATTAATGTCTTACCTTCTTTTCTAACTTTACTTAGCCTAGCTAGCCCGACGAATTAATGGAGTTTTTCAAAATAAAATCAAACACAGCACTTTCATAAAGCATTTATACAGTCTTAAAACATTTTATCTCCTACAAAATGATATAGAACATTTACAACATCGTTTCTTTCAAACTTAAACTTATTCTTAACAAGTACTTATTTATTTAAAATGTTTCTCACTTATGTTAATTACAATTTACAGAACTAAAATTTCTTCTCTTGTGGATAGTTTACTTGGCTTTGATTCCCACACTTATAGGGTTTGTTTGGCCAAAAAAGAAATTCTTAACAGATGATCTATTAAAAGATCAAGGTGTTTCGAACTCTGATCATAAACTTCGTGGTAAATTTTCTTACAAAAAATATTATATAATTAAAACCTTTTCTACTTTAAATTTAAATGACAAATACTCAAATATCAGTTACAAACGCTGTTTTAAAATTAGTACTTACAAAAATCCACAAAGCAATTTTTCAATTCGTAATTAACAGTATTAAATATCTTCGGCTTCTTGGCTTTATTTTAAATTGACGTTCAAATCCCAGTTTACAAAATCATGCATAAAATCTTTATTTAGAAACATCAGTTTTCTAAGTGCATCTTCAATTTAATTACTTAAGTTAATTTCTAAGAAGTGTCGTATCGAAGAATTTTTCAGCTTCAGTGTATATTACAAAACCAAATAACTGTATTTAACAATTTTCATATTTATGTGTAGGGTACGTTTGACTTTACTTTTTTATTCACTGTTACATTTTAATTATTAAATTAAGGTATGTGTATTGCATACTTCAAAATAACAACTTCGAAATTCTATACATAGTACATACTTGGTCGACGCGAATTCATCAATTGATTCCCAATGTCGATAGCTTCCGTTTATATATGAAAATTATTTCTTTTCTAGAATGCACTAGTGTTTACATGATTTCATTCGAATTAGAACACGTCTATCTGATGTAATTTTTTGGGAATTCCTCATAAGCGTTCAAAATCGCCGCGTTTTAGTACCTCGTTAGTGTTGATTGATGTGCGCTATCCGTCCTACTCTAACACATATAAGGTTAATGGTCCGCGATCTCCTTAACTAATACGTAAAGCTATTAAACCGCGTTCTTATCCTTTTTTATGTGTTTTTTTAATGTTCTGGACACTTCTTCGAATAAGTTTTAATTTGTTTAATGAGTTCATACAAAATTCATATATTTCTTCTCAATTCTTAATATTTTATAAAATTCTTTATTTAAAATGAATTTATGTAATACAAAAGTCAATTTATATGATTAATTTAAAGATTTATAATGCAAATGAGTTGCATTTTTATACAAAACATTTGTTTTCACTGTAGAAGTGTGTTAATACACTTAATTAAGATTAAAGCGTTTCGTCTTTAACCAGATTGATTGTAGTTTTTTATGCAAAATGCGTAAAGCTAGCACTATTCTATTTACAGCATACAAAGAACATTTTTATATGCATTAGAAATTTATTGATAATTAATAAGTGAAATTAAATGGCTTTGTATTTATCTCAGAGTGATTATTTACAAGCACGGCTTAGATTTGTGTTTTCGTTATTGTGTATATTAATTGTTATGTATTTACAATAGGCTTATTATACATGGTAATTTTTTATACACACGCAATTGCTTTGCTTGACACTTTAATGAATAACATTACACTTGTATTATACAGGGCATAACCATAAATTTTCGGAAATTTCTATTTTTTGGATTTTTTATATTTTAGTGGGCTTTATTTGTAGAATTTGAGATTCAATGACCTCTCGTGACCCCTTATCACGTCAATATATATATATATATATATAATGCTATGATAAGAGGGTTATTTAGGGGTATATTGAGTCATAATGGTTATACAATACATGTAAATAGTACTAGAAGTTAGAAAGCTACATTTATTTATCATGATAAATACGTAATTTGCAAGTTATACAAAGAGCAAACATTTAACACCCTGTATAAGGGTTGCAATTGACTTTAATTAATGCCGGGAAGCATATCCTTCAACAATAAACACACATTCTGCAAAAAGAAATAACTTTACACGCAATCAAACTTGTCTTAAACCAAAAAGCAGTCATAAATTGTAAATAGATACGCAGTAAATGGAGTAAAGGCTAGGAAATCATTGATACAATTTCCATTAAAATTAAACGTGCGATAGTCAAAAGAGATAGCAAAGAGCTCTGATAATTAACGCATCTTTCGAAATAAATACGTTTTGGAAACGTAAGATGTAAACAGAAATATGTTAATTTACGTCATTTCATCTACGTGATATTCTGCATGGAGTTAATACAAAACCTAGTGTATTATCTAGACAAACAAAAACCATACGTTAAATTACGTGCCAAGGCGAATTAAAAATTCCTGTAATAACATCAAAACATACGGTCAAGAATAAATACATATTACAAATCCACTGGTATTCTACATAACCAAGAACATCGTTCCGGCGAATTATTATCAGACGTATACCTGTAAAAGCCCAAAGTATTCAAAACATCCTATGGCTGGTCGAAAACTTTGAACAAACAACGCTGATAACTAATGAATTTTAGATGGGGCGTTGCTTATGTAACACGCGAATTTGATATGCAGAGAGTCTTCATTCAAACTAAGCACAGTCCACATCACGTATAGTCAAGAATTTACCCAACGAGTGAATATTAAAATTAAATAATTAAATATTTGTGAAAGTGGTGTTAGAAAATTTTAAAGTAAATAATATTGAGAAATATATGATACAAGTTTTGCGGTTTGCTGGAAAACGTGAGTAAAAGTTTATTAATTAATTAATTTTAAATATTTATAATTTAAGGCTCCAAGTAATACTAAGAAAAGACTAGAAATCTATGTGAGACTATGAAAATCTAAGTAAATCGAAGTAAGTCTAAAAAAGACCGGATAAATCTAAGCAATGTTACGAAACATTTGGTAAAACTAAGAAGTATTGATTGAACCGGGTAAAATTTGAAAACTAAATAAATTGATAATACTGGGAAGAAATCCGAATAAAAATATTGGTTTAAATCTATGCAAAAGCGCACAAAATAGAGAATTGTTTTAAGCATTAAATGGAGCAACTCAACTGAAAGTAATCCTGGGGTAATGATCCACAGCACGCAGTAGTAGATCCAGAAAGACGCACAAGAAAAACTACAGGTCAGAACTATCTAGCATATAGCATTATTTTTTCTTTATTTTAAACATTGACTATATTTATTATACTTGAATATTTTATCTAAAGAGCCAACAAAAGTTTTTTTATACCTGAAAATTTACGAAAAAAGTAGAAAGGTCTTGAACGTTCAAAGATTTTCCAGGAGAGTACAGCGTCTTTTTACGCTGGCTTTAAAATAAGGAAAGGGAGATATAATTTTGGGAATAAACAATTTAAAAATTATTATTATTTGATTCAAGGGTTTATTTTGTCATACAGTAAAACATATTAAGCTATTAAGTGTATATAATTTTTTTCTTTTTCATTGTACAAATATTAGTCGATATCGTTTTCCTTATTTAAAGCAGGCAAATGATTAGATAAAATGAGGTAAATTATTTGTAATCGTAACGTTGCACACTCTGTGTAAATTAGACTGAGCTAACCGAGGCATATTTAAATTTTAGAATATTAAAAGACAGAGCGGTGGCGATCAGCAGGAGATGTTCTAGTTTGGTATTTACAAAAAATTGCTTCTCCGGGTTGATCTACCATGGCTAGCTCTGCTCCCTACTTTCTACAGGATATTTACTACAGCTACTCATTCTCTCAACACCTTTCTAATAAAAGAAATAAAAAAAAAAATTTCAAAAAAACATAGACCCTGTTATTCATATAACTCAAATAATTATTCGCATAATTTCAATATTTACAAATCATTTCAAGATAATAATCTAAAATTCTCGTGAGCTTTTATATTACTCTATATGACAAAATTTTATTCGAAGTAGATGGGCCTCTCCTAAAACCCTAAATTTACGTTCTCCAGGTCTATGTTGAGCTCATTATAAACCTTTAATGTTGTATGCCTAAAATATTGCATCAACAAGTTATGCTAAGGACCCGTTTACTCGTTACACCATTTCACCAAATAACTCAAAACACAACGTTTTTGATAACACCATATCATCACAACGGTTCAACAACAAAAAAAAGGTTACCTGGAATGTTCTTCTCAATCACGACCTCGGTAGTTGATCTTCACCAAACCCACGTTCCTGGATTACGCCATATTGCTGCTTTCCAACTTTAACTGCATTTCTCTTAACTCGTTCATCCAGTTCTCCACCAATTTCTGGACGCCTTCCACACGACTGCCCGTACAAAATCCAAATTTTGCTTCCTCCTCTAACTAACTCGTTCATCCAGTTCTCCACCAATTCGCTTACTTACTTGTTATCCTGCTTCAATGGTCTTAATTATTTCTAATTATGTTCAGACCGTTTAAATTACTTGCACCAACTCGTGCATTTCAAACACTTGTAAATTATTCGGACTGCACTATTACACGATTTTCAGCTAGGACGGTCTTCTCTATACTACCAACAGTAAGTGATGCGACTCAGAAAATAAGAAAGCGATCGCCCCCTCTGGCAATCCTTATATAGCCTCAAAACCCCCCTTTTGAGTCACTTATTTCAGCTGCATTTTCTTAACTCCGGTAACTGCCACTCAATTCCACAAATTTTTAGATGCACACAACGCATAACGAACTTTGAAAACCAAGAATTTTACCACCCCAACGACATTATACTTTAAAAACACGCTAAACTAACCAACCGTCCAATTTTTCTGTGAACCGTGTCCCTTTCCTATCGCCTCTCACTAATCTTAAGCACGCCTCTTAATGTCCGCGTCTATATTCTTATTCCACTCATACGTTTATAATCACTTTTCCTGTCTTTGTTTCAGTGGCGTAACTACGATTTTTGGGCCCCCCCGCAAAAATTTTAAAGTGGGCTCTCTTTAAAATGTATTACTTTTACTGGCTTATATTTAGCCATATTTTTAAATTATAGTACATGTAGAGAAGGAAGCAGTATAGAATTAAATACATATACTATATTAATCAAGTGCTTTATTAATTATAAAACCAAATTACATAAATTCAAACTTATAAGTTAATTAATATTAAATCTACATATTTATACGCCGCACAAAATTATTTACACCTAAAAATTTGATACAGTAAAAAAACCTATGAGCTAGCAGACATTCCAAATCAAATTCAAAATTTTGTTTTTCTTGCATGTTTTGCTGCAAACGCGTTTATTGTATCCTCTATATTCATATTTTTGGCAGTGTCATGTTCTACTGCTAAGAGGGATAAATCGTCTAATCTATCTTGTGAAGTGCGGTTCCTAAGATAATTTTTAATAATTTTAATTTTGAGAAAGATCTCTCCGCACTTGCAACGCTAACGGGTAAAGTTAGGTATAACATTAAGGCTGTTATGGTGTTTGGAAAACTGCTAGAACCTGTAGATTTGGAAAGTACTAGATATTCTAAAATTGTAAGATACCGTTAACATTTTTAATTCATCACAAATAAGTCTATTATTTTTGAGTGTAGTAAGTTCTATACCTATAGCATCATTTAAATCTTTGTAGTAAAATTTTTGCAATTGTTTTGCCTTAGATAAAATATCGTCTGCAGTTAAATTCAAAAATACATTAGGTTCTAAGAAATTAAACTTTTCGTTTACATGAAAAAGCGATTTAAAACGATTCGACAGCTGTGAAATTATAATATCCATTACGCGATAAAATACATTTATTTTAAATTTAAATTCTTCATCATTAAATCGATAATCATTGGATAATTCATCGTAATGCTTTTTTATTTTTGGTTGCCTTTTTTTTATAAATTCCGGTTTAATATTCCATTGCCCTGCAACTTTCGCTGCTTCCTCCTTGATGTTGGAATAGTTATTTCTTGTTTCCTTGAAAAATTTTAAAGTTTTTTGAAATAAGAGAGTTATCTGATTAATATTCGCCTTTTCACTCTGAGCAGTTTGTGAGAGCTTGTTAAGCTCTTCTAGAATTTGACTTAAAAAAACACTTAAAAAAATAAAATTAAAATTATCCATGCTAGTTAATATTTGCTTTGCGTCATTTCGTTCATCTGTTTTTTTTGATATCATAATAATTTTATTAAGAGACATTACTATATCTTTATACCGAATTCTTATGGCAGCTAAAGATTTTACTCGATCCGCCCAACGTGTCGGATTTAAGCGTTTCAATTGTGTGAAATTTTCTTTAAAAACAGAAAGCCAATTCCATCTTACTATACTATTAGCAAAAAATGTATATATGTTTTCTAAAAGTAGAAAAAACGATTCTATTTCTTTTATACCTTTAACGGCATCATTTATGACTAGATTTAAGTTATGGGCACTACAGTGCATATATAAGGCTGCAGGCTCTATGTTTAAAATTCTCTTTTGCACGCCAGAATACGTACCGCTCATAACGTTAGCTCCATCGTAGCCCTGCCCTCTACATTTATTTATATCTAATTGCATGTTGGTTAAATTGCTTAATATAGTATTACATAGTCCTTCAGCAGATTGGGACTCTACTTTTGTAAAACCCACAAAAGTTTCACAAATATCTATTTTGGTTACCTCTCCCAAGCTGTCTTTTTAAAATCAATATATCTTACAATTTTACTTAATTGATCAATCTTAGTTATATCCTGTGTAGTGTCTATTATGATTGAGAAAAAGGAGCGGATCTAATTTTATTTAATAAAATATTTTTAAGTGTGCGCTTAAAGTATTAATAATATCGTTTTGAATTTTGGGAAAGATATTTAATTGAACCTTTGGGTCGTTCAAGCACTTTTGTAATATAGGATCATAGTTACTAATTAAATGAACTAAACTTAAGAAATTACCGTTGTAACTGTCTTTTGAATCAGAAAAACTTTCTCTATGTCCTCGAAATGACAGCATGCGCTGGGATAGTGTTAAAGTAACATTGAAAAGTCTGTGTAAAACATTTTCCAAAATTCAGTTTCTTGTTTTAATAGTAGAGTATCTTTCTTATCTATGGTATAATTTTTTTCCACATATCGTAAATAAAACAACAAGTTAAATGAGATTGAGCAAGCAAATGCTCTTTAATTTTTTTGATAAACCCTGCCAATCATTAATTCCGGTCGTCCAACTTGACCTTACTGAAGCAAACAGCCAACATGGTTGACAATAAACACAATTTTTAATTTAGAATAACACAACCACCCATTTGAATTGTGTGGTAAGTTTAACGTATTGCTTTTATTTTCGCTTGCAGTTATTAAGTAATAATAGTGAACTGAAAAACTTCTATTTTATTATCTTTAGGAAACGCACCATCTGGTCTACACAATCCGTAATTAATTATTTCTTTTCTTAAATTGTCATGTTGTAAAACATTGATTTTTAAAAATGTGCAAAATCGGTTGGATATTCTTTCGTCAGATCCATAGATAGTTCATTAAGTGAAAAGTACTACTCACATTTACCTCTGTAATTGTAGTGGTATCTAGTTCCAAATTTCTATCGCGGCCGTCATTATGTGATGTACTTGCGCCCTGGGTGAGAGTTTTTAAAATTGTTGACGACTGCTGTTCGTCTGTAGCGGAACTAGTAGATGCTACTGTCGAAAGCCCAATTTCTTTCATAGATTGTTCTTGTTTTTCGGACTCTTTAGAAGTAAAAAAGGAACTTATTTTTGGAATCTTGCTCTTTGATTCTTCCAATAGTTTCCTTTTTCGTTTTTGCAGCGCCGCTTGTAGTGCTCATTGTATATTATTTCCTGCAATTTTGAATGAAATTAATTATAATGTAATTAGATAAGTAATAATTATTTAAAAGCCTTTTGAAATTACAAATAACACATACATACTTTGCTTTAAATGCTTTAATTAACAAAATATAAATGATTTTTATTGAATGCTTAAAGATTTATTTATATGTATTTCTCAGCGCGACTTCAACTATGATCAAATCAATAGTAGTTTAATAAAAATAGATATAAATACTTACGTTTAAATATGAAAGACCTCCTGTAATACGAACACAACACTATTGAGTAAAACGTACTGGAATGCTTTTTACTTCCTTTCCGTTATATATAATGCAGCTAATGCAAATACGTTGCAACCAGCTGACTAGAAACCACAAAATGAATTTCTTTCTAGTATTATATTTCTAGAAAGCGAAGGTTACTAAGCTACCTGCCATCCTGTGAATCTGTACTGTACAGACAATAGCCCTTTTATTCCTATTTAAAATCCCACAAACCAAACTAACCCTACTATACGTCGTTTAATAATGCTTTACCACTTTATACAACTTATCACTTAAGAATAATATAGACATCTTTGTTATTAAAGTTTACAGTCTCTTTCATCTGTTTATTAACCCTTACAAAATAGGACAGAACGGATAGAAAGAAGAAAGGATGCAGGCTGCAGGTGGTGTTCAGTATTTAGCTTAATTATTATTTCTTGTATTTCAGCAGTTCCTAGTAGTAACATCAAGAAAACGTTCGTTAACCTGCGGTTTCTGAATTATCTGCAATATTTTCTTGACCGTTTCTTACCTGCCAAATACGTTGAAGATGAATAAGTTGAGTATATTATCGTTTGGGCCTTCTTGCACTTGGGGCCCCCCCGCATAGCGGGGGCTGGCAGGGGTGTAGTTACGCCACTGCTTTGTTTTATGGTACCGCTATTGCCTGTTGTCTACATTTAAAGCTCCCTTCTTCTATATGTGCGCTTTGAAAATCGATATCGTGTGACGTAAAACCTGTTGCATCTGCGCCCCTATCTTAGCTTCTACAAATATTTGTTTACCGCGCTCTTGAATCTGTTACTCAAGCACCTGCAATATTTTTCATCTGCTTTTATTACATTCTAAAGTTCTCTGTCCCTTACATTTTTTATCGATCTCTTTATGAAATACCCGTATTTGAGTATGACACATCGATAGGCGTAATTGTCATATTGGATAGCAACATTGTGTAAAGACAATGACTTGTGTATTTGAATATGTGAATCGATCGGTGTAATTGTTATATTAATAGGTAGTGCCGTTTTGGTTTTTTACAGATAGCACGAAAACGGTTAAAGATAACTAAATTTTGCAAAGACAATTATTTTCATATTTGAATATACCGCATTGATTGGAGCAATTGTCATATTAGTACGTAGTGCCGTTTTGGTTTTTTGATGATGACTTGGAAACGGTGCAAAATATAAAAATTTGTAATGGTATTATATCATTATTTTAGTAATACGCCTCGATTGGTGTAATTGTTATATTTATATCTAGTGCTTTTTTGGTTTTTAATTTATAATTTGAAAATGAGTTATATTTATGTTTTGTCTAAACAATTATTAACATATTTATATATGGCTTATCGATTTGTGTAATCGTCACATTTATGATTAATAACATTTGACCGAGATAGTGTTGTAATTTGCGAAATATACACCAATATTTTGTTTAGTAAAGAAAATGATTTTGCTATGGTTAGCTATGTTGTTATAATTGCACAACATGCTATAATAATTGCATGTGTGGTTTCTTTTTGCATGTGCTTCTGACCAAAGCTAGATCCATGGTGCTTGCGGCATAGTTCCAACTCAACATCAAAAGTTTAGCGACTGGAATATGAGGTAAACGTTAATGCACTGTGCTACCTTCTATTCAAATATCATGACAATAAGCAAACTCATAGTTTTTAGAAATGGCATTATGCTTGGAAATAAAGCTACTGGGAAAATAAATTGGAGTTTGAACTGGTGATCGGTAATTCTTTATACGACAGCTACCACAATATGGAGGTATATCGGCATTGGATAATTTTTAGCCATGCCTACAAACCAGGTTGTTGTCTGCTAATGTTAGGTATATACAGTATAGAGAGAATATTGCCTGGTGGCTATAAAGAACTACCGGACCCTCTGGACTTCATATTGTTAGACACTCTATTATGAGTAAGCATGTTTTAACATATGCTAGGAATAAAATGGGTGTATTATACTTTTTTTATGCAACTGGGTAGGTTTGAAGGCTTGCTGACGAATCGACCTAGTTGGGTTACTTTCTATGAAGTCGTGCCTTTGAGTTGGTGACTTACGATAATCAGACAGGTCAGACAGGTCCAACCCCACCTGCTGGTTGTCTGAGCTACACCAATTCACATTGATTCTGTCCTCGCCATCACCTTAATTGCACTGTTTCTCGGTTCAACCAGATATAGTACCACTGTAATGATAAAACTTAGTCATGACATCCATTTAAGTTTCAAAGACAATTTATTTAAAGTTGGTTGTTGCGTATAGCTTTGTGAGATTGCAACAATATTAAACTAGTCCTTTATTTGCAAAATCAGATCTAAGTCTGGTTGTGGATGCTGTAATAGCAAAGTTCCTGAATTTATCCTCATCAGAATAGAGTGATAGTGTCTTATAGGGTGAAATTGCCTCATAAGGTGAAATTGCCTCATAGGGTGAAATTGCCTCATAGGGTGAAATTGCCTTATAGAGTGAAATTGCCTTATAGGGTGAAATTGCCTCATAGGGCGAAATTGCATTATAGAGTGAAATTGTCTTATAGAGTGAAATTGCCTCATAGGGTGAAAGTGACTTAGAGTGAAATTTAATTATTTTCTGATCTTATTTGATAAACATTCTAGACGTTTCCATGCATGAACCGATACGAACACGGGTCTAAAGTCTAAGTTTATAATTATTCTGGGTCCCCTCCTCCACCAAATGGGCTCGTCCACAGGTATATAAACCGTTGCTATCGAGCGGAGCGTCAGTTCTTATTCAGCTTTGTAACTAGCAAGTCTATCTTTAAAACATACAACAGTCTTTATTAAGTGTAGAAGTTGATCGTGTGTTACTTGTTGCAGAACGTTGAGCAGCCAAAATGAATCGTTTTTTGGAACTAATAAAAAATATTGCCGCCCTCCTTGGGTGGGTGCAAACACCATCATAGTATTGAACATGTTAAAGAAGGGCTACGACTATGCAGTGTTGGAATGCATAGATTACACGATGCTATAAAGCATGTAAAGTCTATTGGTAAAAAACAACAGTTACTGGCTTCATTAGCAAATATTAAAACCCTGCGTACCCAACTGAAAGTTGTGCAAAAGAGGGGAGAAGGAGGTGAAAACAAAAGAGAAACCGCTAACCATCGTGTCCGTTGAGAGGATTCGATCTCAGCATTTCAAGAACGCATTCATACCGGTGTAATTAGTAATCTCAAACATAAAGATGCAAAGACCTTTTTTAGCCGATTGCAAGAGTGTTTTCAAAAGAAGAATTAATGATACACTAAAGAACAATGAAGCTGTTAAAGTTAATACCGCCTTTTGCTGTGAATTTGAGATTACGACTGGTTCCAAAATCATGCGAGAATATAAGTACTTCACGACGTCAAACTCCCCAATATTCAAGAACACAGATCTGAACAAATAGTTTGATACTAACATTACAAAACCTTTGCATCTGACAAAAATGGTCTTTTTGGACCTTAGAATTTCCCATGTTAAATTCCATAAGAAAACCGGTTTTTTGGTCTCGTACAAAGTTAGCTTATCTACTCTGTCGGTTTCGTTTTAGGCGTGACCCTTTTCTGAGAATGTATGAGATACTAAACTTAGAGTTCGTTAAGATACATGAAAAAAATGAATTGATTCCGATTTTGCCCTGATCATTTGTCAGAATTTTCTGGGGCGGTTTCTTGTACCTTCTTTAAAATATACCTCTGGGCACAAATGCAATCTTATTAGCTCCACGTTTGCCATCACCCTCGTGCGGTTGTTGTGATAGCCAGTATTAATTTTCATATCAAAGACGGTAATATTGTATACAAATAATTTTCTTCCGTAGTGTAGCTGAGAGATTCGTAACCTTTTGCAAATCAAAACAGGCAGCTATTGCATTCGTTTGATTAATATGCAGTTTCTCAATGGCATTTTTAAGTTCACGGGGTACAACTTCGTTTTTCATATGGTTTTTGTAAAGGGTTTCCATTTCTGATTTTTCCTTACCACTGCTGCAGACCTTCCTTTGGTAGAAAAAGTAAAATGTTATATTTTTAAAAAAAATTGTGTACTATTTTTAGCACATTTTTTTGCAGTAGAGTTGGTACATCTTTGAGAGTGTTAAACCCTATTTCAAATGCATTTTTTAGAGTCACGTCTAGCATAATGTGATGCAACAGTTGGGAAACCTGTTACGTGACTTTTAGCATCCTCTAAAATGTCTGATTTGACATTTGAATAGAAACTATGCTTACCTGCGAGTGACTTAGTATTTGAACCTTCAAAAGACATTATCTTAACCACAATTTTCGTCCACTGTTTATTTATTCCTAGTGTATACAAAAAGAACACCTTACACACTTCAACACTTTTATTGTTTAGTTCAAAGTAGTATTCAAGAGTTGGCTTTCTTTTTTCTGGATTGGTTACTTTTTCTAAACAACGTTTCTTTTCAATAACCTTGTGAATATAATTTTTTTCCAGTCAGCAAGTATATAGGAAACAGGAAATAATTTATGTCTATTGTCATAGTAGATTTTAGTTTTATATTTATACCGACTGGCAGCTTCACATCCGGTACTCACAACGTTTTAAAAAACTTGTTACTCATTAAAAGTAGTATATACTTTGCCGTAACTACGATATTTTATGGGAATATTTCGTTTCCATGTATTCACAGTTTTTGTCTTTTTTGGCAGTTAGACTTTTCTGTATCTTCTAATAATACAGAATTAACAGTAAAATTAGTGTAATTTTTCTCTTTAGTAGCCTGTTCACCTGACGTATCACTTTCGTTTGTGAATGGTTGATATTGTATCGAAGAGTCTATTAGCAATAACAACAGTTTTCTATTTTCAAGCTGGTTATACAAGCATTTTTCTACAACTCGTAGTACTATAAAATTTCTAAAGCCTCTCAAAATAATTTAATTTCAGAAGAACTAATCGCTACTTGTACAAGTATAATCTTTTTAAACTACGATTCTATTTCCTTAATTAACTTAATCCTAAAGCACTACAATTAATTATCCAAGCACTAATTAATTTGTATAAGCACTACAATATTTTTTAGCAGTTTCTATATGAAGGTTTGTATCGCATCTGTACGACTATCAGAGCTTCAAATTACAGCATATTACAATTAACTCTTTATATTATAATCGAAGTTGCAATTAGAACTGAACTGCAATAATTACGCCCGCAAATTTATATACATTTCAATTTTGCTCGAAACTCCTAGTACCTACAAAATTTATGCAAATTATCTTCTCGACATTTTCTACTGTATTTTAAATGACTCTCAAATATACCTATCGTTATCTTAATAACCTTTATATATAAAAGCCTTGTACCTGTCAATCGAGTGATCTCGCACCGCAGGGTCTGTTAATCAATAGATATTTTGAAATGTCACGCTACAGGGTGCATACCAATTTTCTTTTATGTATTAAAACCCTTAATTTACATTCCGAGGTATTATTTTGGTGAACGCCAGACCGAAAAGCACTACACTGTCCAAATTTTAAAGCTGTTCTGACCCAGAACACTTTGTTACCCAGGCATTGGAAGTCCTTGTAGCTGTAAGGACAGTCAAAATTATTTCGGCATTTCCCATGTTAATAGAAGTAGCAATCAGCACCCTTTATAGCAAGCACCATACCATTTCGATTGTAACCATACACTAAAATCTGGACCCCGGTATTCTCGAAAGTACCTAGAACATATTTCGTTTCACCCTCTAGTCCAACCTATCGAGCCCACGACCGATTTTGGGTATGGTCAACTTTTTGTTTTTAAGTTTGACCCTTTACTTCTTGAGGTGTACAAACGCCTTCCACAGATTCAGGTATTCGGTTTACTAGAAAGCTGCTCCTTAGTCATAAAGTAGTAAATGCCCCGATGTCTTTCTTTTAGCCATATGGTTTTTAAAACCTCTGGATGTTGTCGGCGAAGTTGACCAAAGCCACCAAATTTACTTTTAAGCACCCCAACAAGCCTTCGGAGCATACAGTATCCAGCGCTACACAATTTGCCAGGAAGTATTTCGAGGACACACGGAATAGATCACCTTGAATCTCTTCTGTGGCTCAAAATTTTGCTTTGCCTATACCGCTGTATAGGGGCATAAATCAATCATAGCTCGGTTTGTACTTTCGTTTGTTCTTAGGAGCGTAACTGTTTGTTTGTCGCAGTGAACTATCACGGTTTTCCAATGGTGCGCACAGCTAACGCTTGCGGCACCAGCTTTGCAGCCTATCCAGTAACATCTTGCCCAGCCTTTTTCCAGAGTCTTCTTTACACCAAAATGTCCTCCCGAGATCCCATTAACAGGTGTCCTATAACCTCTGACACTCGGCTTTAAGGAACTATAACCTAAAGTGTACTCACGGATCCATCGTTATTCTCCAAGGATCGCACCAATATCCCGTTTTCCAGTTTCAGGGAATCTCATTGTGCCCAGTACCACAACTAAGTGCTACGCAACGGGATAATATTCTATTAGGAGAGGCGTTCTCCTTTGGCTTTTCAACGCACAATGACACCTAAATCTTCGTCACTTACCTGTTCCGTTCGCAATTGTATCGGCTGCAAATTATCGTTGATTACTGTACTCTGACCAACAAGATCATATTGTATTTGCGCGATGCGTACGACCACTTTCGGGGCAGAATCTGTGCAGGTCGATTTTTGCCACGTTACGTCGACCCTGTTTACTAATTTCGGCTCCATATATGTTTTTCTTAACCCGTTCACATCTTTTCTACTTGTATCTAGGTTTGCGGTTCTGGTGTCTTGACCATTTTTCCTCCAACTGCTTGTCACGCAGTACTCGTCAAATCCCCTCTTCCGCGTTCTCTTGGCTCCGCTCCTCTTCAATGCGTCCTACCTTGCCACGGATTAAATACATAGCTTGCTTTGCCGCCTTAAACTCTAGAGCATGAGCTGGCGCATCGTGTAACGTTTTTGGCCTGGTAAGCCGTAATGCTTGCTCGGTTCCTCCGTCGCGTATCACATCAACAAAGGTCTGTACTGCCAGCTGTTCTAGAAAGCTATTCGGTGCTGTTAAGTAAATTAGTCTGACCGAAAAAGCAATATCTACTTCAAACTCCTGCACATTTTCGTAAGCCTTTCGGTAAAAGTTTTTCACATGAGCGTGGTACATTTATTGCAGGTGAGAGTTGGCATACTTCATTTCCAGCCTTGATGTTAAGACCCCGTAGCTTTTTGGGTCATGATCTGGTATGGTCTGCGGTATGTTCTTTACTTGAGCGTGGTGCACTTATTGTAGGTGAGAGTTTCCATGCTTCATTTCTAGCCTTGATGTTAAGGCCCCGTAGCTTCTTGGGTCATGATCTGCTATGATCTGCGGAATGTTTAAGACCTCATCTCGTAACTCGACAATTAATGCGATTGCCTTTTATCATCGTTCCAGCCGTTAGTTCTCTCGGCAGCATTGAATTGTTTAAAATATGACTGCCAAGATGACTTTCCATCAAATGTTAGTGGTTTTACTCTGAACCTTGATGTCGGTTCACATCCCCTAACATTCTTAAATTCTGGGGCGTGCTGTTGTATCTCTTGTATTGAGTAGCCGGCACTTGTACTGTTAGGTAACTAATCCATTCCTTCTGATCAACACCATACGGAAACCCGCTAAGGTATTCACTTCCACTGGTTCCCGCTTCCAAATTCGAATCAGCTATACATAAGCAATGGATTAATGCAGATTTTTACTTTTAGAATTAAACTTACCAGCTCCATTGAAAGCTCCAAAGTCTTGAATTGTAGTAGTTTCAGGACAGATTTCCTTTATCGGCAATCCTTTATCTGGCTGTTCTTTCAATGAAGTGTGTTTACTGTTCCAGTACTATTGTCACAAATTTCTAAAAACAGTTTCTGTAAGTAGGGAATTTTTAATTATAAAAGCACTCAAACCTGTCTCTTATAACGAACTGTAGCATTAACTTACTAGGTGAATTTAACTGACTAATACTTTACGTAAAGGATACACCTCATTATTAATCAAACGCTTCACTAATTCAAAATGTTTAAACACACTACAGAAATACTATTGTTATACTTCAACGATTTCTATTTGAATATTTTCAAACTGCCGCATTCAATTAATCACAAAAAAAGCAAGGTGAAAGTTTAATGCAAGGGTGGCAAACAATAACCTACATCTTTTATATTGTAAGAGTAATTTAAAAATGTATGAAACGCTCTCGAAAAGACCCTTGTACAGTTTTAATAAAAGCGGTGTCACATCTGTCTACCGGTGACAAAGAATGATTGACAGGCAGCGCAATACAGTAGGGTTGTTCTTGAAGGGTTTGATAAAGGGCATTTTGGGTGTTTTTCGTTGCCACTAGAATGAGGGATTATCGTATATAAGTTGAACCCTGTAGGAACATATTTTGAATTCAGTTTTAGTTAACCCTCGATATACATAAATTTATGTAAAGATAAATTCGCTGTTTGTGATATAAATATGTTAGATAAGTAATTGCCAGTAAGATTAGTGCTGTGATAGTGTTTAGTTCCTTGTATTTAAAATCTTAAATTAGTGCTTACAAATTGTGATTAAGCTAGTGTTGATGTAAATGCAGGCTCTTTAAATACTTGTGATTGTGAAGAATAATTATTCGGTTTGTATTTATTGGAATTAAAGAACAATCGTTTGAGAAATCGTGGCACCATTATATATCTATAGAGAAATTACTTTCAAGCTACTACTACTAATAATACTGATGTGGTAAGACATTTAATGCGCAATATGCATTTCATCAATGCATAGCAAAATATTTTATGTTATTTTTCTGACACAGTTAACATCTGATGCCTTTACACAAAAGTATCTTGTGTGATGAACTTACGATCTCTTGACACGATAATAATATCTATTTTATTTATAAGATAGTATTGTAGAACCTCTGTACTCTCTAAATAGGACCGCCGCGACCTTTTGTGCAATGTGTGCATTGTACACGGGCGGCCGAATCAAAAGGTCGGTATGAAAATCAGTTTTTTATTTACCTTTTTAAAATTTTTGAACTTATCAACAAATTATTACTTATGTTTACGTCTCTATTCCGTGGTCATTAGGGTCATGATTATCTATTATTATATTTCTATTTTTAAATACGGTTCAGCAGCCTGTAAGTTCTCTGAAGCAAAGTATAGATAAAAGATTAAATGACGAGCGTGGTCTACCGAGAACCAAGCGTGTTTTCTGATACCTATAGAGCAGAAGTAATAAACCATTGCAATGTGAACAGGAAACACCTAATTTTGTTATTGTTTATTAAATAAAGAGGATTTTATAAGTACACCACAACTTTTACTGATAATCCTTTTCAAAACACAGATATAGTAAGTGAAAGTCACAATAAAATATTGTGAAATGCTCTTTACTATGAGGCGCCGTTTATGTCTATAATAAATACCGAAACATATATTTTTTCTAATATATATGTAAAATATTTTGTAATATATATTTTTTTCAAATATATATATTATTGTGGAAGTTATAGGTTAAGAAGGATAGAAAGGTTTAGATAATAAATTTTTAACGACTGTGTATATAGGAAATAGAAACAATTTATTTACGCCCCAAATTAATCATTTTAGATAGTGAAGACGGACGGATAATAACATATTTTGGTATTTCTAATTGGAATGTAAAATTTGCATAACGTGTAGAAGCTTTAGAGTACATGAAAACGCAAGGATACGCGTAATTAGCTTTAATATTTTAAATCAAACGCATCGGATAATAAACGTAGCTTTTGGGTATAGAAAATCAATAATTTAAACGCATATTTCCATTTAACTGAACTAAACTTTCGTTTATACAAAACCCAAGAAACTGTAAAACCTGGAAATATAATTTCAAACGGACAATTTGCTTCATAGAAACACCTGATAGTTAAAATAACAGGTTCAAGAAAACTTAAATGAACGTTGGAACAGAATTCTGTAGAATTGTATTTAACGGTCGATGTACAAGCTACTAAAATAACTGATGTTTTGAAGGCAAAGTAAGACGGAATATTGATCGTGTAAAACAAACAGAGAGCACGTATAATAAAACGTTGGTTAAAATATTCGTCTAAAGTACGCGTTTGGAGGTCAACCACAATATCGATTTTCTGTGGCTTGAGTGGGATTCTAAAAAAGACAGCAAATATGGATTAAACGAAGAAAGGTAGCTAAAGGTTGGACGTTAAAAACGGGAGAAAGCAATATGATTGGACGAATGCTAGAAATTATGAGAAACTCGCGACGGTTATATATTGTTGAGCAGTTTTCAATGTAAAAGCACGGTGGATTGGGAATTTTCGAATGTAGAAGTTCGTTACGTACAAAATTTGTAGGATCTGTTTTGATAAAATAAGCTTTTCGTCGGAAATAGGGTCCGTGAGGGGTGTACAAAATCACACACACACACACATATATATATATATATATATATATATATATATATATTATTAATAGAGAAGAATAATCCACATTTGGAATGCAAATGAATGCTTAATATATATTAATAGTTATTAAGATGAAATGAAAACCCAACTTTCTATTTAAAGTTGAATTACCATTTCAAATCGAACTGGTAATTGAAAACCGCTAAAAGAACAGCCACAGCAGGATTTGAACCTGCCACCATTGATTTGCCGGATCAACGCTCTACCAACTGAGCTATGCAGCTGATTGGCTGAGTGTGTTAATTTATACTACTGAAGCTTGTTCTCTTTCGATTTTCAATTACGTCTTGCATTTAAGGCGAAATTGAATCTGGTTATATTCAATTTCGCCGTGCAAGACGTAATTGAAAATCGAAAAGAGAACAAGCTTCAGTAGTATAAATTAACACACTCTAGCCAATCAGCTGCATAGCTCAGTTGGTAGAGCGTTGATCCGGCAAATCAATGGTCGCAGGTTCAAACTGCTGTGGCTGTTCTTTAGCGGTTTTCAATTACCAGTTCGATTTGAAATGGTAATTCAACAAATATATATATATATATATATATATATATATACTAGGAGTAGTAAAGCTCTCTTATTTTTTACTGATTCTCGTACGTCGCTTATTCGTTGACTTATAATACAACATCCTAATTTAAAAGTGTGTAAAACGCTGGTATTAACGTACACCGATAATTTATTAAAAGTGAGATTTGTACAAGGGAGTGCTGGCTAATAGACGGTGTTGTTACTACACGCAACGAACTAATGAAAGAATGGTATTAAGGTAAGCGAGTTGAGAAGTTTGAAACAAGAATGCGTGAAGTTTAATAATTACGGAAGGTTAAGCTTGATCGAGACAAGTATCAGGGTAGAAACACTGAAAGCGGTTGCAAAGATTTGGATAGTGAGTAAAGATGGGTTGGATCTATGTATAACAACGAAGTGTATGGACACAACGACGAGGGTTTTGGAACACATCTTCAAAGGTGACGATAGAAAGAGCCTATTCTAAATAACAAAATTAATTTCTTTTGCTTTTGCTTGAACATTTGTGCTGGTATTTTGTGCTTGAGTGATTTGACTTATTGGGGGTGTATTTTATTACCATAAAACTCATTTGACGGGGTATATGTAAAGGACAATTGATATTTATTATCTAAAAATGTTAATAAATGACGTAAAAATTTTGTTGTAAGAAGTAAACGGGTTTTTAAGTTTGTTTTAAACAAAGATGCGATATTTCTAAGCATTTAGAGTAACTAGGTTTATACTGAGCTCACCATAGACCAGAATAAAAGTTAATTTAGGGTTGCACGAAGGGCCCATCTACTCGTCTAAAATAAAATTGTTGAAATAAATAGAAAGCATGAAAATTTAAAAGGTTTAAGGATTGAGATTGTAACATTTTATGAAACTGTATATACAAATGTGTAAATATTTTCTTGGTAATGAAAACCTTTTAATATGTGTAAATAAAAAGGTTGTATGTCTTGTTGCATTATTAGAATGGTAATTTTATTTGACTGTATATGTGAGAAAGAGTGAACTTAGGATGGTAAATATCCAGGAAGAAGCAGATTTTAGAGCTAGCCGCGGTGTGCAGAAATAAGGAGGCGTTCCAAAGGTATTAGAATAATTTTTTTATATTTTCTTTTCAGCAAAATTTTATGACACCCAATCCGTGGGGCGAGAATCGAGTTTAGAGGAAATCCACTGCACTTTTATGTTAGCCCAAGCATGGGGCTTGATTGTTATTGACTTTCACTGCAATATATATAAATATATATATATTTTAAATATATTTATATATATATTTCTTAAATATATATATATATATATATATATATATTTTAAATATATATATTTAAAAATATATGTATATATATATATATATATATATATATATTTATATATATATATCTATATATATATATATATATATATATATATATATATATATATATAGTATATATGTATATATATATATATAAATATAAGTAGTTTTTTACACAAGGTAAGTTGATAAATACTAACGTATTGCAATTAATAAGATGAAATAATAACTTAGACTTTTTTAAGTAAAGCCCAAATGATCATTTCAAATCGAGCTAGTAATTGAAAGAAGGAAATTATGAAGCCTTGGACAGGATTTGAACCTGCATCTCAGTTTTGCCGGAACTGTGCGTTTACCAATTACGCTACCAAGGCCGATGGTTATAATTGGGAAATTTACAAATCTAAATCGTGTACAGTTCTAATAAACCTAACTTTCAATTACGTTTAGCATTTTAGTCAATCTTATTTGAAATTGTCAATTTTTGACTTATGTCAGATATAAACAGGAAGCAACGCTCAAAATCACGGCTATAAGCCAAGTATTAATATATAAATATAAGTAGTTTTTTACACAAGGTAAGTTGATAAATACTAACGTATTGCAATTAATAAGATGAAATAATAGCTTAGACTTTTTTAAGTAAAGCCCAAATGATCATTTCAAATCGAGCTAGTAATTGAAAGAAGGAAAATATAAGGCCTTGGACAGGATTTGAACCTGCATCTCAGTTTTGCCGGAACTCTGCGTTTACCAATTACGCTACCGAGGCTGATGGCTATAATTGGAAAATTTACAAATCTAAATCGTGTACAGTACTATATATAAACCTAACTTTCAATTACGTTTAGCATTATATATATATATATATATATATATATATATATATATATATTGAAACGATTTAACAATCCCTCGTGAATATCAGATAGCAAATTGGACCACCATATATCATAAACTCTTACCTGATATCACAAGGTCGAGAATTTCTTATTAATGATGGAAGCCCAAGGTAAAGTTGGATAGAAAACGGCTTGAGGAAAAGAAAAACTCTTTAGAGATAAACGGCTAGTAAAGTGTTAGCTCTGGGTAGATCATGAGCTTGGGTCATGGGATGTCTGTTGACCAAAAATGTTGATAATGAGCGCCACCGTATTTTTCAATACAACAACATACAAAAATACCTGTGCTTGTATTAGAGAAATGCGGAAACCTTAAATCTACACCGCTTATATAGCCATAAAACCTGTATATCAACCTTGAAAAGCACTTACCAAAATCTCAATTACCAGATGTGTTACAGATGTCTCGACTTAACCTGCGAACAAACAAATGCACAACATGGACACCGTTTGTGTCCTTAAAAAAATATTCATCAAAAATAATATAACTTAATTTGAGTTCCAGGAATATACACACCCAAGGTATTTGTTATCATTAGACACAATGTTTGCTCATTAATGACCTATAAATTTTACTTGAATTTTTAATAATAAAAGAGTTATGCAAAAATGGATTCTATTTAATTAAATTCACTTGGTTTGTTTTAACATTAACTTTTTCAACTAAAATGCTTATAGAAAAGAAAATTAGTATGGCTCTGTCTTCAAAAAAAACATAAAGATCTCTAAATTGAATATTTCTACATAAATTTACTATAAAGTTTAAGCTCTCTTAATTATTCATATTGCATATTTTAATTTTAGTCATCTGTAGTACTACGTCGAATTCACAAAAGAAATTTAATTATTTAACGTCTTATAAAATTGCATCTTTCAACAAAGAGTTAGTTTTACTTAATATCTTATATAAAAAAATTCATCATGTTGTTTAAGAATCAAATTACATGACCTCAAAATTACTAAAGATACTTTTAAAGTAACGCAAAATAACATGTGATATTTATATTGGATAGCTAGATATTTTTGACATCATATGTCAATAACAACTTTTACAGTGTAGTTAACGCTATCTGCTTGTGAAACAATTACGATAAGCAATCTACATAGCCATCTTTAAAATTTTGCAAAGTTACAAGTTTAGTACGGAATCTTTCTTTTTCTAAATAAATTTTAAGTTAACTAAATCAAGGTAAAACTTCAACCTTCTACCTTTCGTAAAACATTTAAATAAATATAACTGGAATTAAAGATTAAATATCACTCACGTGTCGAAGTACGGTGCGATCAAAATAATTTGAACTTATGATACCAGATGTGGATTATTCCATATACATCTGCGATGCACACAACAGGGAACATACCATTACGAATGAATTTAACGCTGGAATTATAAAGGATCTTCTGAACAAAAAATTATTTAACCAAACCAAATCTTCATTAAGTACGTCCTATAATTTTCTTGTATTTTAAACCTCAAACTAAATTTTCCTTTCAGCAGTATTTATGATATGGACGATATTCACGGTATTGCACTATAAGAAAAGCATTTATAAAATGTATCTAATTAATTATACTAACTGTTTTAATGATGGGGGGACTTCTATTTCTTCGGCCAGCAGGAATCAACTGAGCTGCTAAAGGTGGAATACAAAATAAAATGATCACACCACAGCTGCCAGGAACCACATTCCGACACGAAGGTTAAATCAATTACATCTTCTTGCGGACCGTATTACAGGCCAGGTGCCTGGATACCATCTTGACCTTTCTACGCCGCAGATATCAGCTTACCTGTTCAGACGCTGATAGAAAAGTGACACGAAATGACAATTTGACGATTCTTATTATAGAAACTTAGAGTTGAATTTTATTGAAATAAATTTGCCGAATTCTTTAAAAAGGGAAAACACCAGTATTTAATTAGTGAATACTTGGAAAGACGCTTATCTAATTATGGCGTAAATTCCACGTTAAGAAATTCTTAGAAAGGATATTTATATTTAATGAACAGAAAGATTTATCAAGTAAAATATATAGGATGTTTATTATTAATTACAATACAATTTTTTAACAACCCTAAAGACCCGTTTACTCTTTACATCAAATTTTTATGTCATTTATTTACACCTTTAAATAATAAATTCAAATTGTCATTTACATATACCCTTCAAATGAGCTTTTATGTTCATAAGATACACACCCAATGTGTCAAATCACTCTAGCACAAAATAACAGCACAAAATGTTCAAGTAATAACAATAGAAATTAATTTCGTTACCTGGAGTAAACTTTTTCATCGTCACCTCTGAAGATGTCGTCCAATAAAAACCTCGTTGTTGCTTTCATACACCTCTCTGCTATGTGTAGATCAAACTCATTTCCAATTGCTATCCATGTCTCTGCAGACGCCTTTAATGTTTCTACCCATACACTTGTCCAAACCAAGTTAATGTTCCGCATCTACCAAACACGCAGCATCCTGGTTCCAATAATTTCTCAGCACGCTTACCTTAGTAACATCCCTTCGTTGGTTCTTTGAATGTAGCTACAGCACCGTCTACAATATAGCACCCACTCGTGCTTTTCACACTTTTAATTAACTTTCGACGGACTGTACTAACACCGTTTTATAAAATTTTAAACTTGAATATTACTGTAAAAGCTAAGCAAAGTCAAAGAAATAAGCAAAGTAAGAGAAAGCGTTACTGCATCTCCTAGTGTATTTATATCGGTCAATACACGCTTCCTGCACCCTATTTCAGTTGAAAAGCTCCCCTACCGTAACGGATTCTAAAAATTATATCCAACGAACTTTGTAAAACCTAGAATTCTCACTCCATCGTCGCTTTATTCCGAAATACAACCGTCGCGATCTTCCTGAAATTTTTTTTCACCCCCTTGTACCAATCACAAACATTTTTTCTATTCTTATGTCTAGTCTTCAACTATCTTACCCTTGTCTAACTCATTTTTGTTGTCTCTCTTACAATCCCACTCTAGCAACATAAAATCGATATTGTGGTTGACCTCTAAATTTGTCGGGCACTTTAAACGAGTGTTTTACCTAACGTCTATTGTATGTGATCCTTGTCTGCCTTATGCTAATGGTATTCCGTCTCAACTTGCTTTCAAACCACCTGTTGTTTTCGTAGCCTATGCATCGACCGTTAACTAAATTTCTACAAAATTATTGTTCCAACAAACATTCAGATTCCTTGAACTTGTTTATTTATCCGCCAGGCTTTTTCCTGAATCAACTGTCCGTTTGAAATCGTACTTTCCATTTTGTTCAACTTATAGAATTTTTTACGATTTATATTTAACGAACGCTTGTTTAATTAAATAGAAAATATGCGTTTGGATTATTGATTTTATATACCCAAAAGCGCTCTTTATTATTTGATTCGCTTGAGTTACAACCTTTAAAATACTATAGTTAATTATATTCGTATCCTTGAATTTTTACATACTACAAAGCTTCTACACGTATGCAAATTTCACCCTACGATTTATAAATACAAAAGTATGCTATTATCCGTCTGTTTTAATATCAAAACTAATTAATTTGTCGCGTAAATAAATTATTCCTATTTCCTATATACACGATCGTTACAAATTTATTTTCTTGACTTGTCTATGCCTTTTAACCTATAACTAACACGATTATATATATATATATATATATATATATATATATATATATTTTGTAACAGTTTTTTTGACCACTGCAGAACATCAACGAATTTTTAGGTTTACAAACTCTTGTATAGTCATTAATATCATGCAAACCATTTTTAAATAAACAAATGCCAGTATTGGTATTATGCGCGCTAACCGCCATACAGAAATGCTAGTTTGGTTGCTAACATCAGGCGCCGAATGTTAGTATAAATATTATCAAGGCGAAGCAGCTTTCCATTTTTGTGTATCACATCTGCACTCACATTAGCTAGAGCTCTCGTTGAGAACCATCATGGCAATAATAAGGGTTCTGGCATGTAACTTGCGTCTGGCCTTGTGCGATAGTAGAGCCCTAGTGCGCTGAACACTAGGCTTTGTGGTTTTAACGATGGTAAGAATTAAAAAAATAAGTTATTAGACAAACTGAATAATTTTGTTGTAGCGCTCTTCTTTTTTTATAACGTCTTTTTAACGACGTCTTTAAATGACTTTTAGTAAATAACTTCGTTTAGATAATTCTTTTGATAAATTCATTTAATAATTCTTTGGACATTTGTTTAAATAGCACTTAAAATGTTCTTTTAATAATTTCGGAAAAGTTACGATAAAACATGTTTTTCAACGCTTCGTTAGAAAATCTTCAATTAGATTTTTATTTTATAATTTTCAACTTTTAAGAAGTCGTTTTGTATATCAATTGTAAGGCTCCGCCGTATATTCATTTGTTGGAATGAATACGCCTTATCTGGTTTTATAAAAATAAGGCAGTCGGTATGCTGTATTTAAAGAGGATATAAATTCTACTTTCGCATCTGCGAGTATCAACTTATAGTTCATTCACGTCAACTTTGCGATAAAATATCGATCCAAGATGAACGTCCTTCAACCGTACGATGAATAGTTGGATTTTATGTAATGTTATGCCAGAAAACGATAAGTTTGAATTTTAAGAAAACGTTCTACAAAGTACGTAGAAATTTTATGGTTTGGAAATTAAGTCCAATTATGAATTGAAATGGTATTTTTAAAGTTTTTGGTCAAGATCTACACACAGTAGAACATCTAAGTTTGGTATTGGAGTTTGGTTGGTCCAGTTTGTGCGTATAATAAAAACGCATGAAAGTTCGTATGGTCCGGTCCAAGAATCACGCAGCTGTTCGTGTTCTGTAAAACATGTGGATTTTACGTCACTTGTTTGTAAACAACACCTGCTGAACCAAGGTAAGAGATTAGAATTATTCTTACACCACGTCTACATTTGGTGATCTTTGATACGAGGCTGTTTCGAAAAATATCTTTGTAACCACCTATTATCATTTATCCGTTTAACAAATTAAAATGAACCTTAGTAAATTTTTATTGTCAATACAAGTACAGTGTAATCACAGTTACTAAATTTTATGAAGTTCGGCAAACCTAAAAAGTTCTTATTGATGTTTCATATATGCATGATTTCACTTACAATTTCTGAATGATAAATTAATAGACAATGTAGTTAAAGTTTTATAAATATGTAAACAGATCTGATATTTCTGGTATAAATTCAAGTTAAACTTTTGTAACGAAAGCAACATTTAAGGTTTTTAATACTTTTTTGAATATATAATCCTACCTTATGAGTAGATGAAACTTGTATTATCTTTTCTTTAACATGAATTTTATATTTACAATTTTTATGAAGGAACAATTTTAATTAAGGAAGCAACACTTAATTTTCTTAATTAATTGTTTTATTCTGAACAAGTACGTTCAGAAATAGGGTAACAAGGTATAAGATCAAATAACGTAAAGTGGTAAACCCAATTTGACAAGAAGCTTAGATAGCCTTTTCAGAATTTGAAGCATAAAATCTGTGTTCATATTATTGTGCCTGATTAATCTTTGTTGATTTTTTATATGAGGTAACAAGAGAACACCTCTTGTGTCCTCATTTTTGTAAATTTAATTAAATTTTCTTTACAGCTTCTGCGTTAGCAATTAATACGGTGTTGTTGCTGGCAATAAAATTCGATTAATCGATTATTCGATTAATCGATTAATCGAAAATCGCGGTTTTTAAAAATTAACAAATCGATTATTCGATTAATCGAATATTCGAATAATCGGTTAACCGAATATTCGAATAATCGAATATTCCAATAATCGAATATTCGAATAATCGAATATTCGATTAGTCGACCAATAGGACACACCTATTAAAAATAATGGGTAAATAAAATACAGTTAAAAGAAAAATGGTTTGCTTTTATTTCTATTAAGAGGCAAGTCCTTACAGAACGAAAGCTCTAGTAAAATTAAAAATATAACAGTACAAACATGTTGTAAAAGATTTATCCTAAAAGGAGCAACGTCCGTTTTATAATACAAAAGAAGATCCTCGATTCCACTTTAAACTAAACCTTTCAAGAACTAATAAAACTACACAAAATTACAAACGATATATTTTTGTCAAATAAATTAGAAATACATCCACCAACACCTATAATCACTGTTATTTGATTAACTGACTTGAATCAATTGGAGGAATAATTTTTTATTGTGTTAATTGACTAACATGATCCGTGACGTATATATAATTCAGTTTGATTACCTAATAGATTAAAATCAACTATCTACGTGAGTGTACAATAATATAGTAAGGAAACGCCTGTATTAATAGCTGTTCGATTTCTGATTACCTGAGTGGGTCCACTATTATAGTTTATAATTTAGTTTTTGCTTATTAAACTGCAAGTTCATAATTTTAAAATTATTTTGTAAGTTTGTTTCTCACTTGAACTTATAATACCTAACTAAATTATAGCCGTATTATTTGTATTACCTATATAGAGCCCAAGTTTTTTTTTCCTATGTGTGCAAGCTATAATGTGAGGGAAGACAAAAATACAACCACACATAGTACAATTTCAGGACAAGATCTTGCTATGAAATGGAGGAGACTTGAAAATGAAATGAAACACGACTTGATGGATTTTGTAATTGACTACCCCGCACGATAGTGATTTAATCAGACAAACGATTATTGGGTTAGAAATAATTTGTTTGACTAGTTGATTAGTCGATTAAACGGTTAGTCGATTAATAGATTATCTAGACAAGCATACGATTGATTGACTAACCGATTAATGAACTAGCCAATTAGTTAACTAAAAAAATTGTTAACAATCGAATAATCGGTTAACCGATTAATCGAATATTCGATTAATCGAATATTCGATTAACCGATTAATCGAATATTCGATTAACCGAATATTCGATAGAAAATCAATTAATCGGTTTAATCGGTTTGCGAATACTGCAAAATTCGATTAATTGAATACAACTTTTTCGAATTTTGCCAGCCCTAATACGGTGTTTTTCCCTAAGGACGCCCAAGTCCCCCTTAGGGAAATCCTGTGTTTAAAGTAAATGATTTGGTGGCGCCCTATTTAAACCCCTGTTTTGTTAAGAATCTAGCCCTAGTAAGAAAATAATGCTTTGTAAAAAGAACCACGACCAATCCTCATAAGCTCTGCCCAAGGAATAGACCCCTAGGATAGTCGGAAGATATTTGCGTTCCACCATTTTAAGGAAATCCTTCCTTAAAGGTCACTGGTCACATTAGGGGTAAAAAGAACCCGTAACATGTTACCGATAAGTGTATAAAATATTATTATAATATATATATATATATATATATATATATATATATATTTTAAATATATATATTTTTTAAATATATATATTTTTTTAAATATATATTTTTTAAATATAAATATATATTACAAAATATTTTACATATATATTAGAAAAAATATATATATTTTGGTATTTATTATAGACACAAACGGCGCCTCATACTTTACCACCTTTTAGTTTAAAACTACAACGTTCAATTTGGATTTGGATGTTTACGTGTAGCCACTCTTGATTCGAAGTTTAAAAATGTCCGAGAGGAGAACTAAACGTTTGTCGAGTTTTCAATATAGGCAGAAAATGAAACAAAAAATAAAGCAGCAACTGCAGCAATTCGGCGCTTTGGAAAAATTTTTGGCTGAAAATGTGAGTGCAAGTTTATCGGATAGTGCTGTTGCGAGTACGAGTACTACTAGAGCTAGTGCTAGTGTGAGTGTAGTAATAGGCGAAGAAATTTTAGAATACCTTTAAAATAACTTGGGTGAAAAAGATAATACTAGTCGCTCTGATGATGATAATACACAAAATCCCTATAGAACCAACTGTAGAAATTGCAAAAAAAGCATATATGCAAATGATCCAGGAGAGTGGCCAGAAACAATTACCACAAAAGATATTGAATTTGTGATTGAAAATTTTTCTTCTCAAGTACAAAATATAGATTTTCCAAACGATGATCAGCAAAGGAGAAAAAATTCATCGACAGTGGTTGCTATATTCCCTTTCATTAAACAGTGTTTTCTGTATTGCATGTGAGTTTTTTGAGCCTGAAGTTGCTCTAAACAAATTGGAACATCTAGCAGGAGTACGTGGAGTACACGATTGGCAACATTTAGCTCTTATTCTCAAGACACGAGTCAAATTTAAATTATATTAAAAATAATAAAAAAATGGTTGACTTATCCTATGATTTAAAAAAGGGCACCACTATAAATGCTACTGAGCTTCGTATTTATAATTTAGATAAATGTCACTGGCAGGAAGTGATTGAAAGGCTGCTATCGATTGTCAAGTTTCTGTCAAAGCTATGTTTAACATTCATGGGATTTCTTGAAAAACTATTCACGCCTAACAACGGGAATTCTTTTCAGTTAACCCAATTAATTGCCCAATTTGACGCTGTTTTGTCAGAACAGATTCGTCGCAACAGTCTTCGCAGCACAAGAATATGCCACATTATCTCGGTATGCCAATTCAAAACGAGATAATTTCGTTACTAACAGATACCATCTGGTCTAAAATTCTTGAAAAAGCCCGTTGCTCAAAATATTATTCAATTATTCTTGACTGCACCCCAGATGTGATACACACGGAACAAATTACTGTGATTATCTGATTTGTATCAACGAATGCACCAGTTGAAATGCTTGAACATTTTATTTGCTTCTGTCTTGTGACAGATACTACAGGTAAAGGACTGAACGAATTTTTATGTAACAAATTAAAAGAACATAATTTAGATATACATAATTTACGCGGTCAAGGGTATGACAATATGGCAATTATGCGCGGAAAAAATATTGGTGTTCAGAAACGAATTTTAGATTTAAATCCAAGAACACTCTACGTTCCATGTTCCACACATACCTTAAATTTAGTTATTAACTATGATGCAAAAATTAGTTTTGAATCAGTTGAATTCTTCAATTTGGTACAAGATCCTAAGATTAATGTTGGAAATTGTGTGGATGCATTGCATCCTACCCTTTTTCAGGCGTTATAAAAAGGATAAGCGCACGACAGAGCATAAAAAAATTACACTCTGGCGCAGCTAGCATCGACCGTTGAGGTTGCGGAAGCTGCAAGAGACTTAAAATCTCGAAGGAGAGAAAATTTGTGAATTAATGACTGTAAAATAAACAACTGTGAAAAACTATGACAAGTTATATAGTGTATTTATTAAATTTTATAGAAATAAAGTTTTGAACAAAAACATCATAAATGTTCTGTGAAGTCTTATAAAATAAATAGATCAGTAAAGATTATGATACTCGTTTTTATGCAACTAGTAAATGTAGCTATATAAGTTTAAGAGAGTTTTTAAATATGTGAACGTAACATAGAAATAGTCGATAAAATATTTAACGTGAACTAAACGTTTAAATATACTGAGAAAAGTATCTTGTGCTTTTAAATGCGTAACTAAATTAATAAACGTACTTGACTACCATAGGTTTCATGAAACATGTGGCTTACATTTGGACAGTATGCGTCCAGTGAGACTATGTATAATAAGAA
The DNA here is from genome assembly GCA_036346225.1 of Platerodrilus igneus. Taxonomy (NCBI): domain Eukaryota; kingdom Metazoa; phylum Arthropoda; class Insecta; order Coleoptera; family Lycidae; genus Platerodrilus; species Platerodrilus igneus. The sequence continues at coordinate 616,795 of JARFIW010001293.1, read as the reverse complement.
TTAATATTTGTAAATACTAGATAAATTATCAGTAAAATTAATATGTTTTACAAGTGTAAGATAAAGAGAAAATTTAATAATGCATAAATCAGTTCATTTAATTTTGAGTAGATAAATAATATTTTAATTTGTCATACCTGACATGTTGCATTGAATAACATATTTTGTTACCCTGAAATTCTTTGAACGAAAATCTGTAGAAATCCAAATCAAATGTGTAGAAACTGCAGGAGTCCCAGGTAAAACATCAAAAACAAGTGATGAGGTAGAATTCGCTAGCATTCAAACAAGTTGAAAAACATCCCGTGTTTAACTTCATAGATCCATATTAAACCAAATTTTAAGAGAATAATAAACAAAACTAAAATTGTATGTTGAGGTAGCGTAATTTAAAATATAACGGTATTGTTATATTATTGCAAAGCGACAGCAAAATAAGTCTGCATCATTACGGAACGGTAAGATAAATAATAGAAAGACATGGGGGTAGAGAACGACCTTGAAATATAATACGTGAATTAGTTAACACGCCAAGTGAAAAGGAATTTAAAATACATCTATTAAATCCTTACCATTGGAAAAGTAATCCGGTGGGATTTGTAATTGATAAAGAAAAGGAAACGCTAGGCAAGATATCTGTAATAATATTTAAATGATTACACATCTATTATTTAACAAAAGAATACATACTTGATACGACCTCATGGTCAATTCTTATCAACAGGAATTCAAAATGACCTGTTGTGCACAAAATCAAGACAAGAAATGATGCTTTATCAGAAAGTTTTGACAGGCAACCAACTGTCTCAAATATCAGAGCGGGATATTTGAAATTGTAAGGAAAGAAAACTACAGAGCACTTTGCAAAGTAGAAGTGTGAAAATAAATACTAAAAATACTGGATTGTAGGCAACTTTACAAACAAGTATGAATATTAGAAAACAAACACAGTACTTTATGAAGTACTATAACCTTTATATATTCTGAGATTATAATAAATCTATTAAAAGTAAAAGTGTATATCAAGGTTCAATGGACTTTTTAAAGTAAAATCTGAGGTTTAAATGGAGAGATAAATCAAGCTGAAACGAGCCATTTACCATAGGTAAAATGACATGTTACAGTGTTAGACAATTTAAAAAAATATTTGGTAGGATTGAGAACAGGTTCCCAATTTGAAGTAATAGTGAATGAGGCAAACATAGTAGCAGTCGAATTTGATGCAGAAGAAAGTTTCTAATGGTTGGAGCGAGACGCATAAAAAAGCGTACTCTACAATTTGACTATGAGCATGAAGACGAATCGATTCAAGATCCATGAGAAGATTTTAAGGTGAATTTCTTTTTTAAAGTTCTAGATTGCACATTAACTGTATTAGAAGACACTACTTCACTACTTCATAACTTTTCCGAATTGAAGGTGATAAATCATAGTGAGTCGAATGAAAATTGTGCAACAATTGCAAAAGCTCTTTCGGATAAGCTCCAAGATCACTTGGATATTAAAGCAACGAAATTGTTTGGGGAAATCAAAGCGTTGCAACCGCACATATCTTTGAACATGACAGCTAATAAAGCTCTACACTATATTTATGAAAACTGCTTGTCTTCTTCTTTTTCGAACGTAGTATAGTGTTTCTACGTATTTTTTTGACAATGCCTGTGACTGTGACCTCCGGAGAACGCTCGTTTTCCAAATTAAAAATTATTAAGCACTATCTGAGATCATCTATGACCCAAGAAAGACTATCAGCATCAGCGACACTTTCAATTAAACATGACATTAGTGACGGTATTGACGTATCATCCTTAATTTCGAAATTTGCGTATGCCAAAGCTAGGAGAGCCCATTTGTAATACAAAGGTTATCCATACATACAAATACGTAAGTGCAATTTTTTAAAACTTTTTTTCTTGTTTTTCTGCACATTTATCATTAGGGAGAATATTTACGAGGGTATATGTATAAAGTTAGTATAGGGCGGCGTTTTTTAAATTTGCACACAGCCGCCCAACATATGCGCGGCGGCCCTGTCTCTAAAGTTGTTAGGTGTGCACATACAATGTTTATGCATAACACAGATATTAACTTAAGGTATCAAAAGCTTTCCATAGCAAAAGGAAAGGCTATTTAGTTACTTAACATACTTTTAAGCTGAATGGTCGAAAAGCTGTACAATAACCAAGTTAGAAAATTTACACAAAAAAAACAAATTCCCGTAAAGTTCATTACATATGCTTGCCAGAGAGTATCGAGCACATAGTAAATTCTAATAAAAAAGTTGCGTTAACCAGGAGCACTAATCTGAGATTTTACAGATAGTAAACTAGTGGTACCGCCAACAAAATAGCGAAATAAGGTGAACGCAAAAATTTGAGGTTTTCTTTCAAAAATATCAACCAAAATAATATATATTACGACACCGACTACGGTTAAAAAGAAGAAAGCTAGCGCAGAGAAGCAGTGTGGCTTAAACAAGAACAGTGGTAGTTGAAATACAATTCCAATGCTAACTAAAATAATAAATAACCATTTCTGTGCCCTTCCCATTGGACGAGAATAAAATATCGCTATAACGATGCCAAACGGAAAGTCACTCGGAGGTTCCAATGACTCCAATATAAGCCCAACAAGTTAGCGTTAGAAGCAAAGCTTTTAATGACATGGAATTCCTAATTTACCACGCGACTATTTTAAATTTCCTTTTATGGGAGAGAACAAGAAAGTTCCCTACTTTCGATTTTTCAGTGTTCCACCCGAAGGCACTACATTGACCCAGCGAGGTTTTACCTGGAAATTTTAATTTTTCGCGAATCCTTGCTGTCTCAAGCAAGATAGGGATCTTATACGTGCCTGACAACACACACACACACACACTGGACCAACATTTAACCTCAATAGAAGATAACACCGGTTCTGGTGCAGATCCCCATTATGGGATCCTCTGAGCGGATTCTCCTTATGAGGATTCCTATAGCAAATCCTCTTTTTTGGACTTCTTATATCGGATTCTCATTATGGGGGTTTCTCTTGATAAAAGTTTTCTTCTAACAACTAATTTGTGTTATGATTTTTAAATCAGAACATCTCTTACTGAATTAAAAAGTAACCCTTTACCAAAGCATACAGTGTTTATTTTTAATCTATTTCTTAACAGCAATTGTCTGTCTTTTAAGATAGATATATCGCTTTACCTATAAAATTATATTAAAATTCTCTGTTACCCGAATCGGAATGAATTTTTTAAATCGGACCACCGCCACTTTTAAATTTTTTACCAACAGTTACTTTTAGCGATACTTTTAATATAAACCCACCGTATAAGATATAAGTTAATATTGTTTATTCTCAGCTATTCAAATCTAAAGGAATTTTTTTAATCAGACCATCCTTCTAGCCACCTCCGTTATTTGTAGAATTTTTAAAAAAGGTACTCTTAGCGGCGTTTTTAATATAACTTCGTTGTGTAACCTATAAAAGTATATTAAAATTGTCCCAGCTACGCGAATCTGAAAGAATTATTTATCAAATCGGAGCGGATTCCTAACCACCACTGCCATTTTTAGAATTTTTACCAAAAGGTGCTCTTAACGATATTTTTAATATAAACCTGCTGTGCAAGGTGTCTATTAATATTGATTTTTTCTCAACTACCCGAATCACTTGGAATTTTTCAAATCCAACCATCCCTTACTCATTTAGAAAATCTTTACCAAACCACACAGTGTTCATCTTCAATCTATTTCTAAACAGCATTGCTCTGTCACAATTTGAGGTTTAACTTTCTTTTAATTACACCCCCCAATCGATTTAATTAAGGGTTTCGTTTTCTGTCAGTAGGCCAACCACCTTAAACCTGAAAATAAAAAAATAACAAATTTATTACATTTATTTATAATTTCTGCTGGTGTTGACGTTTACAAATAAGTAAAACAAACTTTATTAAGATATAATACAATTTTATTAAAATATATACATTTATTGATAACATCTATAAACCACTGTGATAACCAGAGTCTAGTGAATATGAGATGGCCAAATATCTAAACATTTGCGTGAGCGATCGCCGTAGAATCGCATCTTCTAAGTACTGAACAGGGTGACATTTAATAATTTCCAAATCAATAAACAAAAAATTGCGTGCACGGGTCTCTCCTTGTATAAACGCTTGAACCCTTCCTTCGACCGTCGTATTTCCACTTACATTTTTTAAATCACTTACAAACTTTTCGTAAAATTTTGGAAAGATCCTACACTTCAACTCCTCCATTTTAAAAAATATTAATTCTGCCAAATTTAATAGCTTGAAGCACTTGTACTCAGGTAGCACAATAACATTTCGGTCTTTCGTGATTTCCATATTATATGTATTTTCCACTTGAAGTTTATTTGCCACCCATATACTTCTATTAGATGTTACGGTAATCAGTTTCAATTTGAATTCACGATCCAGTTGTAATTATAAAACACCCCACCAGATACCGTTCAATCTTACGTTTGCTGCTTCAGGGGTAAGTAGTATGATTCTAAATTGCAATTAAAAATGGCAAATCTCCCTCCATTCAAAGTAGTCCATTTTAATAGCATAATTTTGGCACATTATACTATTAAAATTAATTTGTATGACTGGCCTCAAACCACCGTATAAATCAAAACCAACTTCAAGGTTATGGTGGCGAAAATTTTATATAAAATCGCCTAGCGCAAAGGCGGGTCTACTTGGGATACTCGCATATCACCCGTAATGTCAACGCCAGAAAAATCCATCTTTAACTTGTAGTTTAAATCAACACTATGATATTTTGACTACTAATGCTCCGGAGCATGGTTTCCTTGTCTTTTATGCTGGCGGTGAAGCGCGTGCAGTTCCTTACTATGTTAATTGGTGTTATTGCAAGTCTTGACAGGAAAAGTGACGCTTATAATTGTGTTATCGTGAGTTTTACCTGTTTGTATTTAAATATAATTTTTTTCTATCTTATAGATAAACTTACATCTTACTTTTAAATATGAATAAATTTTAAGGTAAGAGCCCAGATAAACATCTTACAAATTTTATCTTGAATTATATAGGAGCCTAAACTTGAGAAACATCGAATTTTGTAGCATTCTTATTTATGAATTTCTAAACACTTAATAAGTTTCCCACACACTTATCCTTATTTGCATTTTCTACTCGCTTTTTGAACATTTTCCCGTAGTACAACCTATCAAACCGCTATAATAATTTCTCAAACACGTGAATCCGAAAGAATTTTTTTAATTGAACCAGACCCCTAGCCACCACCGCCAGTTATAGAATTTTTACCAACAGCTACTTTTAGGGATATTGTTAATATTACTCCATTGTGGAAGGTATCTATTAATATTATTTTTTCTTCTCAGTTACCTGAATCTGAAGAAATTTTTTAAATCGAACCGATCCCTACCCACCACCTTTATTTTAGATTTGTGCCAATACGAATTAGCGGTTCTTTAAAAATAAATCCATTGTTCAACCTATTAAATTATATCGAAATTTTCAAAAGAATTATGGTGATTGCAATAAAACATTTACACCCTTGCCATTACCATATCTGATAAACTATTGTCTTTCAATTTTATTCCATCACATTTCTTAAGGCCCTTTTAATCATCCCGTCTTTTAAAGTCAGCCGCAACAAAGACCTGCACACTGTTTAATATCCACAACATAACAGCAAACACACAAGCATTTTTTTATTTAGATTTAACTCAATAATGGAGTAAAAATGCAAAAAATATGTATTGATACCCTGGATTGTATACATTTTTGTATTTAGTTTAACTGTGCATATAATTAAACCAAAGGTTATTATATTTCCAATTCTGCACCGTTCTAGTTAAAAAGTAGATCGATTATCGATTTTAAATGTAGTTCAAAATATTCAAAATAATAAGGCCTATTTTCTGAATATATTATTGTAGAGTCATAATAAACGTCATGGTTTTCCACGCATCAACAAAATTACGTTTAACCGCCTCAGGCGTTTCCAAATAAAGTGGCCGTATATTCGTTACCCGTGCAATCTCTACTAAATGCATATTGCGGTTTATTCCTCTATGCTTTACTAAATTGTTGTACTTTAACTACAGATATTAATAGCTGTAAATAAAATTATGTTATAGTTTTAATAAAACGATTCTGATTAATAATTCTGTAAAACGTTTATAGTCTCCTTTTATTAAATACACATCTTTGTTACTATTCTTTTAATAAGAACTTAAATACCTATTACAGTTATGTGGGCATGTACTAAAGTAATTTCTAAATTTACATAATTTATTTCTTAGGATAGTAGTTGCGATGGTGCTGTTCGTTTTCGATATGCTTGTTTACTATAAACAGAGGTGTAAAGTCACAGACTGCGCACCATTTTTTCTGCTGTTGGAATACACTTTGGCGAAATATCTCGCCACTAACCAACTTCCTCGAATGCAGACATCTTCGTTTACTACAGTTGAACTTATTCTCATAACAATAAAAACATACACGTTGATTGTTATGTTTAAGAAATGTTGATACAATATCTGATACGAATACTATTCAACAAACGGTGAACATTGGAATATGTAAAAAAAAAACAGCTTTCCATTAGTTTATCGTTTTCGAAGGTACTGTCCGACATGTCCGACATATGTCCGACACAGTAAGGTATATATGGAGACATTTTGTAAGTGGAATCAGTTGTGATACAGCATTCTTAAAAAATGTAAGCTCGCAGTCTTGATATAAGCTGTAAATGAAATTTTACATGTTGCGTCAAGTTTCTACGCTGCTAGTAAAAAATATAATATACTTAAAACTACGCTATACAATCACGTCAAAATATTACAGAACGAGAAGAAATTATATATTAGCAAAATTGTACCTAAACTAGAGAATGTAAGCGATATGGACGTGGATAAGCAATACAGACTTTGACGAGTTTTTGGTATCTTCAACTAACAATGTGCGTAAACACGAACTTTTGTTCCTGTTTAACATACGAGCTATATTCTCTGGGCCATCAAACTGTGGAAAAACCAACGTTTTAATATATCTAATCTTACACAAAAATGGACTTTGATTCCATAATCTTTGTATTTTCGAAAAACCTTTTACCACCATAAATATGAAGTGTTAGTAAGTGTATTCGAACCCTTAAATAAATATATTGGATACTATGAGTTCGGAACTTATAATGATCTAATAGGACCTGGAAATACCAAGGAATTCAGTTATAGCTTTTGACAATATTCCTGAGAACGAACAAAGCAAGATCACACTGTTTTCTCGTATGTTAGGCATAAGAATATTGATTGTTTTTATTTATGTCAAATTTATGCTAGCACCTTAAAATACAGGCTTAGAGATAACGCCTATGTAGTCGCATTATAGAATCAAAATGACACGAACCTTCGCCATATTTTTCTGGACCAAATAAGCGGTAATATGTCATACATATAATTATTTTTAAAGTCCTTAGCATTTTCCTAAAAAATGTAATAAATTAGTTAAGAGGATACGTTCCCTATTTGTTGTTTCGTACGTGCACACGAATCGGGTACAATCCATACCCGAATAAGAGTAGCTCATATAAAAGGACTGTTTGCGCAGCAGTTATTATTTGTCGATAGTAAAGTTTAAAGAGACCATTAAACACATATGTATAAAAACTTTGGGGAGAATATTTCGAAGATTTCGTAATGTTTCACGGGTAAAAAAAGCAATATGCGGGAAACGGTTTTTGAGAGAAGGAGTAAAATGTCTTGTGTCAGTCATACGAGGAAGTAATGCAGCACTGTTTTACTGTGTCAGTATCGCCCGAGGATTTGAATGATTTTATGGAAATCATTGAGAATATGGGGTTTATAAAACTGTCAGATGGAATATATACTAAATTGTAAGTTTTAGTGTAAAATTTTATATATTATGGATGCGGTACCGATATCTGTTTGTGAAAGCCGGCTATGATAGTGACAGCACCTTCGAGAACGATAACCCAATGGAAAGTTGGTTTCTCTTTTACATATTGCAATGTTCACCGTTCGTTGAATACTATTCGTATCAGGTATTGTATCAACATTTCTTAAACGCAAACAATCAGCGTATACGCTTTTATTGTTATGATAATGAGTTCAACTATAGTAAATGAGGATGTCTGTATTTGAGAGGGAGTTGGTTGGTGGCGAGATATTTCGTCAAAATGTACTTCAACAGCAGAAAAAAGGGTGCGAAGTTGGTGATTTTACACCTCTGTTTATAGTAAACAAGTATATCAAAAACGAACAGGATCATCATAACTACTATCATAAGAAATAAGTGATGTAAATTTAGAAATTGTTTTTGTACACGTTAGCTTATCTATATTATAAAATATAAAGTATACATTAGTAATGTTCAATTGTTCAAATTTCCACATAACTGTATTGGGTATCTAAGTTCTTATGAAAAGAATTGTAACAAAGATGTATATTTATTAAAAGGATACTATAAACGTTTTACAAAATTATTAATCAGAATTGTTTTATTAAAACTATAACATAATTTTATTTACTTCTATTAATATCTGTAGTTAAAGTACTACAATTTAGAAAGGTATAAAAGGATGAACCGCCATATGCAAGATTATAGTAGCAGAAATTTTTCTAAAATTCATAGTTTAAAATTTAAACATTGCTCGTAAATGTGCGGAATGGAAACCTATTGTACTCTTTCATATACTCAATTTGTCTACAAATACTGTTTTCAAACAATCTTTGATAGGTTCTTATAAATTCGTATAGCATGACTCCAATATACTATTACTGTATTTGTTTTTAATTATATCATGTGCGATATTCTGCAAAACATCATTCCTATTATACCTTTTTATTGTTACATCTAACAGAAACAGATCAATACTGGAACACCGTTTTCTGTTAGTTTCCTTAAAGTATTTTATTATAGTTGAGAACGACCTGAAATATCCCTAAAAAGTGCTCTAAAGTTTATTTGGTAAATAACATATAATCAAATGTCAACATCTTCACTAAACAATTCTTTTTTAAATAAAAACTCAAGTTGTCAAATTTGCATATCTGATTTTGCGTACCAATTTCCATATTGTGTATAATATATAGAAGATTTGATATAAACTTCCTAAATACATTGAAGAATACATGAAGTATGGTCTGCGAAATGCTGTCAACAAATCTGAAAGTTATTTTATAATTATCGAACAAGTTCAGGCCTACAATTATGATTTTGCAAGAAGATTCTGTTATGGCATATGATTTTTCAAATACTAGCTTGGTTCGCTCTGAGTTGCTTTGTTTATACATTCTTCATGCGCTACGGTCGACTGCTTTTCCAAATCCTGAATTTGCTCCCACTAATCGTCTGTAATTTTTAGTTCATGCTGGAAATAAACCTTCTCGATGTGATTCTCGTTGTGCTTGTTTACGGCCTCATCTTCCGTAAAAACGCTTTCACACACACACACACACACACACACACACACACACACACACACACACACACACACACACACATACACACACACACTGCACGAGATATTTAGAATATTTATTCTAGAAAAATTATAGATTAACAGTTTTTCAGTTATATATGTAAATATTAATTTCTTCCACGTTTACAGGTTAAAATTCAAACTAGGACTTACTTTCCTTTGTCGATAGTCCTCACACAGTGAATATTTTAAATAATAAATTATTAAAACGTTGACTTAATAAAAACGTGAGCAATAACGTTGTAGTGTTAACTTTAAGAGGACAATGTGAAAGGTGTTTTGCAGGCAAAGTTACCGAATAAAAATAGAAAATCACAGTTTAAACATTAAAGTTTTAAAAAATATTGTACTTACCTAAAATTTGGACGTTTGAAAATTTGCAATATTAAGCGAATTAGAACAATTTCCTCGATTTACAGAAATAAATTGGAAATGAACTTTCAGTATCACCTTTCCCCGTATTTTTGCATATAGAGAAAGTATAAGTATAAGTTGTATTTACACTTACCTAATTTAAATCAAATTATTAAATTGCTAGTACCGGCTATTAATTAGCATTGTAGGAAAGTACCTTAAAATTTACAATCAATAGGTCAGACGTCATTTAGTAGAGAGTGCTCGGGTAACAATATACGGTCATTTTATTTAGAAACGCTTTAGGAGGAAACGTAAGTTTGTTGATGCGTGGAAAACCATGACGTTTATTATGACTCTATAATAATATAATCAGAAAACACGTCTTAACATTCTGAATACTTTAAACTACATTTAAAATCGAATATTGATCTACTTTTTAACTAGAACAGTGCAGAATTGGAAATATAATAACCTTTGGTTTAATTATATGCATGGTTGTACTAAATACGAAAAATTATACAATCCAGGAAAAATCAATAAATATTTTTGTTTTTACTCCATAATTAAGTTAAAACTAAATAAAAAATGCGTGGGTGTTTGCTGTTATGTTTTGGATATTAAACAGTATGCAGGTCTATGTTGCAGCTCACTTTAAACGACGGAATAATTTAAAAGGTCTTAAAAAATTTGATGTAATAAAATTGAAACACAGTATGTTTATCAGATATGGTAATGGCAAGCGTTTAGAATTGCGACCACCATAATTTTTTTGAAAATTCCGATATAATTTAATAGGTTCAACAATGGATTTATCTTTATAGTACTGCTATTTTGTATTGACAAAAAATCTAAAATGGCGGCAGTGGCTAGGGGTCGGTCAGATTAAAAAAATTCCAAAAGATTTGAGAAGCTAAAGAAAAAACAATATTAATTGATATCTTATACGACGGAGTTATGTTAAAAATATCGCTAAAAGTAACTGTTAGTAAAAATTCTAAAAATGGCGGTGGGGCTAGGGATCTGGTCCAATTAAAAAAATTCTTCCAGATTCGCGTAGCTGAGAAAAAACTATAGCGGTTTTATAGGTTATACTATGGGAAAATGTTCACGAGGTGAGTAGAAAATGCAAATAAGGATAAGTGTATGGAAAACAGATTACGCGTTTAGAAATTCATAAATAACAATGCTACAAAATTCGATGTTTTTCAACTTTAGGCTCCTACATAATTCAAGATAAAATTTGTAAGATGTTTATCTGGGTTCTTACCTTAAAATTTATTTATATTTAAAAGTATCCAATATCTTTATTTAAGGGTTCGAATACACTTCTTAACACTTCATATTTATGATGGTAAAAGATTTTTCGAAAACACATAAAGATTATAGAATCAAAGTCTATTTTTGTGTAAAATTAGATATATTAAAGCGTTTGTTTTTCCACAGTTTGATGGCCCAGCGAATATAGCTCGTATGTTAAACAGGAACAAAAGTTCGTGTTTACGCACGTTGTTAGTTGAAGATACCAAAAACTCGTCAAAGTTCTGTATTGCTAATCCACGTCCATATCGCTTACATTCTCTAGTTTAGGTACAATTTCGCTAATATATAATTTCTTCTCGTTCTGTAATTTTTGACGTGATTGTATAGCGTAGTTCTAGGTATATTATATTTTTTACTAGCAGCGTAGAAATTTGACGCAACGTGTAAAATTTTATTTACAGCTTATATCAAGACTGCGTGCTTACATTTTTTTAAGAATGCTGTATCACAACTGATTCCACTTAGAAAAAGTCTCCATATATACCTTAGTGTGTCGGACATATGTCGGACATGTCGGACAGTACCTTCGAAAACGATAAACTAATGGAAAGCTGTTTTTTTTTTACATATTCCAATGTTCACCGTTGGTTGAATAGTATTCGTATCAGATATTGTATCAACATTTCTTAAACGTAAACAATCAACGTGTATGTTTCTGTTGTTATGAGAATAAGTTCAACTGTAGTAAACGAAGATGTCTGCATTCGAGGAAGTTGGTTAGTGGCGAGATATTTTGTCAAAGTGTATTCCAACAGCAGAGAAAATGGTGCGCAGTCTGTGACTTTACACCTCTGTTTATAGTAAACAAGCATATCGAAAAAGAACAGCACCATCGCAACTACTATCCTAAGAAATAAATGATGTAAATTTAGAAATTACTTTTGTACATCCCCACATAACTGTAATAGGTATTTAAGTTCTTATGAAAAGAATTGTAACTAAGATGTGTATTTAATAAAAGGATACTATAAACGTTTTACAGAATTATTACTCAGAATCGTTTTATTAAAACTATAACATAATTTTATTTACAGCTATTAATATCTGTAGTTAAAGTACAACAATTTAGTAAAGCATAGAAGAATAAACCGCAATATGCATTTAGTAGAGATTGCACGGGTAACGATTATACGGCCACTTTATTTGGAAATGCCTGAGGCGGTTAAACGTAATTTTGTTGATGCGTGGAAAACCATGACGTTTATTATGACTCTACAATAATATATTCAGAAAATAGGCATTATTATTTTGAATATTTTGAACTACATTTAAAATCGATAATCGATCTACTTTTTAACTAGAACGGCGCAGAATTGGAAATATAATAGCCTTTGGTTTAATTATATGCTTAGTTGAACTAAATACAAAAATTTATACAATCCAGGAAATCAATACATATTTTTTGCATTTTTACTCCATTATTGAGTTAAATCTAAATTAGAAAATGCTTGTGTGTTTGCTGTTATGTTGTGGATATTAAACAGTGTGCAGGTCTTTGTTGCGGCTGACTTTAAAAGACGGGATGATTAAAAGGGTCTTAAGAAATGTGATGAAATAAAATTGAAAGACAATAGATTATCAGATATGGTAATGTCAAGGGTGTAGATATTTTATTGCAATCACCATAATTCTTTTGAAAATTTCGATATAATTTAATAGGTTGAACAATGGATTTATTTTTAAAAAACCGCTAATTCGTATTGGCACAAATCTAAAATAAAGGTGGTGGGTAGGGATCGGTCCGATTTAAAAAATTCCTTCAGATTCGGGTAACTGAGAAGAAAAAATAATATTAATAGATCCTTGCACAATGGAGTAATATTAAAAATATCCCTAAAAGTAGCTGTTGGTAAAAATTCTAAAACTGGCAATGGTGGCTAGGGGTCTGGTTCAATTAAAAAAATTCTTTCGGATTCGCGTATTTGAGAAAAAATTATAGCGGTTTGATAGGTTGTACTACGGGAAAATGTTCAAAAGGCGAGTAGAAAATGCAAATAAGGATAAGTGCGTAGAAAACTGAATAAGTGTTTAGTAATTCATAAATAATAATTCTACAAAATTCGACGTTTTTCAAGTTTAGGCTGCTACATAGTTCAAGATAAAATTTGTAAGATGTTTGCTTGGCTCTTACCTTAAAGTTTTTCATATTTGAAGTAAGAAGTAAGTTAATCCATAAGATAGGAAGAAAACTATATTTAAATACAAACAGGTAAAACCCACGATAACACAATTATAAGCCTCACTTCTCCTGTCAAGACTTGCATGTAGCGCCAATTAACATAGTAAGGAACTACGCGCGCTTCACCGCCAGCATAAAAAACAAGGTAATCATGTTCCAGAGCATTAGTTGTCAAAGTATCATCGAGTTGATCAAAATTACAAATTAAAGATGGATTTTTTTAGTGTTGACCTTACGGGTGATATGCGAGTACCGCAAGTAGACCGCAACAAACTTGTAGGTGAGACCACTTATGCGCTAGATAATTTTACATCAAATTTTCACCGCCATAACATGGAAGTTGGTTTTGATTTAAACGGTGGTCTGCGACGTCATACAAATTGTTTTCAATAGTAGAATGTGCCAAAATTATGCCATATAAATGAACTACTTGGAATGGAGGGAGTTTTGGAATTTCCAATTGGAATTTAGAACTATAAAATTTACCCAAGAAACAGTAAACGTAAGATTGAATGGTTTTTCTGGCGAGGGTGTTTTAGAATTACAACTGGATCGTGAATTCAAATTGAAACTGATTACCGAAACATCTAATAGAAGTGTATGGGTGACGAATAAATTTCGTGAGGAAAATACATATAATATGGAAATCACGTAAAACCGAAATATGTTATTGTGCTATCTGTGTACGAGTGCTTCAAGCTATTAAATTTACGAGAATTAATATGTTATAAAATGGAGGAGTTGAGGTTTAGAAAATTTCCAGAATTTTACGAAGAGTTTGTAGGTAATACAAAAAGCGTAAGTGGAAATACGACGGACGAAGAAAGGGTGCAAACGTTATTACAAGGAGAGACCCGTACCAGCAATTCTTTGTTTAGTGATTGCAGCAATAAAATTATTTAACAGTGTTAGAAATTATTAAATGTCACCCTGCTCAGTACTTAAAAAATGCTACTGTGGGGCGATCGCTCACGCAAATAATTAGAGAAATGGTCATCCCAGATTTACCAGACTCTGGTTACCACAGTGGTTTATAGATATTATCAATAAATTTTAATAAAATTATAATATGTCTTAATAAAGTTTGTTTTACTTATTTGTAAACGTCAACACCAGCAGAAATTATAAATAAATGTATTAAATTTGTTATTTTCTTCTCAGGTCAAGGTGATAGTCCTGCTGACAGAAAACGATACCCTTAATTAAATCGTTGTAGAGGGGGTGAAAGTAATTAAAAGGAAGTTAAACCTCAAATTATAACAGAGCAATGCTGTTTAGAAATGGATTGAAAATGAACACTGTATGGTTTGTTGAAGATTTTCTAAATCAGTAAGGAATGGTTCGATTAAAAAGATTCCAAAAAATTTGAGTAGCTGAGGAAAAAGCAATATTAATAGACACTTTACACAGCACGTTATATTAAAAATTTCACTAAAAGTACCTTTTGGTAAAAGTTCTAAAAATGGCTGTGGTAGCTAGGGATCCGTTTCGATTTGAAAAATAATTCTTTTAGATTAGCGTAGCTGGGAAGATTTTAATATAATTTGATAGGGTACACGACGGAGTTATATTAAAAACACCGCTAAGAGTACCTTTTAGTAAAAATTCTAGAAATGGCGGTAGTGGCTAGAGGGATACTCCGATTAAAAAAATTCTTTCAGATTCGGGTAACTGAGAAAAATACAATATTAATTTTTATCTTACACTACAAATTTATATTAAAGACACCTCTAAGAGTAACGTTTGGCAAAAATTCTAAAATGGCGGGGTGGTGGTTAGAGATCAGTTTGATTTAAAAAATTCTTTTAGATTCGAATAGCTGAGAAAAAACAATATTAATTGATATCTTACACGGTGGGTTTATATTAAAAATATCACTAAAAGTAACTGTTGCGAAAAGTTCTAAAACTGGCGGTGGCGGCTACAGGGATAGTCCGATTTAAAAAATCATAACACAAAATGGTTGTTCGAAGAAAACTTTTATCAAGAGAAACCCCTATAAGAAGGAACCGATTTAAGAAGTCCATAAAAAGAGTCCGCTGTAGGAATTCTCATAAAGAGGATCCGTTGTGAGGATACCATAAGGAGGATCCACTGTGAGAATCTCATAAGGAGGATCTGCACCAGAACCGAAGTCATTCTATTCTTACCTCTCATCCGAACGAGGATGTATTTTTGTGAAAAATTCTCGCCTAAAATTTCTCAACCGATCCGTGTCGGGTATCGAACTCGGGACTTTAAGCTAAATAGTCAAACGGGAACCAACCAAGCCACAAAGCCGCATACAGGAAAGGCTTCCGGCCAAACTTATTAACTCAGCTAGAAAATAGTCAATAGCTATACCTATCTTTATGTCAAATTAAAGGAAATAATAATTTGCAGGTGGGATACAGAAACCTTCATGCATAACTGAAGTATATCATCACCCACCCAAGAATATCTTAATATAAATCACAACCAGACCAACTACCTGTATATCTTCTTATTTTTGAACTGTTCCTAAAAGTGAAAAGCACTTTAAAAATCCTTGTAATTATTTAAATCATAATTCATAAACTAATTCCACAATTCTTACTTAGGACATGAGAGTTTTGTGCTCTATCAAAACCAAATATCTTTGATAACACATTTAAATTAAATGAACCTATTAATTATCAGGTCCTGAAAAACATGGACAAGAAAATTAATGAGAATGGGGAAAAATTAAGCATGGAAATACAAATTTTAAGCGATGGTTTAAAGGAGACTGATCAAACAATTACAGAGATGAGAGCACAGATGCAAGATAAAATTGTGAGGATAACGGAAGAAATTAACTGTATGAGGGACGAAGTTATAATGGTAAAATCAAGGCAAAAAGCATGCCAAAGGGTGGCAAACGGGAGACCCATGGATGTAGATGCTAAAATACAAAACGTTGAGGAGAATTGTGAGATAAACACGGAAATAGGAAATTTAAAAACGGATTTACAAAACTTTAATGTTAGGGAACCCATAAGGTTAATTCAACCGAATTTCTCGATAGAACAGTATTCAAAATTTTACAGGGATGGTAAGTTTAATCCTAAAATATTTTTGAAAAGCGTTAAAATGTTAATACAGGGCTCAACAGACGAGCAATACAAAATAACTTTGGTAAAATTGACGTTGAAAAGGGGAGCAGAAATGTGGTATAATTTAATAGAGAGCGAGGTAGAAACGTTTGAACAATTTGAACAAAAATTTTTAAGGTACTTTTGGGGGGATAACCAATAGGATAAAATGAGAGTTGACTTGATCATGGGCAAATACATTCAAGATATAGGAATGACCCGGGAATTATATGCAATGGGCAAATTTAGCATAGCAAGACAATTAGATCCTACGTTAGGGGAAAAACAAATAATAAAATATCTGGCAGGACATTTCGAAGAGGAAGTGAAGCAGC